>CM047580.1:3278579-3311198 GCA_026184515.1 Peronosclerospora sorghi
CTGTATGCCGTTCGGTTTGAAGAACGCGCCCCAGATCTACCAGAGGCTGATTGACAACGCACTGTATGGACACTTGAAGATCAGTACCGATCGGGACCCCATCGAAAACTATGATGTATTTACAGAGGGTGAACCCGATCGGGAAGGAGACCGTCCGTTCTGGGGAGGCGATCATACATCGACGACATACTGATCCCTGCTTCGTCATGGAGCGATCTGTGCGAGAAGGTTGAACGGTTGTTGGAAACATGCGATCGCTGGAACCTGTCGATCAGTGCTGTGAAGAGTTTTTGGGGAATGCTTAAGGTCGCCTATTTGGGTCATATGGTGTCAATCAGTGGGCTGGAGGCTAATACTAAGGACCCGGAGTCACTGAGAAACCTCCCGTTTCCGAGATCTCTGAAGGCAATGCATTCCTTCCTAGGGAGCCTGAATTACTACAGCCGCTTCATTGAAGACTTCGTGGTCTACGCGGCCGTGCTGTACGAGCTACGGGAAGTCGACTATCATATGTTGCGCGATGGAGATCGGGCAACCTTACGGGAGGGCTACGACTCTGATCTACCCGCAGATTTTCCGCAGGTGGAGGCAGATGACCACATGAAGCGTGCACAGGTTGCTTTCGGTATGCTGAAGGCCAAGATGGTGACGGCACCGATTCTCAGGCTCTTCGATCCGGAAAAATGCCGATCGTCATTGTGTATGCTAGTAAGTGGGCATTTCTGCCACTCTAGTGCAAGAACATGATGGAGTATACCACCCGGTCACTTTTACGAGCCGGACGTTGAAGCCGGACGAAGTCAACTATGGGATCGTCGAAAAGGAAGTTCTGGCTTTACTACGGATTTTGGATGTGTGCTATAACCTGCTGGTCGGCCGACCTGTGAAGGTTCTTTCGAGAAGGTTGACATTGGCCTGGCTATTATCGGCCAATGGGATGGACGGTCGGCTCGGCAGATGGCCAGCGATCTTTTCACAGTTGTCCCTCGAGTTCGTCAAGTGCACCAAGGGAGAGGAAGAGATATTGGGCACATTTGCTGCCAGTATCACCACTCGGTCCGAAGTGGATGAAGCTCTGATGGCGATTACCCCAAGGAAGCAACCCCGATAATCAATCTCACGGCCGCCGCCGATAGTCGATCGGGATGAGGAACTCCTGGTCTTGAGTTGTGACGGATCGGCTAGCGTGAAGAAGAAGGTCGGTTCCTATTGCGCCATACTGTGGAAGTTACCACAGTGGTTTATAGTAGCATCCTCCGCCGATTTCACGCCTGACATAACGGTCGACGAGGCGGAATATCGGGGACTCCTTCTATGTATTGATCTGCTGTCATAAAAAAATGGGCGGATCATCAATGTGGTGACTCCAACCTAGTGATAAGGCAGATCACCGGGGAGATCGACTGTAAAGCACCACGGCTGAGATTGTTAAGCGATCGGGTGATGAAGGCGCTGAAAGACTACCCCAACCACGATCTATTGCACGTGAAACGGGATTGGAACAGAAGCGCCGACCACCTCGTGACCCAAGCCATGCGGGACCAGATCGGGGTACGATCACCGAGGAGGCCGTTCTACTTGAACTTATGGATATAAACAGGCTCCCGGAGTTGATCAAGCCCAAGGACGGCCCCGATCAGGTACATGTGACGGCGGCGACTAGATTGCGAACTCCGAAGTCTCCCCGATCGTTCCCGAAGGAAAGGCTGAGTGAGCGCGTTGTGCAACAGCTAAGGGCGGAACGGATCCTCAAGGCGCAGATCGAAGAAGAGTGGATTGTCAACATGAATGCATATCTGTGCGGTGAACTGTCCAAGTTAACGAATGATCAAGTGAAAGAATGTACCAAGATCGCGGACAGTTACGATGTGGATGACAATGGATTACTGTATTACTGCCGTGATGTTGACCAAGACAGTGCCGATTGAGATCGACTAGCGAAACTGGTGATCCCTGAATTGATACAGCCGGATGTCCTTCATCACTACCATGTGAGTCTACAAGGAACACATCAGGGCGTAGGCAGGACATATCACAAGATCAGGGCCCACTTTCACTGGAGAGGACTTTTTCGGAGCGTGCAGAGATATGTGGGCTGTTGCACAGATTGCGAGACCGGAAAGGGCAGACCGATAATCAAGGGCCGATCGCCCGGAAATATCGAGGCTACTTACCCTTTCCAGGTGATAGCAATGGATCACATACCGTCGATGCCCAGATCGACGCGCGACAACACTGAACTGCTGATATGTATCGACCTATTCACTGGTCTGGTGATTGCAAAGTCTAGTGCATCCCGATATGCAGAGCAGATCGCACAGAGTTACGAGGAATGCATATTCAGAAGGTTCGGCGCCAGCGAAGTTATCAGACACGATCGGGAACCCGGTTTTATGGCCGAGGTGCTCCGATCGTTCAGTAACATGATAGGCCATAAGCAGAGCGCGACGATGGCATATCGCCCGCAAGCGAACGGATCGGCTGAACGCATGGTGCAGACAATCACAAGGGTGATCAAGATGTATGTGGCCGACCCGGACCAACGTGACTGGGACGAGTATGCAGAGAGACTGGTATTCGCACTCAACTCTTCAACCGATCGGTTCCGAGGAGAAACGCTTTTTTATCTGGTATGGATGGGACCCTCGATCTACACTTGAAGCGGCGATACCGATCGGCTGCACTTGGACCCGCGATATCGATGCCCGTCGTTGGCGTATGCAGGTCCAGAAACATTACCAGCATGCTAACGAAGTCTTCAATGAAAATTTGCGTCAGTCCACACAAGATCGGGCATACCGGAATAACGATCAGGTCCGACCTCATGGTATTGAACCAGGGGCGAGGGTATGGTTATACCTCGATCGGGTCAAGGAAGGATATGCGAAGAAGTTGGCACATATGTGGCACGGTCCTTTTCGTGTAGCAGATCTGATCGGTGAGCATGCTGCCCGTCTGATCACGATCGGCACGATTACAAAGTTTTTCCGATCGTGCACGTTTCCAAGCTGAAGCTGGTCAGAGAATTCCCCGATCGGCCTAAAATGCCCTGTCTGGTGGACGAAGCGTAGAGATTCGATTTTGATGAGGCTCTGCTGCCGGAGGACAGTTGGGAAAGGCCATTGGAAGAGGACGAATTCGAGGTGGAAAAGGTGCTGGATGTCCGATCGGTCAAGAAGACCCGTTTCGGCCGCACCCACCGAGAATATCTGGTCCGCTGGAAGGATCATGATGAAGAAACTTGGATCGACGAACTTGATCGTGGAGCACTGCTACGAGAGTTCGAGCGAGAACGAGTCAGTCAGAATCGCTTCGCAGTGATGCAGACCCATGAAGACGAAGACCAAGACACACAGTAGCACCGATCAGTATATCGATCGGTGTGAATATGTGTAAGGTCTGAATTTTGTGAATTTGTGATGAACTGTGATGAACTGGAGTAGTGGAATGACGAACGTGGTGATGATTTTCGCGATGTGGATGGAAACTGTATATGATAACGTGTTGGTGCAAGTTTGAAGAAGGTGATGAATTTGGTCAAGTGATCGGATGATCGGAATGTGAAAAGAATGATGACATATATTATGGATTATCTGGTCAGCTAACTGCTGCATCAAGAATCGCTATCACCCCACAAACGACCGATAGTAAATGACGGATGGTCTTCGATCTGGTCCCGATGTTGAATACGCCAGGACTCCTGTAGATCGATCTGGATCAAGGCCTCCTTCAGGTCTGTGACCGGCTCGTCACAATGAAGACCGGGATACCAGACGCCGTCGTCAGCTAATACCTCGGCTTTCTTAACACTACGCGTGGCCATATGGAGAACCACAGGATATAAGAAGATGTCGATGTCGCACTTGCGGTCCAGCATCCCTCCCAGGACGAACTGGCATAGGGTCTTCCAGGCCTCGCCTGCCCGACTCTGGCGCATTTTCCGGTTTCTCTGGAACGAGGTCAGGCCTGGATCATGTTGCGCTCGACCAGGAGGAAGCACTAGATAGTGCGTAGACTCCCATATCGCTTGGCTGTAAGTTTCGTTGAAGGCCTTCACTCGACCTAAGAACGAGTCGATCCACGCAGTCGACGCAAGCATGGACCCCAGCTTGGGGAGGACGAACACCTTCCATGGCTCATCTGCGTACAGACGGGCAATTTGTGGTGCTGTGACCTGGTCCGCCCTCCATGCAGAAGCGTCAGAAGCCTTGGGAGCTGGAGGAAAAAGCCAGGATTCCAGGCGCGACAGAGATCGGGCTAATATCTGCTTGGTCAGGGCAGACTGGTACAAGCTACCGATCTGCCACGATTACCATGGCGAAGTGACATCCGAAGTCATCGATGGGAGAGGCCGACCTCCGGCCAACAACCCTTTCAATCGGGCGTGCTTGTGCAGCCCAGATGTGCCGGGCGGGAACAAAGGTACCGATCCGGTCGACCCGCGCGTCGGTGCAGTATCATCACCCTGGAGCTGATCGTCTTATTAGCCCCCGACGCAGGCCTCGAAGGAACGGAACCTCGGCGTTGATCGGACCGGGACTTGGATAACGCAGTGACCAAGAACTCGGAATCGCTCGATCCGCCCCCCGACTCTTCTCCGGAGGAGACCTCTATACACTTGGTGCGAGCGGCGCGGGGGCGCGAGGGCGCGAGGGCGCACGAGATTTGGTGGGGATAGACTTGTCGCCTGCGTCCGATCTGGGTCTTGAGAGATGCTCCAGCGTATTGGCTTTCTTCTGGGACACTGCTCGCTTCTCCTCCAGTTCGGAGTCGCGCGCTATGCCCCGCGCCCTTGCGCTCTTCGGCGTGTCCTTACGCTTTTTAGACTTGGAAGTTTTCGAAATTTCGGGGTGGTCACTTTTGGCCAATGAGTGGCGTCGGGTCCGGTCTTGATGCTGATCGGCCAGAACGGCTGATTCAGACCGGTCGGCGCTAGAGCATGCAGCCGGACGCTGGTGCAACAAGTCAGTTAACTGTTGATAGCATCAATTCACGGCCGCCCAGCGACGATCTGATTCCTGAGTCCATGCGTCCGATCGGGCCTGGAAGGACTCAACCTTCCCGATCTGCTCCCGGACCACGACCTGTAACTCGCTGATCTGCCTCTCCAGTTCACCATGTTGGGTGCGGAGTAAGGTCCGATTGGACTGGTCCTCCAACCTCTGCCGGTCGACCACCGCGAGCTGTTCCAGGAGGTGCGATCTGTAGGCCTCCAAGCGAGACAGATCGTGTCGTGCGCCTATCAGCCCGTCCAGGATCGGTCGGAGCTGATCGCAATGATTATGAGACTGCCTATCAGCCATGAATAATGTGTCGAACGTCTTGGCGATATCGGCTAGCAATTGATCAAAGGAAGGTCAGACCAGACCCAAGATGGAAACAGACCGATTGACCTACCTTGCGTTGCTTGTTGGACGATCTGGGCCCGGAGACGTGCATTTTCAGTGGTTACCTCCTGCAACTTCGTGGACATGGGGATCAACGTATCCACCTCCTTCCGCAGTTGCAGGAGTGAAGAATTCCTGATGTCTAACTAGGACTGGAGCTCACGGACCGTTTTCCGGAGATGATCGGCCTCGATCTGATGCTTGCCCAGTGTGTCGGACCCTGAAGTGCTGAGGAAGCTGTCAGATCGGGTCGATCTGGTCGGCGAACCAATATGGGGCGATGAGAAACTCAGGGCACCTGCAGCAAAGAAGGTCAAGAGAGGTCACAAGGCGATCGGGTGTGCAAGGCAAATACCTGTCGAAGGCGGATTCGGAAATCCCTCCATTGATGAAGTCCGCTTCTGTGAAGATCTGGATATGGTGAGATCGGGCCGCTACCGTTGCGCGGCTGCGACACGACTCAGGGGAGGCTGTGGCGAATCAAACCCAAGAATTTTGTTCGTTTCGGTCAGCAGCATACCGATCGGCCTATCGGCGATCGGATTGGTGGAAATACAGGAGGCTTTTAAGCCGGTCATGTGCAAGCGGTGTCAAGAACACGGATTTGGGTAAGTCACATGAGTTTGCGTGTACTACATATTTTCATGTTTGGTACATATTAGGGACCATAGAAGGTAGGTAGTTTAGTTTTTGGTTTTGCCTGTTGGGAAAAGGTTTTGTTTTGGCTTCGTCTAAGAAGAGCGTTTTTGGCTTTACGACTTAATTGTTGGACATCTAACGCAACCGGGAGTCGTTTCGATTTGCACATCAGTCGCCTCTGCACGCCGCAGAGTGTTTTGGAGAGGAGGGTCGAATAATCCCCTTCAGCTCATTATATCCGGCCGGAACACGTCACAGACGCACTTGGTCTGCCGGAAGTCCCTCGACGGGAGTGCACTTTGGTCGACCTCTCAACTTTAAGTTGCGCACGTTTGGAACGTGCTATTACGTCTTTTGGATTATTACGTAGAGATATCGTTCGCGGAGTATATCACGTTCTCATTTGGATCTCCCTACTGGACTATTGGATTATTGAAGTTTTGTTCTCGTATTGGTTGGGCTCTACGATCGTTTGAGCGATCTGCCCTTTGGAGCATACTAAATTCGAATATAACTGGTCTGCCCGTACCCAGGGTGAAGAGTTCCGCCCGGGTACACTACCCAGCACGGTCTACCACATTTATACCACAAGTCAATTCCCGGCACCGATCCACCGAGTGTGTTACCAGCCCAATCCATCGGGTACACAAGGTGAGATGAAGACTAAATCGGACCGGGCGTCCTGTGTTGATGATCGGTCGTCTGCCAGCAGCGGACTATCCGATCGGATCGAAGAAGAAGGTTCGCGGGGTACCCCCCCCCCGTAAGTTGGAAGGCCGGGCACGATGGTGGTCAGGTTCTCGACACTACGGTGCTCGATTTTGAACTTGACTCCACCACAAATCCATCCAAGTTGTTTCGGCCCCGGGATCGAACCAGGGTCATCCCAGTCCAGAAGCGAGCAGCGTACCACTAGACTACCAAGGGCGCGGTAAGAAGTATCGGATTGGTATATGAAATCAAAATAAGCATGTCTGGAGACTCAATCCTGTGCAATCTGTGGTGAAGTGTAGAAACTGCATACAATTAGAACATTTGGTCAACAACATGGAAGCTGATAGGCTAAAAACTAGGATCGCGATCGATCACTCAGTGGTGTAAAAGACGACTACAATCTAGATGACCGGTCAGTAAAGTTCATGAAAGGTTAAATGACCGTTAGAGTTAATGTGGTGAAACGTGTTTGAAAATTTTTGACCAGCATGTACCAGTGTACCAGTTATCAAGTTGGAGCGATCGGGTTGGCTAAAGGGTGGATTTTTTTGGGCCAATCATGTGTCTGGAGTGTTTGGTACGCAGCTTTAAGGTGAGGCACACGGTTTTGCATATATTTTACATATTGGATTTTAATTGGACATTAAATATAGTGTTCGATTTTCTTTGGTTTGCATAAGTCGCCGCTCCTACCGCATGGGTTATTGGGAGCAGAGGGTTAACACGGTCCCCTCTAGCTCATTTTTCCCGGTCAGGAAACAGCTCCACCGGAAGTCCCACGACGGGAAGCAAGCCACTTCGTTCACTCACCCTTCAAGCCCCACATGTTTGGAACGTGTTCTTCTCTTTTGTATTGGCTGGGTCCCCACATCGCGTCGAGCGATCTGCTCCAGATTATTGGTTGGGTCAACGCGCCGTTCCGCCGGTCCGCCCCAAGTTTCTATTGGCTGGGTCCCCACACTGATGCACGCGGTCTGCCAGAAGTTTTTTTCGCATTTGGAGTGACGATTTCCGCTCCATTTGCAGATCGGCCTATTTGGATTATCTTTCGTTGGTTTTTGGTACATGTACCTCAGAAGCGGTACCACCCATATCGGTACCTAACAAGATCCATACTGCGCAATTTTAGTGAGTGATGTGGCGACATGTGCATGATGATATTGCAGGTGATGTTTTTCGTGCATAAAATTATAACGGGATTTTCGACTGGAGTTTTTTTTTGGCCAATCACGTGATGTCTGACCGTTCACGACATGAGCGTTCACAGCATGACCGTTCACGTCAGTCCTGGATAAGATACAGTATTGGATAAGTACACAGGTGTATGTCTATACACAAGGGGAATTTTGGACCATACATTGAACTTGAAGTTGAAGTCGCCACAACGTTTTTACTTAGTAATTACTATAGGCTATAGGCAAACCAACCAATCGCAGATAGGTAAAAATAAGTGGCTAGGAGCAACAACAGTTAATTCACATGAATAAATATCACTTTTAGTTTTTCAACCCGGACTATAAGTCCTTCATCATTTGCTTAAATTAACACGCAACGGTCCACCGAGTGTGTAACAACCCATAACAATAGGTACACAAGGTGAGAGTATTGAAGCTAAATCCCGGACTCAGCGTCATGCATTGCTGATCGTTCGTCCGATCGGCACACAGGAAAAGGTTCGCGGGGTCCCCCCCCCCGTAAGTTGGTCGGCTGGGCGCGATGGTGGTCAAGTTCCGGACACTTTGGTGTTCGATTTCGAACTGTACTCCACCACATTAATTGAGTCTAGAACTGTCAAGGGCAATGGAAAAAGTGAGGGCGCGTAACAAAAACCCGGATGGTAGTAGTGATATTAGCTGCAATTAGACCGGGTAGTTGCAAAAAGACATATCGTTCGAGTCTGAAGTTCGATCCACTTGATGGTCGATCTGGTCCCGAAGACCAGTCTAGATTGGGAGCGATCTAATATGATGGGCCAAGCGTGGTGACAGATATAGTGTCGATTATCGATCTAGTTTCTGTGGACGATCTGGTAGATTGGACATTACCAAGAAGTAACCGACATTTTTTACCATTTCATAGTCTTTCTGGCCCATAGGATATGTAGTAGCATCAAGGAAGGTCTACTAGATCTCCAAAGATAATTGTGACCGATCATGTGGCAGGAAATTCCGGCGTGGAACTTCCGGCGAGGCAAGTACGTCTTTGAGCGTCTAGACCGGGAGCAGAAATGAAAGGAGGGAGCAAAAGTTATCTTCCGTTCCAAACTAAGCACAGCGTGCGGCAACGACTACTTTTTCTAGGGGGAACACTAGATATTAAAATTAAACTCCTCTTCTGTAAACGACAACAAATCACGTGTTATACCTAAAACTTCTTGAGTACACAGATACTCACTCACAAATCACCCGTATTTATACTACGGATTTAATTGAATTGGTTCTGTGGAGATAATATTTTTTTCTTTCAAAATTGTGGCTATCAGTGGACTTAACGTTTCTTTCGCGTTTTTTTATTATCTCTATCATTTGTTGACCCGATCGATCGTGGCATCTCGATCAGAGTCGTTTTAAATAGCTACGGTACTCCCTTAAAACTGTCTCCGGTGAAGAGTTTCCGCCGGTGGTCCAGATCAAGTACACTCTCCGACCTAATCGGCGAGATCTTTTGCATCAAGAATCAATTTCTTGAGTATAACCACCAAAAACAAGAGGTGATATGAAAGAACAAAAAGATCACACGATCTAGGTAAATATCTATTGGACTAATAATGCCGATCGGTCCGATCTCTAAACTTGCTAAAATAACGTTCGATAATAGTGTGGTGGAGCGGCTGGCCAAATTTTGAGGCTTGGACAGTCGTTCCAACAGCGCCCGGACTACCGACTAACAAAGGGGGTCCTCCGGTTGTCCTGTGACAGGCCTATGTCCTGCTCACCTTGTGTACCCGACGGATTGGGCGTGGGTCGCTCTCCAGGTTACTGGGACGTAGATCAATGCGATTCCGATGCAGATCGAGTGAATTCGTAGAAGATCGACGAGTGTCGATCTGGTGGAAATAGCAGATTCGAGATCCCGGGAAAAACGGGGGGTCGAAGATCGATGATCGATGATTGATGATCGATGATCGCAGATCGGCCCAGTTGATCTAGTGCGAATTGGCGAGATCACAGATCGTCCCAGTTGATCTAGTGCGAATTGGCGAGATCACAGATCGGCCCAGTTGATCTAGTGCGAATTGGCGAGATCGCAGATGGCAGATCGACCCAGTTAATCTTGTGCGGATTGGCGTGATTGCGTATCGGTAGATCGCAGATCGATGATCGAAGATCGATGCTGTCGATATAGTAGAAATCAGCGAAGGGGTACTTGATCACGTGGCGGGAGTCTTCACCACTTGATCGTCGAGCCTCTTAAGTGTAGATCGCTAAAGAATTACCCAAGATATTTTGTATTCCTAGCCTAAACTTAAGAGGAAGGGTGTCGATCTGCACTTTCTATGTGTAGATAGACGGATTTCACAAAAATCCACCTAGAGTTCCCAAGGGGAGCTTAAAGCAGCCGTACTTCTAGAGGAAAGATGCAAACCAATGGGGGAAGAGGTGAGAACACATGGCTCGATCACCCTCCCAATAACCTTTCCAAAAAAGGGGCTGCTGACACAGCGGGCGGAGTTGAAGGCGAGTTCTTCCAAACTTTACGTCTGCCGATGGGCCAAAAAGTGCACTATGTGCTCCCGCCTGGGACGTGTGAAGGTTCGTATGCAATGAAAGGGAGGCGCTAAGTTAACACGCCGACCCAATCGATGATCTAACTGACCGGACACAAAAGGAGAACTTTATTATTGCTTACTAGTGTAGTACCCCGTCGTACCGACGGGCGGAGAGTATATAAGAATAAACCATAGAAGCAACTACGTGACCGGGAAGTCACAGGGACGGAAACTTTTAAATAGGTAGATGTAAAAGCGCTATTCCTAACCACTTATATGTGGTGAAGTGTACCACAAATTTGGTCACTTTTGGTCAAGGCAGTTGGTAGAGTTTCCGATTGGTCTAAACAAGGGGGGCTTTTTAGCCTATCAGATTCAAGGAGTATCAAGAACGCCGGTCTTGGGTGAGTCACCTGACATTGGGTATTTTACATAATTTTGTGTGGGTACATTAGGGACCATAGGGAGGTAGTATTATTGGTTAGTTGCGGTTTTTCCAAGTAGAAGTCTTTTGGTTGCGATTTTCCCAGTAAAAGTTTTTGGTCTAGGAATAAGTGGCAAAAACCTCTTCTGGTCTTGGTCTACACCGCAGCAAGGGGTCGCCGTTATTCTTTTAACGTACACTAGTCGCCTCCGCCCGCCGCGGAGTGTTTGGGGGCAAAAGGTTGAATTATCCCCTCTTGCCTATTATACCCGGTCTGGACGCGCCGCACGCGCACTTTGGCCAGCCGGAAGTCCCTCGACGGGAGCACGCATTGGTCGACTTCCTCAAGTTTAAGTCAAGCACGTTTGGAACGTGCTATTCACTGGATTGGTCTTTACGTGGAGATATCGTTTGTGGAATTTCACGGGCATATTGGGTCTTTACGTGGACATATTGGTTTACTATAACATTGGTTGGAGTTTAGACCGGTTTTGGTCTTCTCTCATATTGGTCAGGGGCTAGACCGGTTGATTGGTCTACCCTCTATTATTTCGTATTGGTCAGGTCTAGATCGTTTGGACGATCGACCTATTGGAATTTATCTTTTGGAAGTGTTTCTGGTCTGTACGTACCTGGGGTGAAGAGTTCCGCCCTAGGTACATCTAGCCAGATCGGTCTCATATTAAAGACCGAATCAGATCGATCTGCGATCCCGATCCACCGAGTGTGTAACTAGCCCATTCCATCGGGTACACAAGGTGAGATGAACTTAAGTGAATCGGACCAAGTGTCTTTGGATGATGACCGGTCGTCTGCCAGCAGCGGACGATCGGACCAGATTTCGAATGGAGGTCCGCGGGGTATCCCCCCCGTAAGTTGGAAGGCTGACGATGGTGGTGGTCAGGTTGTCGATACAAATGTATTCGATTTCGTACTTGACTCCACCACAATGGTGCGCGTGCCCGGATCACTTGGTGATCGTGGATATCACCGCGAGGTGTCATCAAAGATTGAACTTGAAGATTTGAATTTGGAATCGTTCTGGAGAGGGGTAAGGAAAGGCTATCACCTTACGTCTTCGTTCTAGATAAGGATGGCGATGTCCGGTATGGCCTGGTGGAGGACCAGATCGGGATTAATAAATTTTTTCCTCCCCAAAAGGCTCCCACCGGAACCGATCGGGACTATAGCAAGTATTGCTATAGTCCCGGAAAGGATCAGGACCTTGGTCCTGATCCTATGTATGTGCATAAAAAAGTTGATGGAAAATCAGAAGACGAAAAATACTTGGAGGCTGATAAGAACGATCAGACCAACCTCCCCAAGGTCCCCAAGGTCCCCAAGAAAGGGTTGGGAATGCCGGCCGACGAAGACGACCTCGAAGAAAAGTCGCAGGTCGGAGATGGAGACATCACTGAAGAAGACCTAAACAAGATGTATTACATTTTTGAGCTGAAACGATTTGTTCGCTTTGACTTGGTCTTTCGGGTGTTGAACCTCCAGATCCCCGACCATCTTCTCGGTCCCACTACCGAGCCGATCCAGAGTGATCGCCCATTACTGTTGGTGAAGAACTTGGTGGCGATGTTGGCGGAGGTTGGCATTAAAATGCAGAACCCCGCCGATGTCCAAAAACTATTTGAATTTGAGACTTGGAGGCTGAAATCGTCGATGTCGACCTTCCACGACCATTTGCTCCCACTGGTGGGGGCGGTTCGCCGCCCAACTTCCACCGCAGCAGTGAAGGTCGCTGAAGTCTCCACAGCGCTTGTTGACATTGGTTCTGATGACGAATCGGTTTATCAATCTCCACCGGCCTCGAAAAGCTCATCAGAGTTGGAGACTGGCGTCGAGCGGATGACCATGGGGGTGGACCACCCAGCCGGAACAAAGAAAGGACGTGCGGCAGGAAAGGGCTGCTTGCCAGTCGGGGCTCCAGCGACCCCCACAGGCCTCAGTTCCGAAAAAGGAGGGTATCAACACGTTGCCCATGACTAACGTCCAAGCCATGTTTGAGACGATGATGGAGCGTTTCATGGAAGACCGGGTTAGACCACCTCTGCGCCCACATGTCCAAGACCCGTCTACCCAGCAAAGTGCCAATGTTTGCCGAGATGTGGATATGGAATCGGTAACATCTGTGGACAAGCCCACTCGAAGTGATAAACCAACCGGCAAAGGGAAGCGCAAGCCGCAACCGGCCAGACCGCGTAGACCAAGCAAGACAAGTGACTGTGACATGGAGTCGGTCGGCGGTCTTGACGACCACTGTGGATCAGACGGTACGGGCGCTGGCAAGCCACGCAAGGCTAACCTAGCCTCCACTATTGCCTACGACTTTGGATCTGCTGCGATTCCGCGCATCCGTATGGCCGCGACGACCGACCTCAAGGACTTCACTGGCAAGGATGCTGATGAAGACCAGGCCCGGTCTTGGTTCGGTCGGGTCAAGTCTGCGTTCCTGCGAGACCAGACCCCGAAAAGTGAAAAGTGTCTGATCTTCCGGGATTTGTTGAAAGGACCGGCTGCCAACTGGATCCAACAGTTAATTCGGGATGTCCGGTCTGACTGGGACCATCTATGTGCAGAGTTTGAAGGGCAATATTGTAACTCACGATTTTCGAGTGCCCGCAAGTATCACCATATGCAGAAGCGGAGCGACGAGACACCGATCGAGTATTTGCATCGGTTGAACGTGGCTGCACTTCGTGCCGGCATAACAATTAAATAGAATAACCCGCCGAACGGTGCTGCTCTGGAACATGTGGGTCACTACATTAGTACCCTGGACGATCAAGAACTGGCGGACCAGCTTACTCTGCTGCGTCTTAGGGACGCGGGTGAAGTTGAACAGATCTACGGACGCTACAGCAGTCGCGTAGCATGAGGGCGAAGAGTGCTGGTGGATCAGGTCGCTACCGATCCAAGACCCAGACCCAGACCGATCCGGTTAAGAGACCCTGGACCAGACCGACCCGAGCGGTCAAGGCGATCGTAGCCGAAGACAGCACGGGGTCGGAAGGGGAAAGTAGAAGTCAATACAGCCAGGGGTCATCGGATGAAGACCAGTATGGTTACGTCTATGTTGCGGGACCTGTCCCGAAGACCAGGACGAAGTCCGACCAGGTAGGCCGGAAGGTAAGGAACGGAAACAAGTCCGATCCGGACCGACCTCGTCAGAAGTGCTCCCACTGTGGGTCGAGCAAACATGATGGTCCAAACTGCAGGAAGAACCACGACTAAGGAAGCTAAATGATCGAGTAATGAAGGCATTGAAAGACCACCCCAACCACGAGCTATTGCACGTGAAACGGGACTGGAACAGAAGCGCCGACTACCTCTCGACCAAGGCCATGCAAGACCAGACCGGGGCTACGATCACCAAGAAGGCCGTTCTGGATGAATTGATGAATATAAACAGGCTCCCAGAAGTCATCGGACCCAAGAACGCCCCATTCCAGGTGCATGTGATGGTCGCGACTAGATCGAAAGCTCAGAAGTCTCGCCGACCGTTCCCGAAGGAAAGTTTAAACGAATATGCAGTGAAACAGTTAAGGATGGAACGGATCCTCAAGGCGCAGGACGAAGAAGAATGGATTATGAACCTGAAGACCTACCTGCGTGGTGAACTGTTCAAGTTGACGAACGATCAAGCGAAAGAGTGCATCAAGATCGCGGATAGCTACGAAGTGGATGACAATGGATTGCTATATTACTGCCGTGATGTTGACCAAGACAGTGCCGACCGAGATCGACTGGCGAAATTAGTGATACCCGAGTTGCTGCAGCCGGATGTCCTTCATCACTATCACGTGAGTCTAGAAGGGGGACATCAGGGCATAGGCAGGACCTATCACAAGATCAGGTCCCACTTCCACTGGAGAGGTCTTTTCCGCAGTGTGCAGAAATATGTGGGCTGTTGCACGGATTGCGAGACCGGAAAGGGCAGACCTGTAATCAAGGGGCGATCGCCCGGAAATATCGAAGCTACCTACCCTTTCCAGGTCATAGCGATGGACCACATACCGTCACTGCCTAGATCGATGCGCGGCAACACTGAGCTGCTGATCTGGGTAGACCTGTTCACTGGTCTAGTTATTGCGAAGGCAAGTGTATCTCGGTCTGCGGAGCAGATCGCCCAGAGCTACGAAGAATGTGTGTTCCGAAGATTCGGCGCCAGCGAGGTCATCAAAAACGATCGGGAACCCGGTTTTATGGCCGAGGTTTTCCGGTCGTTCAATAACATGCTGGTCCAGAAACAGAGTGCGACAATGGCATATCGTCCGCACCAAATGGATCGGCGGAACGCATGGTGCAGACCATAACGAGGGCGATCAAGATGTACGTTGATGACCCAGACCAGCGAGATTGGGACGAGTATGCAGAAAGGCTGGTGTTTGCACTCAACTCGTCGACCGATCGGGTCCGAGGAGAAACGCCTTTTTATCTGACATATGGATGGGACCCTCGGTCGAGACTGGAAGCTGCGATACCTATCTGTTGCACCCGGACCCGCGATCGCGATGCTCGACGCTGGCGAATGCAGGTCCAGAAACACTACCAGCATGAAAAAAAGTCGTCAACTAAGGGCTGCGTCAGGCCACACAAGACCGAGCAGACCGGACCAATGACCAGGTCCGACCCCACGGTATAGAACCAGGGGCGAGGGTATGGCTATACCTAGACCGAGTGAAAGAGGGCTATGCGAAGAAGCTGGATCACATGTGGCACGGCCCTTTCCGTGTTTGCCGAGCTGATCGGTGAGCACGCTGCCCGTCTAGTAACAACTGGTACAGATTACAAGGTCTTCCCGATCGTGCATGTGTCCAAGTTGAAGCTGGTCCGAGAATTTCCTGATCGACCCAAAACTCCCTGTCTGGTAGACGAAGAAAAAAAGATTTGATTTCGATGAAGCGTTACTGCCGGAGGACAGTTGGGAACGACCATTAGAGGAAGACGAGTTTGAAGTGGAAAAGGTCTTAGAAGTTCGGTCTACCAAGAAGACCAGGTTCGGTCGGACTCACCGAGAGTACCTGGTCCGATGGAAGGACCATGATGAATCAACTTGGGTCGACGATCTCGACTTGAACTGTGGGTCTCTTCTACGAGAGTTTGAACGAGAACGAGTCACTCGTAATCGCTTCGCAGTGATGCAGACTCATGAAGACCAAGACCAAGACACGCAGTAGCATCGGTCGGTCTAGACCGGTGTGAAGATGTGGAAGGTCCGTAGTTGATGTGAAATTGTGATGAACTGTGACGAATTGGAGTAGCGGAATGACGAATGTGATGACTATTTTTCGTGATGGGGGTGGAACGGTTTATGATAACGTGTTTGGTGCAACTCTGAGAAAGTGGTGAAATTAGTTCAAGTGATTTGATGATCAGATATGTGAAAAAGAAGTGATGACATGTATTGCGAGTTACCTGGTCGACTACTTGCGACTTCACTTGCTATCGCCCCACAGACGGCCGATGACCATCGACGGATGATTTTCCACTTGATCCTGAAACTGGTTACGCCAGGGGTCCTTCCGGTCAAGCTGGGCCAAAGCATCCTTGAGGTCCGCGACCGGCTCAGCGCAATCAAGACCGGGTTACCATATGCCGTCGTCGGCTAACAACCTGGTCTTCTCAACGCGACGCCTTGGCAGTGGCCAGACCAGATCGGGTCCTTTGAGAGTCGGCAGTGGCCAGACCAGATCGAGTCCTTCGAGGGTCGGCAGTGGACAGACCAGAAGAAGGAAGTGTTACGCCAACCTTCAATGCCAACGACAAAGCATGACGATATCGAACAGAAGTCCCGGGCAGAAAAGTTGGTTTGGGCGCCTCGACAGCCATTTTCGACGACCCTTTATCGATGTCACCCTCCGAGTGCGCCACTTGGTCTTCTTCTCACGTCAGCTCTTCAACTGCGACAGCGGACCGGCGATTCTGGGTGGATCGGGATCGAGATAAAGCGGGAAGGAGATCATCTGAACCCACCGATCCACCCTCCGAAGCCGCCCCAGGCGAGACCAATACCGACTTGGACCGAACGGTGTGGCGTGTCGAGGGCCCGCGATTTTTCGAAGCCTTCCTCTTCGTAATTGGATCCCCCGCCGCTTTTGGAAGTTGCGCCCGCGTCTTAGCTTGCGTTAGCACCGCTTTGAGCTTCTTTTGGCGCTCCAGGTCGCACGCTAGAGCCCGCGCCCTCGCGCCACTCTACGCGTCTTCGCGCTTCCGATTTTGTTTGTAAATTCCGTGGGGCGGATTTTTAGCCAATGAGCGGCACGATAATCCACCCGAGCCTGGTTGGGCGGCAAAACGGGTCTCGGGCACGCGATTTTTGGAGTCCTTCCTCTCCGTAACTGCATCCTTCACCGCACTTGGGAGTTGCGCCCGTATCTTGGCTATTGATTACACCATTTCCGGTTTCTTCTCGTGCTCTAGGTCAAGCGCAAGGTCCCGCGCCCTCGCGCCTCCTGATGCGCCCTTGTTCTTCTCATTGCGTGCGTGAATTTTGGGGGCAGAATTTCAGCCAATGAATGGCGAGAATTTCCGCCCGAATTTTGCTGGGAAATCGTACCACCTGAATGCGCCCGCGGGGGCGTGAGGGCGCATGGGATTTGGCAATGTTAAACGCATCACTTGTATCCGATTTTTGGCTCATGAGGAGCGCCTGCGTCTTGGATTTCTTGTGGAGCGGCGCTTGCTTCTCCTCTTGTTCGGAGTCGCGCGCTACGCCCCGCGCCCTTGAGCCACTCGACGCGCCCGCGCGCCTCTTGGAATGGCGCCGATCTCGGTATTGATGCGGACCGGACCAGGATCTGCTTGGTCAGGGCGGACCGGTGCAAGCTACCGATCTGCCCCGACGATCAGGGCAAGGTGACGTCCGAGGTTCGCGGCGGAAGTGGGCGATCTCCAATTGCCATATCTTTTAGCCGGGTGTGGCGGTGCAGTCCAGACGTGTCAGAAAGGAACGAAGGCGCCGATTTCGCTGACCCATATGCTGGCGTGCTGTCACCTGGCAGACTGGTCTTCTGCTCCGACCCCGATGACGATGCCGCTTCGACGGAACTTTTACGCCGACACGTCTGCGACTTGGACTGGATGGCGACCATAAATTCGGAATCGCAGGACCCTTCGCTGGAGCCCTCCTCGGACGAGACCCCTGTGTGCTTGGTGCGATTTGCAGTACGGCGCGAGGGCGCTTGACTTTCCGAGGGGCTGTAGATTTCGTCCGTGTCCGAGTCCGAGTCCATAAGAAGCGCCTGTGTCTTGGCTCACTTATGAGGCACTGCACGCTTCCACCCGAGTCTGGGTCCGCGCGCAGTTCCCCACGCTTCGAGCTACCCGGCGCGTCCGCGCGCTTCTTCGATTTTTGTGCAATTTCGGGCTGCTGAATATCAGCCAATGAACGATGTCGGTCTTGGTCCTGCTGCAAGCGGTATTGGTCTTGCTCCGAGGCGACTAAGGTTGCCGACGCAGACCAATCTATGCTGGAGGAAGCATCCGAACACGTATGCAGCAAGTTCATCAAGCGCTGGCGGCACTGGTCTAGTGCCACCTGACGACGACCTGACGCTAGCGTCCAAGCGTCTGACTTGTCTTGATAAGACGGACCTTCCCGCTCTGGTCTTGAATTGAAATCTGAATCTCGGCAATGCGTCGCGCGAAGTCGTCGCCTTGCATGCGCAGTGAGGTCGCGTCAAACTGTCCGTCCACATGCTGCCGGCGAACAAGTGCAAGTTGATCCCGGAGATGGGACTGATGAGCCTCCAGACGGGACAGCTCATGACGCTCGCTTACCAGCTCCTCTAAAATTGGTCGAAGCTGGTCAACATGATCGTCGGACTGCCTATCGGCATCAAGCAAGGCAGCTATTGGCTTGACGACGCTGGGAGGGATGAGAGCTGAAGACAAACGAGGGCCAAAACAAGTACAAGACGAAGACCAAAGATGCGCACCTCGTGTTGCCTGGTGGGCCACCTGGGTCCTGAGACGCATGTTTTCTGCAAGCATATCCTGCATCTGCGTGTCGGCTGCAGTCTGACGCCCTTCCGATGTTTGAAGTGCAAGAGAGTTACGTGGGCTGTCAGACCGAGCCGACCGGACAGGCGAAGCAAGGTGGGGCAACTCGGCGCATAGAGTTTCTACAAGAACAAGCGTCAAGAGGAAGCATAAGAGGATCGAGTGCAGTAAAGGAAGTACCTGGCGCAGGTGGCGAAGATGGCTGGTCCATGGTGAAGAAGTGTGAGCGACCAAGGTCCAGTTGGTCAAGTGAAGGGTGAGGTCAGACCGTTATCGTTGTGCGACACGGTCGGATTCAGGGGAGACTGTGGTGAAGTGTCCCCCAAATTTGGTCACTTTTGGTCAAGGCAGTTGGTCGAGTTTCCGATTGGTCTAAACAAGGGGGCTTTTTAGCCTATCAGATTCAAGGAGTGTCAAGAACGCAAGTTTTGGTGAGTCACCTGACATTGGGTATTTTACATAATTTTGTGTGGGTACATATTGGGACCGGAGGGAGGTAGTATTGGTTTGAGTTGTGGATTTGCCTAAAAGAGAAGAAGTCGTTTGGAATCTTTTGGTTTTGCCTTCGGGCTAACACCTCAACAGGAGGTCGTTTAAACCTTTGCTATGTGCATCAGTCGTCTCCGCCCGCCGCGGAGTGTTTGGGAGCAGAGGGTCAAGTAATCCCCTCTAGCTCATCATACCCGATCTGGACGCGCCACACGCGCATTTGGCCAGCCGGAAGTCCCTCGACGGGAGCACGCATTGGTCGACTTCCTCAAGTTTAAGTCAAGCACGTTTGGAACGTGCTATTCACTGGATTGGTCTTTACGTGGAGATATCGTTTGTGGAATTTCACGGGCATATTGGGTCTTTACGTGGACATATTGGTTTACTATAACATTGGTTGGAGTTTAGACCGGTTTTGGTCTTCTCTCATATTGGTCAGGGGCTAGACCGGTTGATTGGTCTACCCTCTATTATTTCGTATTGGTCAGGTCTAGATCGTTTGGACGATCGACCTATTGGAATTTATCTTTTGGAAGTGTTTCTGGTCTTTACGTACCTGGGGTGAAGAGTTCCACCCTAGGTACACCTAGCCAGCACGGTCTCCGATATTCAAGACACAATCAGATCGACTGCGATCCCGATCCACCGAGTGTATACAAATGTATTCGATTTCGAACTTGACTCCACCACAACTTGGCAGATGATTGTACAGATCTACCTTTATGTATTTTTTAAGAAACAATCTCATTTGTAATGCATCAGATCGGGTCGAAATCCCGATCCTTTTAAGGGCTCTAAGTTAATACAGGCTTTTTCGGCTTCGATCGGAGCCTTAGACAATCTATTTTTCCTCACGTTTGTTCCATTTGGGTCAGTTGGTTACACTCACCAGGTGGACCATGCTAATTACGATCTTGCAGATCAGGTCGGATTACTGATCGGGACGAGGGATGTGCCCGGTGGAAATTCTTTACCGGGTACGGGATAGAGGTTTAACGTGTACCAAAAACGACGTTTGCCCATAACAAATCCTCTCTCGGGACTTCCAGCTAGCTAAAAGCGCTCGTGCGCGATTTTTTTTCGCTTCGAAGAACACTTGATCAATCTTAGCTCCACTACGTCTGTTACAGACGATTCAGCCGGTACGATCAATAAGCAGATTAAAAAAATGATAACGATTACTGGATCCGATCCGCTATTCTGCTCTAGATTGGATCGTGAGATACGATCTGTCCTCGACACTGGGTCAAACAGCACATCTTATCGGTTATACCTATCCGCTTTTGTCATTTGGCCCATTAAACTAACCGGGTCAGTGCCTTGGATTGCTTTTGTCGCCCCAGTTTACCCTCAGCTAGATCATTGCGTCAATCGTCCAATCATATAGAGCTTCAGACAAGGCCGGTCGTGTCGATTGGGCACCCCACTCACAATTCGGACAACGTCCACTTATTATCTCCAGATCCTATCGTATTCCCTCATACTTCTGCTCTATACGCAGATAATAGTATTCATAACATTAACGGTATCTAAATATCGGAAAATCGTCGATCGACAAATGGAATTGAAGGTGTCTTTACGGCAATAGGCATCAATCCTGGTCCTTTTTTAAAGAATCGATCCCAAGATTCACCTATCATCAACTTTTTCACGCGTGCTCCTTGACATCTTGAGCACAAAATCTTATTTCTTCTGCTTCTTCTTTGGACAGTTTCTTAGCATGTGTCCCGTCTCGCCGCACCCGAAACACGCTCTTGATTTCGACGCTTTTTTGCCCTTGTTCGACACAGCGTTTACAGTGCCGCTACTATACAGCCTTGGGCCTTTATCCTTATTGTAACGGGGTTACATTTGGTTACGTGGGTACGTAAGTACATAACGGTTAAGGTCAAGTATTGACCAGTCCGGAAGGTTTGGACCTATTGGTTGTTTTAACCAATAAGGACGGGAGCCCTTGGTGAAGGCGTGGCAGCTACATGTTGGTACACAGGTAGTGTACACTACATTTTGTAGGTACGAATTAAGTAAGTTCTACCTAGTATTGCATATAGTTTATATTAGTTTATTAAGTTAGACTAATTTTATATTAGATAAATAAATCAGTTTACAAAATACACTGAATACTGTTAGGCGCACGACCCAGAACGGTCGCGCGCGCAGTGAGTGTTGTAGCAAAAGGGAGCACCCCCCTTAGCTACCCCCTTACTAAGGGAAGCCTTGTAATAAGGCATTAGAGTTTACTAACAGTAAACTCAGGGAATCTTATCCCCGAGTGAGAGAGCGATCTCCCACTAAGCCCTTATATAAGGGCGTATCGGCTAAGTAGAGGTCTATCGCCGCTTAAGGAAAGTCTTCCTCGTGCGCAAGCCGCACCGTGCGTGTACGCACCGGATACATCTGGTAGCACTTGTAGTAGTCAATCCAACACCTTTGTTGGTAGACGGCATCCTTTGCAAAGGATGAATAATGAGGATTGGGGTAAGCTAACCCCCGTCCAATAAGAAGCCTTTAAGAGGCTGTTATCCATATTAGGTGACGATGGCATGCAGATCCTTTGGAGCAGGGCCTTGATGCCGTGCGAGAGAGGGTTAACGCCCTCATCGCCCATGAGACGAATTTTCGTGGAAGTCACTCCACGTCTACGGGGGTGCGCCCTCCGTTGTCCTTTAAGATAAAGGAATTCACCGGTAAAAAGGTGATAACCTTTATGTGTGGCTTCGCGAGGTCGAAACGGCCTTCGCCACAGCGAATGTGATCGAGGATTACTTGCAAGAAGGGACTTGCACTAACCCATCTTACGGGTAAAGCCCGTGCATGGGCGTTGACGTGTCCGGATTCGGTCACAAACGTGTTCCCGACCTGCGGAGTCCTTAAGCAAAAGCTTATGGACATGTACGCAACGCCTGATCTGGTTTTCCAGAATCAGCTGGCGTTTCTGAGGTGCCGTCAGGGCACTAGGGACTTGGAAACATATATCCAAGAAATTAAGACCCTGTTGGCAGGGATGTACGCAAAAGCGTATTCGGACGACGTGTCCATCCCCGTCTTCATGGGAGGCCTGAGAGAAGGGCCAGCACGTTCGGAGCTCTTCCGATGCCGACCCCAATCCCTGGGGGAGGCGTTCAAGATGGCGTTCAACGCCGAGAGGAACTTTCGTTCTCTAAGGTAGGTCCTGAAACCATGGACCTTAGTCAGGTCTAAGCGGAAGAGAAACCTTCCGCTAAGAGTCACTCTGACTCTTTTTCGCAGAGCTTCGAGGCAGAGGTCTTAGCTATGTTGCAGCGACATGGGCCGCTGAGATGCTTCCTGTGTGGACGCACGGATCATCTAAGGAACAGATGTCTGAAAAATCCCCAGCGAGACACTCGCTACAAGGGACCAAGGGTGGGGAAAAAGCCCTTGTCCAAGCCGTCGGGAAACGACGGCTCCCAGTAGGTACGGGGCGTCCTACTGGGGGATCCCTCAGTGCTGTTAATCCCCAGGGTAGGGGACGACAGCACAAATCCCCGAGGTAAACGGTGCTTTCTAGGACCGCGTTGGTGTACCAGCCAGGTTTGCTGGTAGTCCTTGCGGACGTGAAAGGCTTTGATAAGCCTTGGAGAGTTTTGATATACTCTGGGGAGTCTGACAATTATGTCAGACGGGCTTCTGTAGAGAAGAGTCGGCTGTATGCCGAGGCCCTAGACGCACGTTTTCGTGACGTTGTCACGGTCCGTCTTGCGACGGGCGTACAGATTTCTGTACCCAAGGTCTCTATTGACCTTAAGCTGAAGTTTGCAGACTTCGACAGCTTAGAATGTTGCCTAGTCCTGGATTTGGACTCGAGGTATGACCTCATTCTGGGCATGAAGTGGCTGGAACGCCACGAGCCATGGATAGACTAGAAGTCTAAGTCCATTGGCTCAACGCACCCGCGGTCGGGTGAAGCATTGGTGAGTCATGAACCCACCTTTGCTCGATCGCAAAAGCGATTCTGGCGTGAGATGCCAGAGATTGGGATGTCTGAAATGATCATTCCCAATGGCGTTAAGGAAGAGTTCCTTAACGAGGGGGATTCGGCGGTTAATCCCCACGCCGTTATAGGCGAGACTGGTGAGTCGCCATTGGTAGAGGTGGATTCCTCTGAGACGACTCCAGTGGGAGGGGTAGAGACCCCTGTGGTTAAGCGCGAGGCGCTTCACAGCGAAGAGATCCGTAGTTCGTCTCTTTCGCACGTCGGAAATGATTCCTACTACGCTGTTGTAGGTGAGACCGGCGAGTCACCGGTGGCAGAGGTAGAGACCTCTGTGGATAGGCGCGATGCGCTTCCAATAGATGGGGCAATTGACTCCCCCCGTCTGGGTCCCGGGATGAGTCCCTAGGCCAGTAATCAGCAGTCCTATCGGATGCTGAATAGTGTGACAGGTTTTTTCACATAAGGCGTAAGCCTTGACCGGTTGACCGGGGTAGGCGAACTGTTGTCGTTGGAGGAGATGTCTTTCAACGAGTTTGAGACTGCTGTAAAAGCAGGTGAACTCGACGAGATCGTCGTGTTGCGTCCGGAAGAGGAGTTAAACTCCTCATCGACGATGGAAGAGTCAGTTTTAGTGAAAACCAAACAGGCATTGAATGCCCGAAGCGGCCTCAAGATACTTGCGGATCCTGAGGACCCTTACCTTTCCTTACTGAAGGAATTCGGAGATGTCATTAGTGACAACCCGCCGATGGGGTTACCACCGGATCGGGGAGTCAGACATGAAATTGACTAGGTTCCTGGAACCAAATACTGCGTCACTAGGCAGTGGCCTCTCTCTAAGGAGCAATGCGACGTCATCGACGCATTCTTCAAGGGGAAAGAAGAGGCAGGGATGGTACGGGAGAGCAAGTCTCCCCACTCATCTCCCACTGTTTGTGCTCGTAGACCGAGCGGAAAGTGGCGCATTGTGCATGCGTACAATAAGCTGAATGCAGCTAATGTACCCATGCAAACTCCGATTCCTCGGAAGGACGTCCTCCAGAACAATATGGCAGGCTGTACTGCTAAAACGCCTTAGATCTGGTGGACGGGTATTATCAGGTTCTCATGCGAGCATCAGATATTCCGCTTACAGCTTCTAGCACGCTTATTGGCATGCTGTGGGTGTGGCTTGTTATGCCACAGGGGCTTTCGAATGCACCAGCGACTTCCAATCGCTTGGTGACTCAACTCTTCCGCCCTCATAGAAGTACTCAGACGTACTTCGACGATATATTTGTCCATAGTCGTGCTGAAGGCGACTCTTCTGATGTTCAGACGCTCCTAATACATCTTCGAGCGGTGCTCGAATGTATGCGGGAGCATAAGTTATATGCAAACGCATCCAAATGTATTTTTGGTGCTGAGGAAAATCCTTTCCTCGGATGCTTCATCGGTAAGGATGGAGTGCGGGAGGATCCCGCGAAGGTGAAAGCCATTGTGGAGTGGCCTTTGCCAGTAAATCTTATAGATTTACGGAAGTGGCTTGGATTATCCAATTATCTCCACAAATACAGCGAGAACTACGCTGAGATGGCTAACCCATTAACCGACCTTCTTAAGGAAGACGTAGATTGGTGTTGGGAAACCAAACACCAACCGCTTTCGAAGCGGTTAAGGGGAGCTTGTTGAAAGCCCCAGTTCTTGTTCTCCCAGATTCTGGGAAACCTTTTAGCGTCGTCTGTGTCGCCTCCGATTTTGCAATCGGATGTGCTTTGTTACAAGCAGATGATACAGGATGGGAACGCGTGATTGCGTTTGAGTCGAGGCAGCTTAAATCTGCGGAACGGAATTATCCCGTTCATGATAAGGAGCTACTTGCAATGAAGTATGCCCTTGTCAAATTTAGGGTTCACCTACTTGGCTCAAAGCCGTTCGTGGTTTATACTGACCACGCGTCCTTACGGACAGCGACAAAGTCGCCTCATCTATCGCAACGGATGGCCCGTTGGATCTCCTTCTTTGCGGAGTACAACTTTGAGGTCAAGTATAAACCTGGCAAGCAAAACGTGCTTGCAGACGCGTTGTCGCGTCGCCTCGATTACGATCTCGTTCACGCGACATTCGTCACCTCGTCTTCGTCTGTGGTGGATCTCATACGCCAGGCGTATGAGAAAGACCCACAATATACGGCGCTTATCAGCGGATGGGGTGACAAGGGACTTGGCTCGTCTGATCCAACCCTGTCAAGTCGAGCTAAAGCTCGTTTACACCGTTACAGGTACTGTGGCGGTTTGCTATATTATAGCACGAGCGCGAAGGACACTCCGCGGGTGGTAGTTCCTCACGATGAGGAACTGAAGTATAGTGTCCTCTTTGAGGCACATGACGCCCCTACCGGGGGTCATTTAGGTCGGTATAAGACCTACAGCGCTTTAAGCGCTTTGTATTGGTGGCCCAACATGTATAAGTGGGTCGGTGCGTATATACGCACTTGTGAGACGTGTCAGAGGGTTAAGCCCTCTGCAAGTTCAGCTGCGCCTTTGGCGAGCTTGTCGGTTCGAAAGGAGTGTTGGAAATCCATCCGTATGGATTTTATCTTCGGTTTTCCGAAGGATAAGGCCGGGAACACCGGCATTTTGGTCTTTGTAGACCGTTTGAGAAAGATGGCTCACCTGGCAGCGGTGCCAGAGTCCATTGATGGACAAGGAACAGCGAAAGTGTTCCTAGACCGTGTCTTTTGACAGCATGGTATACCTGATTCCGTTGTGTCGGATCGGGATCCCCGTTTTACGGGACAATTCTGGGGAGCGTTGTTTAAGGTGCTAGGCACCAAGCTCCTCATGTCCACTGCGGATCATCCACAGACGGACGGTCAGACGGAACGCGTTAACCGCGTTGTGGAGGACATTCTCCGGAGTTTATGTCCGGATTCTCCAAAGAGTTGGAGTGAGATGCTTCCGATGGTTTAATTTGCTATCAACAATTCAATACATGCATCTACGGGGTTTACCCCGTTTTACGTGAACGGATTATCGATTAATCCGAGGGTTCCGTTAACGCCACGTGTGTGTTCCCAGGTCTTGATTGTGGAGGGTTCCCTGATGTCAGCCCTGTATCTGTGCGAAAGCACATCGATAAGTTCTTATCTACGCGCCTTAATGTCATACGACACGTCTGCGATGCCATGACGGAAAGCCAAGACAAGCAGAAGAAGCAGGCTGACCGCAAGGGGCGGCATAACGACTAGGTTTACAAAGTAGGAGAAAGTGTTTTATTAAACGCTAAAAATCTTCCTACAAATGCAGTTTCTAATGTGTTAAGAAACAAACTGCGCCCCAGGTTTGTGGGGCCTTTCAAGGTGCTAGACCGAAAGGGCTTGGCGTATACATTGGACATTCCGAAGGCGATGCGTACGCATCCAACCTTCTATTTGGGTATGCTTAAGCCATACCGGAACCCGGAGACGGGTCCCCTCGTCTTCCTCGCCTTGAACAGGCGGATAGCCGAAAGGCAAGGCAGGGCGGATTAAACACTCCGTAAGGGTCGAATGCGACCACGAAGCTCCGCAACCGAAGACTTGAGAGAGTCAAGCCGCCTCTCGATGCGGTTAATCGCATCCACCTCATCGTGGAGTCCCCCCCCCGGACTTCAAGGATGCGACGGCTGTGTCGATCACAGCGTTCGTGAACCTCACGTCGCAATTGCGCGACCTCCTCCTCCAGTCCTCGATTTGGAGGGTATTCCACATTTCCATGTGGAGCGTCTGATGGCGCGACGCTATCATCGGGGTGAAGCACAGTATCTAGTGAAGTGGAGGGTTATCCACATTCAAAGAATTCATGGGAGTCCGAGACTCCCCTGCGGCAGGATTGCCGAGACGTCGTTGACTCTTTCGAGCGGCAGAATCCCGTTGCGTGTCGACGACCAAAGGGGCGGGGGCAGCTCCTTCACTCCCAGTAGTTGGGAGTTCGCCGGAGGCAGATGTGGAACTCGCACTGTGCTCCGGAATCACAGTTAGGGCATGGGCGCTAGCATAGCGCGTGTGATAAGGGGAACGTAATTGCCCCATCGCTTTGTCTCTGGAAAATGCCAAGCGCAATGCCCTCTCTATTCGAACTTCACGTTCGGAATAGCTGTTGTACAACTTTAAAAAGTCAGGGAGACGTTTCTCCCCTTCCGCCCAAGCGCGGAACTTTTTTATGCCTCTTCGGCATCTTTCCTTGTAGGAGAACGAAGGGAACCTCGCGGAGGTTCTCAACAACGGCACCCTGTGCCTGTTTGTCTAGGAACTCTCGGTATAGGGCAGCAGTGAACTGCTTCTGCGTGAGCAGTTTTTCCCGGAGTTGTTTCCGGCGTGTGATTTGACGCGGCTGTAGAGCCGCAGGGCCAATATTATGGAAGTCTAAACCCTTCTTTACCTCGTTCTTTGCCCACGTTTGGAGGTCAAGAGGACTCGAAAAGCGATAGTCCGCCCGTGAAGGGCGTTCTGGGGCGCGTAACGCAGTCTCTCGTGCCTGTACGGAAAGTTGAGCTTCCTGAGCCGCATCCAGATCATTGGTGATGGTCGCCTTCGGCGACCCGGATATGTCATCCGAAGTTGGTAAGGGTGTCGCACGAGTTAGTGCATTTTCCCCCCGAGTGGGGAACGGATTAGGCTGCCTACATCGCCGTTCGGCGTTGTCGGAGCAGTCATCCTTAGGGGAGCTATTACCTAGGGCCCTTCTCCTCCGAGATATCGGAGTAGGAGTAGTTGTCATCCCCTTCTCGGGTAGAATCACCAGCACCAGTATAGGTGCTCATTGGAGACCAGAGTTCTGGCAGTTGGGGTCCCCAACTACAATTGATTATTGCGTGGCAATAGTCTTGATGGGGGAGGATGTAACGGGGTTACATTTGGTTACGTGGGTACGTAAGTACACAATGGTTAAGGTCAAGTATTGACCAGTCCGAAAGTTTTGGACATATTGGTTGTTTTAACCAATCAGGACGGGAGCCCTTGGTGAAGGCGTGGCAGCCTGCTACGTGTTGGTACACAGGTGGTGTACACTACATTTTGGCTAGGTACGAATTAAGTAAGTTCTACCTAGTATTGCATATAGTTTATATTAGTTTATTAAGTTAGACTAATTTTATATTAGATAAATAAATCAGTTTACAAAATACACTGAATACTGCTAGGCGCACGACCCAGAACGGTCGCGCGCGCAGTGAGTGTTGTAGCAAAAGGGAGCACCTCCCTTAGCTACCCCCTTACTAAGGGAAGCCTTGGAATAAGGTGTGGAGAAGCGTGCCCAAAATTCGGCACACTTCTGGTCAAGTTTCGTCAAGGCATTTGGTCTAATTTCGGATTGGTTTAAACAAGGGGGGCTTTTCAGCCTATCAGACTCAAGAAGTGTCAAGAACGCAGTTTTGGTGAGTCACCCGACTTTGGGTATTTTACATATTTGTGGGGGTACATTTAGGGACTATAGGGTAGTAGTATTTTAGTTGTGGTTTTACCTTTTAGGACAGAGGCTATACCTTTAAGTAAGGAATTTTTTTAGCTTTCGGATAAGTGGCTGAAACCTCTTCTGGTCTTGGTTCACACCACAGCTAGGGGTCGCCGTTCTTCCCTTTTCGTACACTAGTCGCCTCCGCCCGCCTCGGAGTGTTTGGGGGCAGAGGGTCGAATTATCCCCTCTCGCCCATTATACCCGGTCTGGACGCGCCGCACGCGCACTTTGGCCCACCGGAAGTCCCTCGACGGGAGTACGATTTGGCTATCTCAACACATCAACTCAAGTACGTTTGGAACGTGCTATTCACTGGATTGGTCTTGGCGTGGAGATACCGTTTGTGTAGTTTTACGAGCATATTGGGTCTTTACGCGGACATATTGGCTTGTTTTAATATTGGTTGGAAACTAGACCGGTTTTGGTCTTATTTCGTATTGGTCAGGGGCTAGACCGGAACGGTCGGTCTACCCTCTATTATTTCGTATTGGTCAGGTCTTGATCGTTTGGACGATCGACCTATTGGAAGTTATCTCTTGGAAGTGGTTTTGGTCTGTTTGTGTCTGGGGTGAAGAGTTCCGCCACGGAGATACCTACCCAGATCGGTCTTCTATATTCAAGACCGCTTCGATCCAATCTGCGATCCCGATACACCGAGTGTGTAACTAGCCCATTCCATCGGGTACACAAGGTGAGATGGACACTAAACAATCGGAACAAGTGGGTTCTGATGACGACCGGTCGTCTGCTTGCAGCGGACGATCGGACCAGATCTCGAGTGGTGGTCCGCGGAGTACCCCCTCCAAAAGTTGGAAGACTGGGCGCGATGGTGGTAGTCAGGTTATCGATGCTAATGTTTTCGATTTCGAACTTGACTCCACCACAAAGGCGTTAGTGTTTACTAACAGTAAACTCAGGGAATCTTAGCCCCGAGTGAGAGAGCGATCTCCCACTAAGCCCTTATATAAGGGCGTATCGGCAAAGTAGAGGCGTATCGCCGCTTAAGGAAAGTCTTCCTCTGTGCGCTAGCCGCACCGTTCGTGTACGCACCGGCTACACTCATACTCCACAGCCTGTTCGAATTGGCACATTTTTTTGGCTTCTCTGAGGTAATCCGGTCGGGTGTGATCGTACTTGGAGATGAGGATTTGTCTCATCTCCGGTGCTGCGTGATAAATCACGTTGTTCAGCACCAACGATTCACAGTTGGACCCGACCACATCTGCCACTGCAGTCAAGTATAAATAGTGATACGCCCACGATCTCGACGCAATCGTTCGCGCCGTCAACAACTTGATGCCTTGTGCGGTCGTAATTTGAATGTTGAACACGGAAAGCATTTTATCCAAGACATACCATAGGGCGGGTGTCTCAAACCACCACTCTTCCACTTGTCGATTATAATAGGATTCTGCTGGGCCTGCCAAGTAATGACCCAGCAGATCAACCTTAACATCTTCCGGCCACGGAAATCCACACGCAGACTCAGCTAGGCTTACTTTCCGCAGGAATTTACTGCCCCACGCTTGGAATCCCAATCCTAGTCCCTTGTAAGTTTCGGTTCCATCGAATGCCTTATCTGTAGCTGTTTCCCCTTTAGACTTGGTGCTCTGACCTTTCCATAGTATTGCGGCGGCACGTTTGCGTGTCCTCCTTGGACGTTGTGCCCTCCGTTCACATTTCCATGCTGATGATGACTTGCAGCACCTGTTGGCAACTCTCCCTTGAGAAGGCATCCTTGCCTGCGTGACAGATGTACTCAAAAATTTGTCTTCCTTGAAGACCAGTCTAGCCGGTTCCTAAACGCACGGTGCGGCTAGCGCACAGAGGAAGACATTCTTTTAAGCGGCGTTCGCCGCTACTTAGCCGATACGCCCTTGTATAAGGTCTTAGAAATAGATCACTCTCTTGCTCGGGGCCAAGATTCCCGGGGTGGTTTACAGTTAGCTTTCGCTAACGCCTTGTAACAAGGCTTCCCTTATAAAGGGAGGTAGCGTAAAGGAGAACTCCCTTACGCTACAATACTCACTGCGCGCGCGACCGGGCGTGGTCGCGCGCCTAGAAGTCTTAAGTATTTTTGTAAACTGAATGTATATTTAATATGTAATTAGCCTAAATTAATTTAAACTAATGTAAACTATATGTAATACTAAGTAGAACTTAATAAATTCGTACCTAGCTAAGATGTAGTGTACACCACCTGTGTACTAACACGTGGCGGGCTGCCACGCCTCCAACAAGGGCTCCTGCCCTGATTGGTTAAAATAACCAATGGTCCAAAACCTTTCGGACCGGTCAATACTGACCCCAACCGTAGTGTACTCACGTACACCACATACTAAATGTAATCAGAATGTAACCCTGTTACAACCAGTCAGAAACTCGCTTGTCTTCATTGCTGTCGCCGAGCGACGAAATAATCATCTTCGTGTCAATCCTATGAGGCCGCGCCGCGTTATCTTTGCGCGCTTGTTCCTCCTTCGACACTTCGATCTTTTCTAGTCGATACATCATGGTAGCAAGCATACCCATCATCCCTGACTCCTTGTTGTTCTCGGGAGCCTTAGGCTTCTTATCAAGGTCGGTTTGCCCACATTTGGGCTCATAACCTGTTCGGATACGTCCTCTTCTGCCATCGTTGGTTACACGCGCAAGGTTCCAGTGGTCAAAAGTACTTCAAGCGCAAAAAATAACGAAACAGCGAAGGTAATGTGATAACACGTAATAAAAAGTAATCGCAACTTTAGTTACTCCAATTAACACTCGAAACACTCCACAAAGTAAAAACGTGAGAAACCCCAATCTTCCACAGTAGGTAAATCGCTCCACAAGAGAAATTAGAGCGTTCCGCTCTCAGTAGGGAGTACTAGCTCCACAAGCGAAATATCTTGACTTCAGGCCGAAGAACAAAAACAAAAAGTGACGACTTTGTCGAGAAGTTGCATCCATCTATTGTGATCAGCATCGGCCAATCCGAAGAGAACAAGTCTGGCAGCAATCGTGCTAAGATCATCGCTGATATGTACCGCCACCACTGTACAGACCGTTCTCAACGGCTGTGGCCGGGGCGCGGGTCCTTCAAACATATAGCCGGTGCGTATACGCACGGTGCGGCTAGCGCACAGAGGAAGACTTTCCTGAAGCGGCGATGTGCCTCTACTTAGCCGATACGCCCTTATAAAAGGGCTTAGTAAGAGATTGCTCTCTTACTCGGGGCCAAGATTTCTTTTAGTTTACTTGTTAGAATTAACTAACGCCTTGAAACAAGGCTTCCCTTAGAAAGGGAGTAGGTAAGGGACGGTGTTCCCTTACACTACTACACTCACTGCACGCGCGACCGGTCGAGGTCGTGCGCCTAGCAGTCTTAGTGTTATTTGTAAACTGAATATATTTAGGGACGGACCAAGTGCACACCCCCATTTGCTACGTGCACACACCCCATTTGCTACGCGCCCCCCCCTTAGGGTTAGGGTTAAAGGGGTTGTGTGCGAATGTGTTGTCAGTAATTGAATCAAAGATCTATCTATATCTATATATATATACAGTCATCCCTCTGTAACTTTATAACCTCGGTGGACAGCATACTGTATAAAGTACCGGGGGTATTAAGTTGTAGAAAATCACTTAAATTTAATAAAAAAACGCGGTGCCCATCGTTTTTTGAATAAAATGCTTTGTTTACCTTTTTAAAATGCTTATTTTACATTTTTGAGTGCATAACGGCGAGCTGGCCACCAAGGGAGAGGTATAAAAGGCGCCTTTCCCCCCCCAGGCCACCAACATTTTCGCTTTCCCCATCGACTGTAGCAAAGCAA
>CM047580.1:3316198-3333435 GCA_026184515.1 Peronosclerospora sorghi
TTCACAGATCGCAGTACCTACAAGAACAAAGTATAATTACACACCTGACTTTATTGAGCAAAACAACTTCTTGTATGTACATCGTCAAGCATTTGAGGTTCGACTGCGACAAAGATGACATCTGCACTTTTCACCGCTGAGCTATTTCGTGAGTGCGTCTCGACATTCAATTTAGTGTATTTCATACGCGTGTTAGGGTTTGGATCGGATACCACAACTTTAGAAGTAGGGATAAGTCCGCGTGTGAGCACGCCCATGATGATAGACTCAGCCATGTTGCCACCACCAACCACGGCCATACGACGAATACCCAACTCCATAGAAGCAGCATCAATCCTCTGCTGATACTTCGACGGATTTACTCCTTTCTTTCCTGTCGAGAATTCGGCGAGACACACGCGACGGGCAACAAGTGGACGCAACTTCGACGTGAGCGACAACATCTTGTTAAGCGCAATATTTGGATCTACAATAACTCGGTTTAATTCAAGACATTATATTGCAATTGGTCTGGAATTATATTTTGCCCGATCAAAATGAAGGGCGCGGAGCACGGAAGAGGGCGTAGCACGGACGCGCGTTTTTTTTACGTGTAAGGGAAGGTAACCCTATCCCTAACCCTAGGAGGGTGCACGTAGCAAATGGAGGGTGTGTACCTAGTCGGTCCCTATATTTAATATGTAATTAGCCTAAATTAATTAAACTAATGTAAACTATATGTAATACTAAGTAGAATTTACTCAATTCGTACCTAGCCGAAATGTAATGTACACACCTGTGTACCAACACGTGGCAGGCTACCACGCCTCCAGCAAAGGCTCCTGCCCTGATTGGTTAAAATAACCAATAGGTCCAAAACCTTTCGGACCGGTCAATACTGACCTCAACCGTAGTGTACTTACGTACACAACATACCCAAGTGTAACCGAATGTAACCCTGTTACACAACAAGTTTGATCCTGCAAACATGTTGAGGTCAAAGCAATAGATGAATAAGAGGCAAATGCCACCGTGCTCGCGCATGACTTTGCCAGCAAGACAAGAGGTCTCCATTTTCGATCACGGTTATTGTTGAAATTACGTGTAGTCGTTTTGGCTTTAGCGTCTTTTCATGGCGATGAAGCCCCATTGGCTTAAATGTGTAAATGCATTTTTAGTTTAGAACTCAACTTTAACGTTTTAGTATTGTTATATTTGAGTTAAGTAACTTACACAATATATTTTTCATTTTTTTGCTTTTTAAACAACAGACCTAACTACCTGAACGTCCCCCGCGTAGCAAACGTCGCGTCCAAGCCTTTCACAACGCAAGATCGTACCTGGTCAAAACTATCAGAACAGGTATTTTAAGATCTTCGCATCAAGCACAGCTGTGTGTTATTTTCCTACAGTTATGAGCTCATGAGCTTCAAGTTCCAGGAGATGCTCACAAGCGACAGAGTCGCGCAGCTATCGACTACGGTAGAGTCACATGAGCAAGCTCGACCAGCCAAGTATATGATCCTCAAGACAAACAAAACCACCTAGTGGGAAGCGGGCATTGAAACGATCAACATTCAAGTCTGGTTCCGTATACTTCCGTCGTCCGAGAAATGCCGTATCACGTACGACCAAAGAGTCACAAACCTTCGAAAATTCAGCAGGAAGAAGGTTTGGTCATGAGATTTGTCGGCTTATCATGTGGTCTGCCACTCCAAGAAGCAGCAGCACAATCCACCAGTTTCAACTTTCCCTAATATTACCAGCTATACGGCAGAAGTGTTGAACGGACACCAGAAGTGCTTTACCTTGTGTGCAAGTTTAAGAAAAGATTTTCAAAAAGGGTCAACTCGATCATCGTCATCGTTGCACCTCCACCCCTCTTTCGTGCTAGAAATTGCTATTCAGTCCTCAAGAGTGAGTCAAGCTGAGCGGATATAACAGCATTTTGCCGCTTTTGAGACGCACACTATTTTACCTGCCATGATCGTTGAATTGACCAAATCAAAAGCCGCGACTGCAGCATCGTTGTGCTAGGAAAAAAAAATTCGAAAATATGCTCCATCTTTCATTGCTCCTTGTCACTTCATGGAAAAATGTTAGGATCCTCATTTTAAAGTTCTGTCGTTTGATAGAATTTTGTCTCGAACGCTTTATGAGTCCATGTAGAACTTAACTCATGGTATATCCAATACCTAGACCTACCTATTATAACCAAAGACTAGGCCCAACTGCATAAACTTTAAACACCAGCTAACAATAAGTATTAACCATTGGTATGTCTTCTGCGTGTCTTCTAACCAAACCGGTATATATATTACATGACTTGCGTACTTCACTGCGCTGTTGTGACTGTGCTTGCGCAATGGGCGCTTCCTCACTCAATCCACCAAACAGATCAATCAAAAGTTCTCTTCCAATTTCTTCTTCGTGCCGTAAGCTGCTCTGTCCGCAAACACCGCATTAATTTTGAAGGAGCGTCCGGACACTCTCCTTCGTCGTCACTCCACGGTAGTCTTAATGCAAAATAAAGTTCAGCGAATGCGACTTGTTTCCAGACTCGTCCGATCCATCGCTGTTATCATCTTCTTCTCCTCCTTGCTCGCCACTTTGCGGTCCTTGATCATAAGTGGCACTTGGATACTCTCGGTCGCCTCGTTGACACTCGTAGCCTTTTGGGCTCGATGGATGTTGCTGTTGCTGCTGCGAATGGAGTGATGCCATGTGATCGTTTCTCTGGTGATCATAACTTCTTTCGTTATGTTCCATACGATGCGTGTGATCGTCCGAGATACCGGTTGCTGGTGCTGGGCGCGAGGTCCGAGCCTGTTGCTCCATAAAGTCTTCCATCAACATCTTGAGATCGGATAGTGGCATTCCCATGAACACACCAAACCCATAGTATATTTTGTCATTATCACTATCGTTGCCACTAGCGACGCCTCCTATACGTGGATGCTGCAAGTCGCCATTCGTTGGGCGGGTTGTCGTCAGCCGGTTCTCCATTTGGAGTCGCAACTTCTCGTACTTAGTGCTATGTATTCATTACTCTCGTTCATAAAATCAGACACGCGTAACGTCTATGTACCCGGCAAATTGCTACTTTCTTCGACGAAAACGCTTATAAGGCTTAGTACCCTTCAGAGCAAGGTCTATACTTGCATCACGAGTGCAATACTCGCCGTCCACGCTAACTTCCGATCCAAACTCCTTGTGCAGTTGTCGGAATTTACGAGCAGAACCAACGGGACGCAACGGTACTGCAAGCAAACGCTTGAGCTGAGCACGGAGCGACTCGACTGACGCATGTTGAGAGTTTTTCCTCTTCTCTAGGTTTTGTTGTTTGGCATTTAACTCAAACACCAAGTCGTCATCCATGTCCAATTCGGAAGCTGCTGCCATCTGTTTAAACCAGAGTGCCTCCGATTTCAGCTTGCCTGCTGCATTTTCGTGCTCATTGATTCTCTTTGCTAGACGCATGCGCCCATCGATTGCTTCCATATATCGATGATCGAACGGAAAGTTTGACAGTCCAGTGGGTCGTTGCAGCATTTTGCAGATTTGTGAATGATATCTAGCATCGGCGGGCGATACCAGAGCGATACTTAGACCTTCCCGGTTTGCACGGGCGGTACGACCGCTGCGATGCACGAAGACTTCCGTAGAACGTGCAATATGATAATGTACGACGTAATCCACGCTAGGAATATCCAAACCACGGGCAGCGACATCGGTTGCCACCAAGATACCTCTTTTATGAGCACGAAAGCCATCCAACTTCTTCAATCGTTGGCGCTGTTGCATCTCAGCGTGCAAGGCAAATACCGGAAGGTTCAACAGGTTCAACAAACTGGCAAGTTTTCGTACTTGGTGAATAGCGTTCAAGAAGATAATGGTACGACACGGATACTGTGTGAGGAAGTAGTACAAATAACTGTCACGGGTAGACTCTGTTACCTCGTACTGACAGAGCTCCAACCCAGCAGGCAATGATAATGCCACATTGTCCTGCTGTATTTTTACTTTCTGTTGAAGCTCTTCAGAAACAATTGGTTTTATCCCAGAAATATTCATCTCGGGCTCTGATGCGCTGAGGTCGACGATTGCTGGTTTTCCACGGAGGCCAACACGCTTCATTACTTGCTCCAAAACGCTCAATGCATTGCAGAACTTCTTTCTCTTCCGAGATCGGCCTCCCTCAGGGATCATAAGCGTAGCCGAAAACAGGAATGTCTGCCGCACGTGGCGCAAGTTTGATGCCGTTTCAAGCGAAGCCGAAGCTGTTGCAATTTCTTTCCTTTCTTTCTTTTTTACTGAATGCTGAAGTTGAATCTGAAGGACGTCGTCAGGCATCATAACTTTCGTTCTGCTCGCGATGTCCGATATTTTAATATCATCGTTTTCAGAACGGTTAAGGTCATTTTCTTCATCATCATCATCTGAGAGATTAGATAGTTCCAGAGCTGTACCTTTCCTTTTTTGACGCAGCACATGAATGATCTTCTCCAATTCTGGGTATAATCCAGCCTGCAGCATACGGTCTGCCTCATCCACCACCAAAAAACGAAGCGATTTCGCCAAACTCTTCATGTGTTCATGATTGTTCTCGATGATATCCCATAGACGGCCTGGCGTACCGATCACAATCTCAGGTCTGTAGCTGAGTATTCTTCTTTGTTTCTGCACAGACATACCACCCACCAACGTAACCACACCAATTTCACGATGATGCACCATTTTTTCCAGATGGTGTTGAATCTGAAGAGCGAGTTCGCGCGTCGGTGTCAAGATCAGCGCTTTGCAATCTTTCCTATATCCTGGTTTTTCTCTCTCATTTAGCAGCTGACTTAAAATAGGAAGGCCAAAAGCTAGCGTCTTCCCGGAGCCTGTGGGTGCCGCACCCACCACATCACGATTATCCAACAGCGCTGGTAGCAACGTACGCTCTTGAATACGAGTAGGAGAGGAAAAACCACACATCTCTAAAGATTGTAGAAGCAGTGGATGCAACTTAAACTTCTTCCACTCGGGCAAATCGACACTGTCCACCGCCATCGTCTCTACGGGTCGCTCTTTCACCTTCACTTTACCGACAATCGTTTTTACTTTCTTAGCCGCTTTTGAAATATTTTGTTGATCTTTCTGCTTTTCTTGAGCTGGAGTCTCCATTTTTTTTCTGACATCATCATCAACCTTCTGTTCAGTCTCCAAATGCTGCATTTTGGTCTTCAACTTTTCGCGCTTCCGTTTTGCTTCGCTAACTTTCTCTGGTCGCCTCGTTTTGGCTACAACGAGCATTCTTTTACCATCTTCTGTCTCTTCGACGCGATAATCCGTCAGTTCCTCCAATTCGAAAGCGCAGCCATCTTGAAATCCTTCGAGATTCATGTCATTCATGTCAATCTTCTTCCATCCATCGTCTGTCATCGACTCGCTGGCAACAATAGAATTAGAAATTTGGTGATTTTTGCGCTTCTGTGAGGGTTTAGCGGCGGCTTCTGATACCGGAGCCGACGAGTAAGGCATAATAGAGTCGCTACTCATGATGCAAAAATCCGCAGCCAGTCGATTTTCAACGTATACCAAATACCTCTTAAAATCGTATTATTTTAAATCTGTCGCCGGGATTCATACATTTTGTAGTATTTAATTATCCTAGAAATGCGTAGCCTTGCGGCTGCAAGCCGCATGGTGCGGCGACATCAAGCATTTGTCCCCGCACTGATATTATCTTCGAGTACCAGACATGGAATGGTTACCGAATCATTCGTGTCGCGCCATTATCAGATGCAGGACCCAAAAGACGTAGCAGAGTTCCTACAACGCAAACAATTAACATTACGTGAAACGAGTTCGCACTTTGTTGTGCGGGACTGTCCATTCTGTCATGAAACGCACGGCAAAGCTGACAACCTTTTCAAGATGTACGTTGATAAGACTCACGGCGCGTACAAGTGTCATCGCTGCGGCTCCGCAGGCAGCTGGTTCGACTTCAAGCGGAAATTGCAGAGCGGTGTAGATGTCAGTGCCTCGGGTGACGCATTGTACGAAGGAATGAATGCTACAGGAGTGCACAAAGTCCCGTTGGAAGTGAAGGTTATTCAAACTTTAGATAATGGGAAGGCGATGGCCATACAGAAAAACCTCTTGGACGACCCCGTGTTTGAGCCAGTGCTCAACTACTTAACCCACATTCGAGGGCTCTCACGGGAAGTTCTGCAAAAATACTGTGTAGGGGCAATTAAGCAGCCTTTCTGGGACTATAATTCAGGTGAACGCGTCAATTCCAAGTGTATCTCATTTCCGTGGATGGCTCGGCCGAGAGATATGAACGTAATGGGTGTTAAGGTTCGGGACGGGAAAAGGCAAATAACTGGGGACAAGAATCTATATAACGTTGTACGGCTTAAACTGCGCGCGATGGATGACAAGAGCAAGCAACAGCTTGTGCCGAAAGGTGGCAGCTGGGGACTTTTTGGCTGGAACACCGTACCCACAGGAGCAAATGAGCTAGTGCTTACTGAAGGCGAGTTTGATGCCATGGCTGTGCACCAGGCAACAGGAATGGCCGCTGTATCGCTTCCAAATGGCTGTCAGTCGCTTCCATTGAGCGTCTTACCTTTATTAGAGCGGTTTAAGCGCATATACCTCTGGATGGATAACGATGCTTCTGGACAGTCGAATGTTGAAAAATTTGCAGCAAAGCTTGGCAGGATGCGCTGCTATATTGTCCGCATTCCTGCACAGGTATCATCACATTCAGTCAAGGATGCAAATGATGCTCTTCTAGCAGGTTTAGACCTTGCTACAATTATAAGCGCCGCTGAACTCATGCCGCACAGTCAAATTACAACTTTTGAGCAACTTCGTCGCGATGTATATGAGGAAATTGTCAACCCTATTAAAGCCTGTGGCGTGCAATCGCGGGCATTTCCTTCACTTAACAGATTGATGAAGGGCCACCGCATGGGTGAGGTTACAGTGCTTACAGGCCCTACAGGATGCGGTAAAACGACACTATTAAGTCAACTGTCACTTGACCTGTGTGGTCAAGGTGTGAGTACTCTGTGGGGCTCATTTGAGATCAAAAATACGCGACTGATGCACAAAATGTTAACACAACTTGCACAGCGCAACCTATCCGGTGACTTAAAGGCTTTTGAAGCTGCAGCTGATCGGTTCGAAGCTCTCCCCATGCATTTTTTACGATTCTTTGGAAGCACTGATGTGAACGAGGTTTTGGATGCCATGGAGTACGCAGTGTACGCTTATGATGTGCAGCATATCCTCCTAGATAATGTGCAGTTTATGATGGCAGGTCAAGGTCGTGGTTTTGACAAATTCGAACGTCAGGATGCGGCACTGGACAAATTCCGAAAGTTCGCTTCAGCTAAAAATGTTCATCTCACGCTTGTAATTCATCCACGGAAAGAGCAAGAAGATGAAGAACTTACGCTTTCATCTGTATTTGGCACGGCCAAGGCTACGCAAGAAGCAGACAATGTTCTCATCCTACAAAGGACTCGTGGCAAATCTAAGCTGGATATCCGAAAAAATCGCTTTGACGGCACGTTGGGATCAATCCCGTTAAGATATGACCCTGATTCTGCATCGTTGCGTGAGTTTGGTATGGAAGGTATGTCAGAGAGTGTTGCGGCTGTTGATGTCGAAGCCGAGATGGAACTTGCTCAGAGACGGCACACAAAGAAGAGTAGCTTCGGGATGAATCAAAACTTAACGAGTATGTTTCCAGACATGGCATCAGATGATAAATATCCCATGCAAGAGTACCAACATGTGGCAGCACTAGCTTCAGCTTCTTTTAATGGAGTCAATGGCGTCAATGGATTGAACGGATCCAACGGTAGTTGTTTCATCGTTAATGGCAGCTGCTTGTCAAGGCTCAACGAAGACGATCCAGACTCAAATGGTAGCAATACAAATCTTAGTGGGAGCTCTAGTCACTCTCCGCAAGGATCGGCCATCATGAGCGACGTCAATGGCAAAGAGTCGCGCGCCAGCGCTATCGGCGGCGAGCCTTTTGCCGCGTTCACGCCAATTATCACGCGATAGTCTCAAAAATAATTAGCTTTCTTTTAGCAGTCTAACTTATCACGCCTATTTTTTAACGCGTGAAAAAATGATGTACCGGTATCGGTAAAATCTGCTTGTACATAATTGAATTGGACAATAATTTTTAAACCGTTGTGTTGTTATAACGACAGTTGCTAATACTATACGGCGCCACTATTATTGCGACAGACGTTTTGTCTATTTCCACAGACGTTTTTTTTGTCTATTTCCACAGACGTTTTGTCTATTGCCACAGACACCACCACCACAGCCAATCGGAAGCCGCCGTCGCCTTGGTTATAAACATAAGTTGATATTTTTTTTGTTTCTTGACATAAACTTTATCAGAAGCCGAATTAGAAGATGGACGACGATGTCAAGTCCGCGGCAAATGCCATAAATGTGCGTGGGTATCAGTGATTACCATAATGTACTTACTTTCATTTCCTATTTCTCATTTACATGCTATGTATAATACTTTCTCGTCTTTTTTTTATCTTTCCGTTCAGGACCGAGGTGTCAACCTGGCTTCGGTATGTAAATATATATATATATATACGCAGAAGTTCTACGTGCCGTAACGTTGGTTTTGAGTGCTTCTGAGTAGTAGAGGTTTCAGTAGTCGATGTCGACGAGTTAGAGGATGGACTTATGTCCCCAAAGGCTCGAGATACTAGTACACTTATTGGCTCTGAAGACAACAATACTGGACGATACGTCGGACATTCAGCAACGTCTGGTACAAGCAATATTGCCGTTCAGAAAAGATCCGAATTTGCTGAGCAAGCATTGAAGTCACCAGATGCGTATGGGCCGTTTTGGCTCTCAACGACTCTCATCTTTTCTTTGGCATCGTGCACAATGCGGCATCTTTCCTTAATTACAACGGAAAAACAAAAGACTGGTCGTATGATTTTAGTCGTCTCGCTTCCGCTTACACACTCGTCGGAATATTTTTCTTGGGCCTACCCATGCTCATCTGGATCGTGGACAAATATTTCCAGGTGCCCATGACTCTGCTTTTTCTCATGTGCCTCTATGGTTACTCGTCGACTGTGTTCATAAGTATTATACATAGCATGTAAATGAGAAATAGCAAATGAAAGTAAGTACATTATGGTAATCACTGATACCCACGCACATTTATGGCATTTGCCGCTGACTTGACATCGTCGTCCATCTTCTAATTCGGCTTCTGATAAGTTCATGTCAAGAAACAAAAAAATATCAACTTGTTTATAACCAAGGCGACGGCGGCTTCCGATTGGCTGTGGTGGTGGTGTCTGTGGAAATAGACAAAACGTCGGGTCAGCGTATACTGCCCCCCCCATTTCCGTAAACTGACCTCCCGGTGCATAGCCATGATATTTTGTAACAAATTTAACACAGTTACAGTAACCGTCACGACCCTATTTTTCACATGGGAAATTTTGCGGACAATCCTCATACACTCCACATATTGTTAGGTCCGCAAAATTTCCCTCATGTATAACGGCATGTTACGCCAGGAAGCCATGCCTCTTTAAATTTCACATCGTAAACAAATGAAGTATTGTTTATGCTTGTTACTCTCGGTCCGGTTTTTACTGTCGCACCATCTTTCTTGCGCTTTTTTCGCTTCCGACGCTTCTGTGGTGAAGTGGATTCAAGATTGGTGTAAAACAAGGGGGCTTTTAAGCCTAACGTGTGCAAGAAGTGTCAAGAACACAGATTTTGGTAAGTCACATGATATTGCGTGTACATACATACTTCATATTTGTACATATTGGGGACCGTAGGGAGATAGGATTGGTTAGTTTTGGTTTTTCCTTTTAAGAGTCTTGTCGTAAAGCGGACTTTTTTATTAGGCTAAAATAGGGCCTAATGTTGGACATTTTATTAGGCCCATAGGGGGCCTAATATTATGACTAATATTAGGACCTAAATTAGGGGCCTGATAGTGGACGCAGATAGTGGATACAGTAGTACATAATTAGGTACCGCCATGTGTACCACGGTGGGTACAGTAGTACGTACCACCGTGGTGTACATAGACAGGATATAGAAGGGACACGGAAGATGTGCTGATCACTTACAGGTACGCGGCGGACACCAGCGAACAAACAAGGAACAAGCGGAAAAATCAGGTCGACTGATGGACGGAAGGCGTTTCGAATGGACGATGCGGATTGGTTGAAAGTAGGAACAGGGTAGATCTAAGGGTTTAATTGCTAATATAGTTCTCCTTTTTCGTATGATCGCGCTGATCGTTTTTTGGGAAGGCACCTTTGCGCCCCCACCTTATTTGAAACCTCTACGTCCCGGGCGGGAGCACTAAGTGCGTTTTTGGCCCACCGGTTGGCGTAGAGTGTGAGAACTCACCCCGCAACTTCTCCCCGCCTTTGTTTAAAGGTTTTTGGTTTTGGGAACGTGATCGAGCAGTGCTCACCTCTTCCCCGTGAAATTAACGTTTGGCCTCTAGAGTTCGGATGCTTTAAGCGCCCCATGGGAACTCTAGGTGGATTTTAATATAAATACCTTTTCCTCATATAGTCTAGGCTAGGAGCGCATTGATTTGGGCGTTCCTTAGCTGTTTGACGGCTTAGAGGCCCCGCGATCAGGAGTGAAGACTTCCGCTGCCTGATCAAGTACCCCCCCCCCCTACCGATCAACACCTGATCGACACTTTTTGCGAATCGTGATCGTGATCGCTTATCGCAAATCGTGCCAACTGCTACTTGAACGACTTTCGGTGCTTGATCAAGTCTGATCAAGGTATATTACGACTGGGCAGCAGTTTTTAGCCCCTGATCGAGCCTTTCAGTACCAGATCGCACTTGCGATCAAGACACCTGATAGCATCTGCGATCAAGACAGAATATTGTTGATCGACGGTTATTCACGTCAGCCAAAGCCTGACCAAGCCTGATTACGACTGATCTACATCGTTTCAGCGCCTGATCGCGTCGGACTGCCGCCTGATCGCACTTGCGATCAAGACGGAATATTGCTGATCGTCGGTTATTAGCATCGGCCCAAACTTGATCAAGCCTGATCGCGGCTAGTTGACGTGGTTTAAGCACCTGATCGCACGTTATCACGCCTGATCGCATCGGTTGTATCGTCACAAGTTAGTTAATTCAATCTTGCACCAAGAATTCGCTGTGCGCTGTCCCCGCCACCTGAGGAGCGACCCACGCCTAGCCGTCGGGTACACAAGGTGAGCAAGAACACAAGCAGTCGAAGACATCCGGAGGACCCCCTTCGTTAGTCGGCAGTCTGGGCGCCGTGGTACCGCCTGATCAAGTCTCAAAACTTCGATCAGCCTCTCCACCACAGTCTTTTGTTTTTACCGTTTTGTATTTTTGGATTTTTGCTCGTTAACACCTCAACGAGGAAGTCGTTCGCATCTTTGCCAAGTACGTTAGTCACCTCTGCACGCCGCGGAGTGTTTGGTAGCAGAGGGTTGAGTAATCCCTTCTAGCTCATTATACCCGGCCGGGACGCGTTATAGACGCACTTGGCCCGCCGGAAGTCCCTCGACGGGAGTACGCATTGGTCGGCTTCGCAAGCCCAAGTTACACACGTTGGAACGTGTAACCAAGATTTTGGATTGTTACGTGGAGATATCGTTCGTGGAGTTTGTCACGTTCTCGTTGGGTCTCCATTTTGGAATATTGGTCTTTTATTCTCGCATTGGTTGGGCTCTACGATCGGTTAAGCGATCTGCCCTTTGAAGTATACTTACTTTAAGTATAACCAGTTTGCCCGTACCCAGGTTGAAGAGTTCCGCCCAGGGTACACCACCCAGCACGGTCTCGCATTTAAGACCCGAATCGATTTACAGCGACGATCCACCAAGTGTGTAACCAGCCCATTCCATCGGGTACACAAGGTGAGATGGAGACGCAAAAATCGGACCAGGCGTCCTATGCTGATGATCGGTCGTCTGCTAGCAGCGGACGATCTGATCGGATCGTAGGCGAAGGTTCGCGGGGTACCCCCCCCCCGTAAGTTGGAAGGCTGGGCACGATGGTGGTCAGGTTCTCGATATTACGGTGTTCGATTTTGAACCTGACTCCACCACAATGGTGCGCGTGCGCGGATCACTTGGTGATCGTGGATATCACCGCAGCAATATTCAGCAATGAATTGATTACAATGAATTGAATGTGGAATCGTTCTGGAGAGGACATAAAGAACGGCTATCGCCTTATGTTCTCGTTGTCGATAAGGATGGCGATGTCCGGTATGGCCGGGCGGAGGACCAGATCGGGATTAATAAGTTTTTACCTCCCCATAAGGCTCCCACCGGAGCCGATCGGGACTATAGCAAGGCTTGCTATAGTTCCGGAAAGGATCAGGACTTTTGACCTGATACTATGCATTTGAATGAACGATTTGATGAAGAAACTAAAGATGAAAAACGATTTGGAGGCTGATCGGAACGATCAGATCCACTTTCCCAAGGTCCCCAAGCAACGCCTGGGATTGCGACCCGATGAAGATGACTTTGAAGAAAAGTCGCAGGTCGGGGATGGGGTTATCAAGGAAGAAGACCTGACCAGGATGTATTACATCCACGAGTTAAAGCGATTTATTCGTGAAGACCAGGTCATGCAGATCTTAAACCCCCATATCCCCGATCGCCTTCTCGGACCCACCACCGAGCCGATCCAAAGCGATTGGCCGTTGCTATTGGTGAAGAACCTGCTGGCGATGTTGGATGAGGTCGGCATAAAAGTACGAAACCTCGCCAACGTACATAAGCTGTTTGATCTGGACACTCGGAAGCTGGAGTTGTCGATGTCGACCCTCCATGATCATTTGGTGCCGTTGGTGGGGGCGGTTCGCCGCCCAACTCTCACCGTTGCATTGAAGGCCGCTGAGGCCACGGCAGCACACGATGATGTGTATTCCGACGATAAATCGCTGTATCAGTTTCCACCTGCCTCTAATAGCTCATCGGAGTTGGAGGTCGGTGTTGAGCAGACTACCATGGGGGTGGATCATACCCCATGGGAGCATAAAAGGACGTGCGGTAGCATGGGGTTGAATGCCGGTCGGGGCCCCAGGAGCCCCCACAGGTTTCAGTACCTCCAAAGGAGGATATCAACACGCTGCCCATGACCCAAACTAACGCCCAAGCCATGTTTGAGGCAATGATGGAGCGTTTCATGGGAGACCGACACCGATCGTGTAGCCGGTGCGTATACGCACGGTGCGGCTAGTGCACAGAGAAAGACTTTCCTTTAAGCGGCGTTCGACGCTACTTAGCCGATACGCCCTTATAAAAGGGCTTATTAGGAGAGAGCTCTCCTACTCGGGGCCAAGATTCCCAATTTGGCTTACAATTAACTTTCGATAATGCCTTAACGTAAGGCTCCCTTACTAAGGGTGTAGATAAAGGGAGGGTTCCCTTTACGCTACTACACTCACTACACACGTGACCGGTCGAGGTCGTGCGTCTGTATTCGTTGAGTGAAAATGTAAACTGAATGTATATTTAATATATAATTAGCCTAAATTAATTTAAACTAATGTAAAATCTATATGTAATACTAAGTATAACTTACCAAATTCGTACCTAGCTAAAATGTAGTGTACACCACCTGTGTACCAACACGTGGATGGCTGACACGCCACCCCAAGGGATCCTGCCATGATTGGTTAAAATAACCAATGGTTCAAAACCTTTCGAACCGGTCAATACTGACCCCAACCGTAGTGTACTCACGTACACAACCTACTAAATGTGACTCGAATGTAACACTGTTACATCCTCCCCCATCAAGACTATTGCTTACGCAATAAACAAAATTTTGTTGGAGAACTCCAACTGCCAGAACCTCTGGCTGACCATGTGCACCTTTAGTGGTGCTATGGAAGAAAACTATTCCGATAACTCGGAAGTGAATGCCCTTGGGGAGATCTCCCAAACGGCTGACCACTCCGGCAGCGCCGAACGGTGCTGTCGGTCATCCAACCCATTCCCCACACGTGGGGAAAAAGCACTAACTCGTGCGCCACCTTTACCCACTAGGGGTGATGCATCCGGGTCGCCGCAGGCGACCTTCACCAATGAACCGGCCTCGGTTCATGAGGCCCGACGTGCCGTACGGGCACGGAAGGGACCTCGTGACCCTCAAAAGAGGGCTAAGAGCGTGGTCAAGAGGGATTTAGCCTCCTATACCCCTGGTCCAGCGGCTATACTGCCGCGTGAAATTGCGCGCCGTAAACAACTCTGGGCCATACTGCTAACGCCTAAGCAGTTTACTGTTAAGTCCTACCGGACGCGCCTCGGGAAACAGGCACGCGGTGACCTCGTGGATATCCTCCACGAGATTCCCTTTGTTCTCTTACGGGAAGAAAGAGTCGAGGACGCAGAACAGGCATTCCGCGCTTGGGAGGAATGGGAGAAGCGCCTCCCCAACTTTGATGCGCTGTACAACAGCTTTTCCGAATCCGACGTTCGGGTAGAGAGGGCGTTACGCTTGGCCTATGCCCAGGCCAAAGCGCAAGGGAAATTACCTGCCTCTTGCTACACGCGTCCTGCTCTCGATGTGGTGCCGGAGAGCAATGAAAGCTCTGAATCTGCCTCCGGCAAACTCCCAGCTACTGGGAGTGAAGGGGCTTCTTCGGCCCCTTTGGTCGTTGACTCTCAGTGGGATTCTCCCGCTCGAAAGCGTCAACGACGTCACGGCAATCCTGCCGCAGGGGAGTCTCGGACTCCCACGAGCTCTGGGAATGTGGATAACCTTTCTACTTCAAAAGTTAATGGGTATCACCCCGGTGATGTCGTCGTGCCATCAGGCGTTCCACATGGTAATGTGGAGTACCCTCCATATCGAGGACTGGAGGAGGTGGTCGCGCTATTGCGACGTGAGTTCCACGAGCGCTGTGATCGACACAGCCGTCGCATCCAAGATGCCCAGGAGGGACTCCGCAACGAGGGGAGTGCGAATGAACGCATCGAGGGGCGGCTTGCCTCCCTCGAGTCTCTCGTTGCGGAGCTTCAGGGTCGTATTTCAACCCTGTCGGAGATGTTCCGACCTGTCGTGCCTTTCGGCTATCCAACTTCCCACCCTCCTCCAAGAGGGGACCCGCCTCCGGGTTCTGGTATGGCTTAAGCATACCCACATAGAAGGTTGGATGCGTACGCATCGCCTTAGGGATGTCTAAGGTATACGACAAGCCCTTTCGGGCTAGTACCTTAAAAGACCCCACAAACCTGGGGCGCAGTTTATTCCTCAACACGTTGGAAACTGCATGTGTAGGAAGGTTTTTAGCGTTTAATAAAACACTTTCTCCTATTTTGTACACTTTTTCGTTACGCCGCCATTTGCGGTCAGCTTGCTCCTTCTGCTTGTCTTGGCTTTCCGCCATGGCATCGCAGACGTGTCGTAAGACACTAAGGCGCGTCGATAAAAACTTATCGATGTGCTTTCGCACAGATACAGATCTGACATTGATGAATCCTCCCCCCTCCGCTCAAGCCCTGGACCACACACACGTGGCGTCAACGGAGCCCTCGGATTCACTAATCCGTTCACGTAAAACGGGGTAAACCCCGTAGATGCATGGACCGAATTGTTTATAGCAAATTAGACCATCGGAAGCATCTCACTCCAATCCTTTGGAGAATCCGGACATAAACTTCGGAGAATATCCTCAACAACGCTATTAACGCGTTCCGTCTGACCGTCCTTCTGCGTGTGATCCGCAGTGGACATGAGGAGCTTGGTGCCATTCACCTTAAACAACGCTCCCCAGAACTGTCCCGTAAAACGGGGATCCCGATCCGACACAACGGAATCGGGTAGACCATGCTGTCGAAAGACACGGTCTAGGAACACTTTCGCTGTTCCTTGTTCATCAATGGACTCTGGCACCGCCGCCAGGTGAGCCATCTTGCTCAAACGGTCTACAAAGACCAAAATGCCGGTGTTCCCGGCCTTATCCTTCGGAAAACCGAAGATAAAATCCATACGGATGGATTTCCAACACTCCGTAGGAACGGATAAGCTCGACAAAGGCGCAGATGAACTTGCAGAGGGTTTAACCCTCTGACACGTCTCACAGGTGCGTATATACGCACCGACCCACTTATACATGTTGGGCAACCAATACAAAGCGCTTAAAGCGCTGTAGGTCTTATCCCGACCTAAATGACCCCCGGTAGGGGCGTCATGTGCCTCAAAGAAGACTCCATACTTCAGTTCCTCATCATGAGGAACTACCACCCGCGGAGTGTCCTTCGCGCTCGTGCTATAATAAAGCAAACCGTCACAGTACCTGTAACGGTGTAAACGAGCTTTAGCTCGACTTGACAGGGTTGGCTCAGACGAGCCAAGTCCCTTGTCACCCAATGCGCTGATAAGCGCCGTATATTGTGGGTCTTTCCCATACGCCTGGCGTATGAGATCCACCACAGACGAAGACGAGGTGATTAATGTCGCGTGAGCGAGATCGTAATCGGGACGACACGACAACGCGTCTGCAAGCACGTTCTTCCTGCCAGGTTTATACTTAACCTCAAATTTTTACTCCGCAAAGAAGGAGAGCCAACGGACCATCCGTTGCGAGAGATGAGGCGACTTTGTCGCTGTCCGCAAGGACGCGTGGTCAGTATAAACCACGAACGGGTTTGAGCCGAGTAGGTGAACCCTAAATTTGACAAAAGGGCATACTTCATTGCAAGTAGCTCCTTGTTATGAACGGTATAATTCCGTTCCGCAGATTTAAGCTGCCTCGACTCAAACGCAATCACGCGTTCTCGTCCCGCGTCGTCTGCTTGTAACAAAGCACATCCGATTGCAAAATCGGAGACGTCGCAGACGACGCTAAAAGGTTTCCCAGAATCTGGGAGAGCAAGAACGGGAGCTTTTAACAAGCTCCCCTTAACCGCTTCAAAAGCGTTTTGGTGTTTGGTTTCCCAACACCAGTCAACATCCTTCTTAAGAAGGTCCGTCAATGGCTTCGCCATTTCAGCGTAGTTCTCGCTGTACTTGTGGAGATAGTTGGCTAATCCAAGCCACTTCCGTACATCTCTAAGATTTACAGGCGAAGGCCACTCCACAATGGCTTTCACCCTCGCGGGATCCGCCCGCACTCCATCCTTACCGATGAAGTGAAGCATCCGAGGAAAGGAATTTCCTTAGCACCAAAAATACATTTGGATGAGTTTGCATAGAGTTTATGCTCTC
>CM047580.1:3340003-3368055 GCA_026184515.1 Peronosclerospora sorghi
CCTCCCTTTACTTACATCCCGTAAAGGGAATACAGCCGTTAAGGCTATGCATAAACCAACCCGGGAACCTTGGCCCCGATCTCCTACTAAGCCCTTTACAAGGGCGTATCGGCTAAGTAGCGGTAGCTACCGCTTTAAGGAAGAGTCTTCCTCTGTGCGCTAGCCGCACCGTGCGTATACGCACCGTCTACATCTGGTAGCACTTGTTGGTCAATCCAACACCTGTTTCGGTAGACTAGGCATCCTCTGCAAAGGATGAATCAGGACGATTGGGATAGTTTGACCCTCGTCCAGCAGGAAGCCTTTAAAAGGCTGTTACCCTTAACGGGGGAAGAAGGCATGAAGCTCCTAGTGGAGCAGGGCCTTGAGACCGTAAAGGCAAGGGTAAATGCCCTCATCGCTCATTAGGCGAGTTGTAGTGGAGGTCATTCCACGGGGGTGCGCCCTCCATTATCGTTTAAGATAAAGAATTTCACCGGAGAGAAGGGTGACAACCTTTACGTGTGGTTGCGAGAGGTTGAAACGGCCTTCGCCACAGCGAATATGACCGCTGATCACTTGCAAGTGGGACTTGCACTGACCCATTTTACGGGCAAAGCCCGTACATGGGCGTTTACGTGTTCGGAGTCAGTCACGGACGTGTTCCCAACATGGAAGGTCATTAAGCAGAAGCTCGTGGACATGTACGCAACGCCTGATCTGGTTTTCCAGAATCAACTGGCGTTCCTGAGGTGCCGTCAAGGCACTAAGGACCTGGAGATTTATATCCAGGAGCTTAAGACCCTGTTGACAGGGATGTACGCGAAAGCGTATTCGGACGATGTGTCCATCCCCGTCTTCATGGGAGGCCTGAGAGAAGGGCCAGCACGTTCGGAGCTCTTCCGATGCCGACCCCAATCCCTGGAGGAGGCGTTTAAGATGGCGTTTAACGCCGAGAGGAATTTCCGTTCCTCTAAGGTGGGTCCCGAACCCATGGACCTGAGTCAGGTCGAAGCGGAGGAGAAACCTCACGCTAAGAGTCACTCTGACTCTTTTTCACAGAGCTTCGAGGCGGAGCTCTTAGCTATGTTGCAGCGGCATGGGCCGCTGAGATGCTTCCTGTGTGGAAGCACGGATCATCTAAGGAACATATGTCCGAAAAATCCCCAGCAAGACACTCGCTACAAGGGACCAAGGGTGGGGAAAAATCCCTTGTCCAAGTCGTCGGGAAACGACGTCTCCCAGTAGGTGCGGGGCGCCCTATTGGGGGATCCCTCAGTGCTGTTAAGCCCCAGGTAGGGGACGACAGCACAAAGCCCCGAGGTAAGCGCTGCTTTCTAGCACCGAGTTGGTGTATCAGCCAGGTTTGCAGGTAGTCTTTGCGGACGTGAAAGGCTTTAATAAGCCTTGGAGAGTCTTGATAGACTCTGGAGCGTCTGACAATTATGTCAGACGGGCTTCTGTTGAGAAGAGTCGGCTGTATGTTGAGGCCCTAGAGGCACGTTCTCGTGACGTTGTCACGGTCCGTCTTGCGACGGGCGTACAGGTTTCTGCACCCAAGGTCTCGATTGACCTTAAGCTGAAGTTGGAAGACTTCGACAGCTTATAACGTTGCCTAGTCCTAGATTTGGACTCGAGGTATGACCTCATTCTGGGCATGAAGTGGCTGGAACGCCACGAGCCATGGATAGACTGGAAGTCTAAGTCCATTGGCTCAACGCACCCGCGGTCGGGTGAAGCATTGGCGAGTCATGAACCCACCTTTGCTCGATCGCAAAAGCGATTCTGGCGTGAGATTCCAGAGATTGGGATGTCTGAAATGATAATTCCCAATGGTGTTAAGGAAGAGTTCCTTAACGAGGGGGATTCGGTGGTTAATCCCCACGCCGTTATAGGCGAGACTGGTGAGTCGCCAGTGATAGAGGTGGATTCCTCTGAGAGTAAGCACGAGGCGCTTAGAGAAGAGACCCGAAGTTCGTCTTTTCTGCAGGTCGGAACTTATTCCGACCACGCCGTGTCCGGCGAACAAGTTGCGATTCCAGTGATAGGGGTAGAGACCCCTGTGGTTAATCGCGAGCCGCTTCCAAGCGAAGAGACCCGAAGTTTGTCTCTTTCGCACGTCGGAAATGATTCCGACCACGCCGTATTAGGTTAGACCGGTGAGTCACCGGTGGTAGAGGTAAAGACCTCTGTGGATAGGTACGATGCGTTTCCAATAGATGGGGCAATTGACTCCCCCCATCTGGGTCTCGGGATGAGTCCCGAGGCCAGTAGTAAGCAGTCCTATAGGATGCTGAATAGTGTGACAGGTGTTGTCACAGAAGGCGTAAGCCTGGAACGGTTGCCTGGGGTAGGCGAACTGTTGTCGTTGGAGGAGATGTCCTTCAACGAATTTGAAACTGCTTTGAAAGCAGATGAAATCGACGAGGTTGTCGTATTACGTCCGGAAGAGGAGTTAAACTGCTCATCCACGATGGAAGAGTCAGTTTTGGTGAAAACCAAACAGGCATTAAATGACCGAAGCGGCCTCAAGATCCTTGCGGATCCTGAGGACCCTTACCATTCTTTGTTAAAGGAATTCGGATATGTCATTAGTGACAACCCGCCGATGGGGTTACCACCGGATCGGGGAGTCCGACATGAAATTGATTTGGTTCCTGGAACCAAATACTGCGTCACTAGGCAGTGGCCTCTCCCCAAGGAACAATGCGACGTTATCAACGCATTCTTCAAGGGGAACGAAGAGGCAGAGATGGTACGGGAGAGCAAGTCTCCCCACTCATCTCCCACTTTTTGTGTTCGTAAACCGAGCGGAAAGTGACGCATTGTGCATGCGTACAATAAGCTGAATGCAGCTACAGTACCCATGCAAACTCCGATTCCTCGGAAGGATGTCCTCCAGAACAATATGGCGGGCTGTACGGTGTACAGTGCCTTAGATCTGGTGGACGGGTATTATCAGGTGCTCATGCGAGCATCAGATATTCCGCTGAAAGCGGTCAGCACGCTAGAGGCATGCTGTGGGAGTGGCTTGTTATGCCACAGGGGCTTTCGAATGCGCCAGCGACTTTCAATCGCTTGGTGACTCAACTCTTCCGCCCTCATAGAAAGTACGCTCAGACGTACTTCGATGATATATTCTTTCATAGTCGCGCGGAAGGCGACTCGTCTGATGTTCAGACGCACCTTATACACCTTCAAGCTGTTCTCGAATGTATGCGAGAGCATAAACTCTATGCAAACTCATCCAAATGTATTTTTGGTGCTGAGGAAATTCCTTTCCTCGGATGCTTCACTTCATCGGTAAGGATGGAGTGCGGGCGGATCCCGCGAGGGTGAAAGCCATTGTGGAGTGGCCTTCGCCTGTAAATCTTAGAGATGTACGGAAGTGGCTTGGATTAGCCAACTATCTCCACAAGTACAGCGAGAACTACGCTGAAATGGCGAAGCCATTGACCGACCTTCTTAAAAAGGATGTTGATTGGTGTTGGAAAACCGAACATCAAAACGCTTTTGAAGCGGTTAAGGGGATCTTGTTAACAGCTCCCGTGCTTGCTCTCCCAGATTCTGGGAAACCATTTAGTGTCGTCTGCGACGACTCCGATTTCGCAATCGGATGTGCTTTGTTACAAGCAGACGATGCAGGAAGGGAACGCGTAATCGCATTTGAGTCGAGGCAGCTTAAATCTGCGGAACGGAATTATACCGTTCATAACAAGGAGCTACTTGCAATGAAGTATGCCCTTGTCAAATTTAGGGTTCACCTACTCGGCTCAAAGCCGTTCGTGGTTTATACTGACCACGCGTCCTTGCGGACAGCGACAAAGTCGCCTCATCTCTCGCAACGGATGGCCCGTTGGCTCTCCTTCTCTCCTTCTTTGCGGAGTAAAACTTTGAGGTTAAGTATAAACCTGGCAAGCAAAACGTTCTTGCAGACGCGTTATCGTGCGTCCCGATTACGAGCTCGCTCACGCGACATTCGTCACCACATCTGTGGTGGATCTCATGTGCCAGGCGTATGAGAAAGACCCACAGTGTACGGCGCTAATAAGCGCGTTGGGTGGAAAGGGTCTTGGCTCGTCTGAGCCAACCCTGTCAAGTCGAGCTAAAGATCGTTTACACCGTTACAGGTACTGTGACGGTCTGCTATTTTATAGCACGAGCGCGGAGGACACTCCGCGGGTGGTAGTTCCTCATGATGAGGAAATGAAGTATAAAGTCCTCTTTGAGGCACAGACGACCCTACCGGGGGTCATTTAGGTCGGGATAAGACCTACAGCTCTTTAAGCGTTTTGTATTGGTGACCCAATATGGATAAGTGGGTCGGTGCGTATATACGCTCCTGTGAGACGTGTCAGAGGGTTAAACCCTCTGCAAGATCAGCTGCTCCTTTGGCGAGCTTATCGGTTCCAACGGAGTGTTGGAAATCCATTAGCATGGATTTTATCTTCGGTTTTCCGGAGGATAAGGTCAGGAACACCGGCATATTGGTCTTTGTAGACCGTTTGAACAAGATGGCTCACCTGGCAGCGGTGCCAGAGTCCATTGATGAACAAGGAACAGCGAAAGTGTTCCTAGACCGTGTCTTTCGACAGCACGGTCTACCCGATTCCGTTATGTCGGATCGGGATCCCCGTTTTACGGGACAGTTCTGGGGAGCGTTGTTTAAGGTGAATGGCACCAAGCTCCTCATGTCCACTGCGGATCACACGAAGAAGGACGGTCAGACGGAACGCGTTAATAGCGTTGTTGAGGATATTCTCCGGAGTTTATGTCCGGATTCTCCAAAGGATTGGAGTGAGATGCTTCCGATGGTCTAATTTGCTATAAACAATTCGGTCCATGCATCTACGGGGTTTACCCCGTTTTACGTGAACGGATTAGTGAATCCAAGGGCTCCGTTGACGCCACGTGTGTGTGGTCCAGGGCTTGAGCGGGGGGGGGAGGATTCATCAATGTCAGACCTGTATTTGTGCGAAAGCACATCGATAAGTTTTTATCGACGCGCCTTAATGTCTTACGACACGTCTGCGATGCCATGGCGGAAAGCCAAGACAAGCAGAAGGAGCAAGCTGACCGCAAGGGGCGGCGTATCGAAAAAGTGTACAAAGTAGGAGAAAGTGTTTTATTAAACGCTAAAAACCTTCCTACACATGCAGTTTCCAACGTGTTGAGGAATAAACTGCGCCCCAGGTTTGTGGGGTCTTTTAAGGTACTACCCCGAAAGGGCTTGTCGTATACCTTAGACATCCCTAAGGCGATGCGTACGCATCCAACCTTCTATGTGGGTATGCTTAAGCCATACCAGAGCCCGGAGGCGGGTCCCCTCTTGGAGGAGGGTGGGAAGTTGGATAGCCGAAAGGCACAACAGGTCGGAACATCTCCGACAGGGTTGAAATACGACCCTGAAGCTCCGCAACGAGAGACTCGAGGGAGGCAAGCCGCCCCTCGATGCGTTCATTCGCACTCCCCTCGTTGCGGAGTCCCTCCTGAGCATCTTGGATGCGAAGGCTGTGCCGATCACAGCGCTCGTGGAAGTCACGCCGCAATAGCGCGACCCCCTCCTCCAGTGCTCGATACGGAGGGTACTCCACATTACCATGTGGAACGCCTGATGGCACGACGCCATCACCGGGGTGAGACCCAGTACCTGGTCAAGTGGAAAGGGTATCCACATTCCCAGAGATCGTGGGAGTCCGAGACTCCCCTGCGGCAGGAATGCCGTGACGTCGTTGACGCTTTTGAGCGGGAGAACCCCACTGATAGTCAACGACCAAAGGGTCTGAAGAATCCCCTTCACTCCCAGTAGCTGGGAGTCCGCCGGAGGCAGACGCTGTGCTTGCATTGCTCTCCGGCACCACATCGAGAGCAGAGCGCGTATAATAGGAGGCAGGTAATTGCCCTTGCGCTTTGGCCTGAGCATAGGACAAGCGTAGCGCCCTCTCGACCCGAACGTCGTGTTCGGAAAAGCTGTTGTACAGAGCATCGAAACTGGGGAGGCGTTTCTCCCCTTCCTCCCAGGCGCGTAACGCCTGTTCTGCGTCTTCGACGTTTTCGTCCCTCAGGAGAACAATGGGAATCTCGCGGATAATACCCACGAGGACACCGCGTGCCTGCTTCCCGAGGCGCGTTCGGTAGGACTTAACGGAATAATGTTTGGGCGTTAATAGTCGGGCCCGGAGTTGGTTCCGATGCGCAATTTTACGCGGCAGTATAGCCGCTGGACCAGGGGTATAGGAGGCTAAACCCCTCTTGACCGCGTTCTTAGCCCTCTCTTGAGGGTCGCGAGGTCCCTTCCGTGCCCGTCCGGCACGTCGGGCCTCTTGAACCAAGGACGGTTCATTGGTGGTGGTTTCCTGTGGCAACCTGGAGGTATCACTTCTAGTGGGTAACGGTGGCGCACGAGTTAGTGCGTTTTCCCCATGCGTGTGGAATGAGTTGGATGACTGATAGCGCCGCTCGGCGCTATCAGCATGGTCAGCCGTTGGGGAGAGCTCCCCAAGGGCATCCACTTCCGAGTTGTCGGAATAGTTTGCGTCCATAGCACCGTTGAAGGTGTACAATGGACAGCCAGAGGTACTGGCGTTGGAGTTCTCCAACAAGATTTTGATTATTGCGTAAGCAATTGTATTGATCGGGGAAGATGTAACGGGGTTACATTCGAGTTACATATAATGTTGGTGTACATGAGTACACCACGGTTGAGGTCAGTATTGACCGGTTTGAACGTTTTGAACCTTTGGTTATTTTAACCAATCAGGGCAGGGGCCCTTGGTGTGGTGGTGTGCCAGCCATCCACGTGTCAGTACACAGGTGTGTACACTACATTTTAGCTAGGTACGAATTAGGAATATTCTACTTAGTATTACATATAGTTTATATTAGTTCAAATTAATTTATGCTAATTACATATTAAATATATTCAGTTTACATTTCACTCTATTTTGCGGACGTGCGACCTCGACCGGTCGCACGCGCAGTGAGTGTCGTAGGTAAGAGGGAGCCCTCCCTTTACTTACATCTCGTAAAGGGAATACAGCCGTTAAGGCTAAGTCGTAAACCAACCCGGGAATCTTGGCCCCGAGTAGGAGAACTCTCCTACTAAGCCCTTTACAAGGGCGTATCGGCTAAGTAGCGGTAGCTACCGCTTTAAGGAAGAGTCTTCCTCTGTGCGCTAGCCGCACCGTGCGTATACGCACCGGCTACAGGCGAACCATGATGGCGCGCCTAAGCAGATCGATGTCGTTGAAGAGCAGCCCGCCGATCGGGAACAGCAGTGTGCAACCGATCAGGACGGTTTCGGTGATATTGCCCCGGAAGACGATCAAGTTTGTATACATGAGGACGGGGATCAATACATTCAGGAGATGGAGAGCCAGATGGCAGTCCTCCCTGATGTGTCTGCCGATCCGCCCAAAGTCACCTTAAACGATCTGCAAGTGGGTGATCGGGATGTCAACATTCCCGACCAGATCGATCAGCTAAAGAAGATTGTGGTGGAGTCAAGTTCGAAATCGAATACATTTGTATCGACAACCTGACCACCACCGTCGTGCCCAGCCTTCCCAACTTACGGGGGGGGGGGGTACCCCGCGGACCTCCATTCGAAATCTGGTCCGATCGTCCGCTGCTGGCAGACGACCGGTCATCATCCAAAGACACTTGGTCCGATTCACTTAAGTTCATCTCACCTTGTGTACCCGATGGAATGGGCTAGTTACACACTCGGTGGATCGGGATCGCAGATCGATCTGATTCGGTCTTTAATATGAGACCGATCTGGCTAGATGTACCTAGGGCGGAACTCTTCACCCCAGGTACGTACAGACCAGAAACACTTCCAAAAGATAAATTCCAATAGGTCGATCGTCCAAACGATCTAGACCTGACCAATACGAAATAATAGAGGGTAGACCAATCAACCGGTCTAGCCCCTGACCAATATGAGAGAAGACCAAAACCGGTCTAAACTCCAACCAATGTTATAGTAAACCAATATGTCCACGTAAAGACCCAATATGCCCGTGAAATTCCACAAACGATATCTCCACGTAAAGACCAATCCAGTGAATAGCACGTTCCAAACGTGCTTGACTTAAATTTGAGGAAGTCGACCAATGCGTGCTCCCGTCGAGGGACTTCCGGCTGGCCAAAGTGCGCGTGCGGCGCGTCCAGACCGGGTATAATAGGCAAGAGGGGATAATTCAACCTTTTGCCCCCAAACACTCCGCGGCGGGCGGAGGCGACTAGTGTACGTTAAAAGAATAACGGCGACCCCTTGCTGCGGTGTAGACCAAGACCAGAAGAGGTTTTTGCCACTTATTCCTAGACCAAAAACTTTTACTGGGAAAATCGCAACCAAAAGACTTCTACTTGGAAAAACCGCAACTAACCAATAATACTACCTCCCTATGGTCCCTAATGTACCCACACAAAATTATGTAAAATACCCAATGTCAGGTGACTCACCCAAGACCTGCGTTCTTGATACTCCTTGAATCTGATAGGCTAAAAATCCCCCCTTGTTTAGACCAATCGGAAACTCGACCAACTGCCTTGACCAAAAGTGACCAAATTTGTGGCACACTTCACCACAGCCGCCCCTGAAACCGACCGTGTCGCACAACGATAACGGTCTGACTCACCCATCACTCGGCCAACTGGACCTTGGTCACTCACACTTCTTCACCATGGACCAGCCATCTTCTCCACCTGCGCCAGGTACTTACTTTACTGCACTTGATCTTCTTATGCTTCCCTTTGACGCTTGTTCTTGTTGGATCTGGAGAAACTCTATGTGCCGAGTCGCTCCACATTGCTTCACCTGTTCGGTCGGCCCGGTCTGACAGCCCACATAATTCTCCTGCACTTCAAACATCGGAAAGGTGTCAGACTGAACCCGACACGCGTATGCAGGACATGCTTGCAGAAAACATGCGTCTCAGGACCCAGGTGGCCCACCAGGCAACGCGAGGTGCGCATCTTTGGTCTTCGTCTTGTACTTTTCTTGATCCTCGTTTGTCTTCAGCTCTCATCCCTCCCAGCGTCGTCAAGGCAATAGGTGCCTTGCTTGATGACGATAGGCAGTCCGACGATCATGTTGACCAGCTCCGACCAATTCTAGAGGAGCTGGTAAGTGCACGTCATGAGCTGTCCCGTCTGGAGGCTTATCAGTCCCATCTCCGGGATCAACTTGCCCTTGTTCGCCGGCAGCAGCTGGACGGACAGTTTGAAGCGACCTCACTGCGCATGCAAGGCAACGACTTCGCGCGACGCATTGACGAGCTTCAGATTTCAATTCAAGACCAGACCGGGAAGGTCCGGTCTTATCAAGACAAGTCAGACGCTTGGACGCTAGAGTCGGGTCGTCGTCAGGTGGCACTAGACCAGTGCCGCCAGCGCTTGATGAACTTGCTGCATCCGTGTTCGGCTGCTTCCTACAGCATAGATTGGTCTGCGTCGGCAACCTTAGTCGCCTCAGAGCAAGACCAAGACCGCTTGCAGCAGGACCAAGACCGGCTTCGTTCATTGGCTGATATTCAGCAGCCCGAAATTGCACAAAAATCGAAGAAGCGCGCGGACGCGCCGGGTAGCTCGAAGCGTGGGGAACTGCGCGCGGACCCAGACTCGGGTGGAAGCGTGCAGTGCCCCATAAGCGAGCCAAGACACAGGCGCTTCTTATGGACTCGGACTCGGACACGGACGAAATCTACAGCCCCTCGAAAAGTCGAGCGCCCTCGCGCCGTACTGCAAATCGCACCAAGCACACAGGGGTCTCGTCCGAGGAGGACTCCAGCGAAGGGTCCTGCGATTCCGAGTTTATGGTCGCCATCCATTCCAAGTCACGAACGAATTTACGTGAAAGTTTCATCCAAGTGGCGTCGACATTGGGGTCAGAACAGAAGACCGGTTTGCCAAGTGACGCCACACCAGTATCGACATCAGCGAATCCGGCGCCTTCGGTTCTCCCCGGGACATCCGAGCTTCACAAGTACGCTCTACTGAAGAACATGGCGGTTGACACCAGCTCCCTTCCGCCGCGGACGTTTGAAATCACTTTTCCGTGGTCGTCGGGGCAAATCGGCTGTTTGCGCCGGTCTACCCTGACCAAGCAGCTTCTGGCCCCGTATTTCTCTCGCCCGGACCCCTGGCATTTTCCACCGGCCAAGAAAACCCCTGCCGCGTCTGCATGGAGGGCGGAATTGATTACGTCGGCGCAGATCTCCCGCCTATACGGCGATGAACCATGGAAAATTTTCGAACAACCCAAGATAGGACTTGTGTGTTCCACTTGAGTCCGTGGATCGGCACTTTGCTAGGCCGGGTGAAGAATTTCAACAAGATCCACGGCCAAGCAATTTGGGAAGCGTCCCACTACTTGATGCTTCCCCCCGACAGGGTGCGACAAGATCCGGGCCTGGCGACGTTCCAGAGCAAGCGCAAGCGACGTCGAATTCGGGCGGGCGAGGCTTGGCAGTCCCATGTGCCAGTACATTTTGGACGGGATGCGAGCCCGCGAGTGTGACGTCGACGTGCTCTTGTACCCGGCGTTCCTCCACATGCCGAGGCGTCGCGTTGAGAAGACCAGACTGCTGGCCGACGACGGCATATGGTACCCCGGTCTTGATTGCGCTGAGCCGGTCGCGGACCTCAAGGATGCTTTGGTCCAGCTTGACCGGAAGGACCCCTGGCGTAACCAGTTTCAGGATCAAGTGGAAAATCATCCGTCGATGGTCATCGGCAGTCTGTGGGGCGATAGCAAGTGAAGTCGCAGGTAGTCGACCAGATAACTCGTAATACATGTCATCATTTCTTTTTCATATGTCCGATCGTCAAATCACTTGAACTAATTTTACCACTCTCTCCATAGTTGCACCGAGCACGTTATCGTAAACAGTTCCACCTCCATCACGAAAAATAGTCATCACATTCGTCATTCCGCTACTCCAATTCGTCACAGTTCATCACAATTTCACATCAACTCCGGACCTTCCACATCTTCACACCGGTCTAGACCGACCGATGCTACTGCGTGTCTTGGTCTTGGTCTTCATGAGTCTGCATCCTTGCGAAGCGATTACGACTGACTCGTTCTCGTTCGAACTCTCGTAGAAGAGCCCAACAATTCAAATCGAGCTCGTCGACCCAAGTTGATTCATCATGGTCCTTCCATCGGACCAGGTACTCTCGCTGAGTCCGACCGAACCTGGTCTTCTTGGTCGACCGAATATCTAAGACCTTCTCCACTTCAAACTAGTCTTCCTCTAGTGGTCGTTCTCAACTGTCCTCCGGCAGTAACGCTTCATCGAAATCAAATCTTTTTTCTTCGTCTACCAGACAGGTAGTTTTGGGTCGATCAGGAAATTCTCGGATCAGCTTCAACTTGGACACATGCACGATCGGGAAGACCTTGTAATCTGTACCAGTTGTTACTAGACGGGCAGCGTGCTCACCGATCATCTCGGCAACACGGAAAGGGCCGTGCCACATGTGAGCCAGCTTCTTCGCATAGCCCTCTTTCACTCGGTCTAGGTATAGCCATACCCTCGCCCCTGGTTCTATACCGTGGGGTCGGACCTGGTCACTGGTCCGGTCTGCCCGGTCTTGTGTGGCCTGACGCAGCTTTTCGTTGACGACTTCTTTTGCATGCTGGTAGTGTTTCTGGACCTGCATGCGCCAGCGTCGAGCATCGCGATCGCGGGTCCGGGTGCAACCGATAGGTATCGCAGCTTCCAGTGTCGACCGAGGGTCCCATCCATATGTCAGATAAAAAGGCGTTTCTACTCGGACCCGATCGGTCGACGAGTTGAGTGCAAACACCAGCCTTTCTGCATACTCGTCCCAATCTCGCTGGTCTGGGTCATCAACGTACATCTTGATCGCCCTCGTTATGGTCTGCACCATGCGTTCCGCCGATCCATTTGCTTGCGGACGATATGCCATTGTCGCACTCTGTTTCTGGACCAGCATGTTATTGAACGACCGGAACACCTCAGCCATAAAACCGGGTTCCCGATCGTGTCTAATAACTTCGCTGGCGCCGAACCTTCTGAACACGCATTCCTCGTAGCTCTGGGCGATCTGCTCTGCAGATCGGGATACACTAGCATTTGCGATCACCAGACCAGTGAATAGGTCGATCCATATCAGCAGCTCAGTGTTGCCGCGTGTCGATATAGGCAGCGACGGTATGTGATCCATTGCTATCACCTGGAAAGGGTAAGTAGCCTCGATATTTCCGGGCGATCGGCCCTTGATTATCGGTCTGCCCTTTCCAGTCTCGCAATCTGTGCAACAGCGCACATATTTGCACGCTCCGAAAAAGTCCTCTCAGTGAAAGTGGGCCCTGATCTTGTGGTATGTCCTGCCTATGCTTTGATGACCCCCTTATAGACTCACATGGTAGTGATGAAGGACATCCGGCTGTAGCAACTCAAGAATCACCAGTTTCGCTAGTCGATCTCGATCGGCACTGTCTTTATCAATGTCACGGCAGTAATACAGCAATCCATTGTCGTCCACATCGTAACTGTCCGCGATCTTGGTACACTCTTTCGCCTGATCATTTGTTAACTTGGACAGCTCACCGCGCAGATAGGTCTTCAAGTTGACGATCCACTCGTCTTCGTCCTGCGCCTTGAGGATCCGTTCCGCTTTTAGCTGTTGTACAACGTACTCACTCAGCCTTTCCTTTGGGAACGAACGGCGAGACTTCCGAATTTGCGATCTATTCGCCGCCATCACATGCCCCTGATCAGGGCTGTCCTTGGGCTTGATCAACTCCGGGAGCTTGTTTATGTTCATAAGTTCATGTAGAACGGCCTCCTCGGTGATCGTCGCCCCGATCTGGTGCCGCATAGCTGGGGTCGCGAGGTTATCGGCGCTTCTGTTCCAATCCCGTTTCACGTGCAATAGCTCGTGGTTGGGATAGTCTTTCAGTGCCTTCATCACCCGATCATTCAGCAACTTCAGCCGTGGAGCCTTACAGTCGATCTCCCCGGTGATCTGCCTTATCACTAGGTTGGAGTCACCGCATATGATGATCCGCCCTTTTTTTGTGACAGCAGATCAAGACATAGAAGGAGTCCCCGATATTCCGCCTCGTTGACCGTTATGTCAGGCGTGAAATCGGCGGCGGCTTCTACTATAAACCATTGTGGTAACTTCCACAGTATGGCACTATAGGAGCCGACCTTCTTCTTCACGCTAGCCGATCCGTCGAAACTCAAGACCAGGAGTTCCTCATCCCGATCGACGATCTGTGGCGGCAGCGAGATTGACTGTCGAGGTTGCTTCCTTGGGTCGATCGCCATCAGAGCCTCATCCACTTCAGACCGAGGGGTGATACTGGCAGCCAATGTGCCCAATATCTCCTCCTCTCCCTTGGTGCACTTGACGACCTCGAGGGACCACTGCGACAAGATCGCTGACCATCTGCCGAGCCGACCGTCCATCCCATTGGTTGATAACAGCCAGGACAATGTCGACTTTCTCGAAAAAAACTTTACCGATCGGCCGACCATAGGTTGTAGCACACATCCAAAATCCGTAGTAAAGCCAGAACTTCCTTTTCGACGATCCCATAGTTAACTTCGTTCGGCTTCAACGTCCGGCTCGTAAAAGTGACCGGATGGTACGGTACACACCATCATGTTCTTGCACTAGGGTGGCAGAAATGGCCCACTTACTAGCGTACACAATGACGATCGGCATTTTTTCGGATCGAAGTGTCTGAGAATCGGTGCCGTCTCCATCTTGGCCTTCAGCATACCGAAAGCAACCTTTGCACCCTTCATGTGATCCTCTGCCTCCAGCGGCGGAAAATCTGCAGGCAGGTTGGAGTCGCAGCCCTCTCGTAAAATTGCCCGATCGCCTTCGCGCAACATATGGTAGTCGACTTCCCGGAGCTCGTACAGCACGGCCGCGTAGACCGCGAAGTCTTCAATGAAGAGGCTGTAGTAATTCGGCTCCCTTGGAAGGACTGCATTGCCTTCAGAGATCTGGGAAACGGGAGGTTGATCAGTGACTACAGATCCTTAGGATTAGCCTCCAGCCCACTGATTGATACCATATGACCCAAATAGGCGACCTTGGACATGCCCCAAAAACTCTTCACAGCACTGATCGACAGGTTCTAGCGATCGCAAGTCTCCAACAACCGTTCAAACTTCTCGCACAGATCGCTCCATGACGAAGCAGGGATCAGTATGTCGTCGATATACGATCGCCTCCCCAGAACGGACGGTCTCCTTTCCCTATCGGGTTCACCCTCTGTAATTACATCATGGTTTTCGGTGGGGTCCCGATCGGTACTGATCTTGAAATGTCCATACAGTGCGTTGTCGATCAGCCTCTGGTAGATCTGGGTCTAGTTCTTCAAACCGAACGGCATACGGTATCATTAGACCAGACCGAACGGCGTAACAAATGCGGAGATCTCGCGAGCCCGATCGGTCATCGAAACCACCCAAAATCCACTTGCCATATCCAGTGAGCAATACCATAGGGTCTTGTCAAGATCTTCTAGCAGATCGCTGATCAGCGGCATCGGGTACACCATAAGCTTGGTCAACCGATTTACCAACCGATAATCGATGCACAACCTGATGTTGACGCCGTTCTTCTTGATTACAATCACGATCGTCGAGGCCCACCGCGAGGTCGACGGTTTAATAGACTTGGTAGTCAACAGTCCTTTAATAAGATCAGACAGCTTTTCGCGGTACTGTGGCGCCACACGTCGGCATCGCTGGGCGATCGGCTTGGCATCATCCACGTCGATGTCACAGATAGCTCCGCGAGCAGGTGGGGGTAAGGCGTTGCCTTTCCCGATAAGCATATGTTTCTTCTTCCATATGATCTTCTTTAGCTGATCGATCTGGTCGGGACTGTTGACATCCCGATCACCCACTTAAAGATCGTCCAAGGTGACTTCGGGCGGATCGTCAGACACTTCATGGAGGACTGCCATCTGTCTCTCCATCTCCTGAATGTATTGATCCCCGCCCTCATGTATACAAACTTGATCGTCTTCTGTGGCAACATCACACAAACCGTCCTGATCGGTTGCACACTGCTGTACCCGATCGTCGGGCTGCTCTTCAACGACATCGATCTGCTTAGGCGAGCCATCATGGTCCGCCCCATCAATCCCATATTCCCCTTTTTCTGTTTCTGTTTCCGGCTCCTCTGTCGCCTGTTCTTGCGAAGCCACCATGTTGACGAACCTTGGATCATATGCTTGATGGTCCACCGTGTCCGGCGACTGCGGTGCCTTTCTTCGAACAAACATCTTCTTCGGGATTACATAGCTGGGTAGTTCCACCATAGGCGAGGTATCTTCTTCCACCGGTCCATCATCGCTGTCCAGATCGGTGGTCGCTTGGTATGCCAAGTTATGCCACACGACATACCGTCTCGATCGGATCGAGACGAACCCCGCCTTTCTTGGAACCTTCCATTCCGCTATCCACATGCCAACAATAGTATTGTTGTCGGGCGTAAGTGGCTTGTCACCGATATTAGTGAGTCGAACGTAATCAAACCGGCCGGCGCTCCTCACAAAGGTCGGCACCCACCGGTCGCCCCTGGTCACCCATAACTTCCTTGATCGAAAACCTTTATCGACCGGGGTATCAGCGGATTGGCCGACTGGAATGGTGACATCTTGATCCCACCTGACCAGATTGGTGTAGGATCCGTATAGGGGCCGCTGACCAGCTAACTGGATCTGGAACTCATCCGGGAGTGTAAGCACTCCATGAGACAGATCTAGGCGAATACCCGCCGGCACCAAAAATCCATGCCTAACAGGGCATTCTGACCGGCCAGCTTGACAACCCAAGCGCTGAAGAAGTAAACCAACGAACCCGATAGGGTGATATTCACGCGCGTCCTTCCTTGGTCATGTAAGAATTTTCCACAATTCCAACGCATTCTTGTACCTGGGTATCGTCTATACGACATCCGACCTTACGAGCAAAGGCGGAGTCGATAATCGAGACTTCGGCCCCAGAGTCGAACAACATTGTTGCCTTCTGGTTATTAATCTTACCACAGGCTTTTGCCTGCTTAAAACATTTGTCGGGCGCATGATACTTCCAGTATCCGCGAGACTCCCCAGGCAGCAGATCCAACTGCATGACCACCTTCGATCGGGAATATTCATCGGTCGTGAGATTGTAAACCGAATGATCCCGATTGGCGCAATTGAGAATATAACATGTATTTTCGGTTTTATTCTCCTTGACGGCATATGCATAGATGCCAAACGTAGATCGCTCGGCTCGATCCAGATTCCAACCTGTCGAGCGTTCTAGTTTAACATCTTTTCCACTTCCGGTGGAAGCATCCCCGCGTGCTTACCCGGCACATACCACTTGCGCATCAGATTGAAAAACTCTTCAGTCTTGCACTGGCCGTCCTCGTGGATCTCTCCACATGACTTGCACACGAAGAGGCAGTGATCGGTGGGGTGGCCGCGTCTTTCGCACTTCTTGCATGTTAACTTCTTCCAGCAGTCCCCACCGTCATGCTTGATCGACCCGCAGTGAGAACACTTCTTGCGAGTCGGTCCGGATTGGACTTATTCCCACTCCTGCCCTTCCGATCTGCCTGGTTAGGCGTCGATCGGGTTCTTGGGGCAGGTTCCGTGATGAAAACGTGGCGATATTGGTCCTCATCCGACTCCCGACTGGACAGGCCGCTACTTTCCTCTTCCGACCCAGTGCTGTCTTCAGTCACAATCGCCTTGACAGCACGGGCCGATCTGGTTAAGGGCCTCTTCACAGGGTCGGTCTGGGTCTTCGATCTGTAGCGACCCGATCCAACGGCGACCTTCTCCCTCATACTGCGCGAGTGTTGCAGCGTCCGCAACGTCTGCTCCACTTCCGTCACATCCTGTAGGCGCAGCAGAGTGAACTGATCTTCCAGCTCTTGGTCATCAAGGGTACTAATATAGTGACCCACGTGATCCATAGTGGCACCGGAAGGCGGTTTGTCTTCCTTGATCACTATTCCGGCGCGAATTGCGGCCACATTCAGGCGGTGCAAATAATTTATCGGCGTCTCGTCGCCCCGCTTCTGCATATGGTGGTACTTGCGGGCGGTAGAAAATCCGGAGTTGCAGTACTGCCCCTCAAATTCTGAACATAGCAAATACCAGTCAGATCGGACATCCCGACCCAACTGTTGGATCCAGTTCGCAGCCGGTCCTTTTAGCAGATCTCTGAAGATCAGACAGCGTTCCTTTTTTTATGTCTGATCCCGTAAGAAAGCAGACTTGACCCGACCAATCCACGACCTGGCTTGCTCTTCGTCGGCGTCCTTGCCGGTAAAGTCCTTGATATCCGTAGTCGCAGCCATACGAATACGTGGGATCGCGGCAGATCCAAGATCGAATGCAGTCGTAGAGGCTAGGTTAGCCTTACCGTTCTGCCCGCCCCTGCACCGTCTGACCCATAGTGGTCATACGGATCGCCGACCGACTCCATGTCGTAATAGCTATTCTTGCTTGATCGGCGCGGTCGGGCTGGCTGCGGATTGCGTCTTCCTTTGCCAACTGGTCAGCCACCTCGGATAGCCTTATCCGCTGATGCCACTGACTCCATATCCACATCCCGGCAAATATTGACATTTTGCCGGGCAGATCGGTCCTGGGCATGTGGGCGCGGAGGCGATCGGCATCGGTCTCCCATGAAACGCTCCATCATCGCTTCAAAAATGGCTTGGACGTTAGCTTGGGTCGTGGGCAACGTATTGGTGTCCTCCTTTGGAGGTACTGAAGCCTGTGGGGGCTCCTGGGGCCCCGACTAGCATGCAGCCCCTTGCTGCCGCACGTCCTTTTTATGCTCCCATGGGGTCTGGTCCGGCCCCATGGTCATCCGCTCAACACCGACCTCCAACTCCGATGAGTTATTAGAGGCAGGTGGAGACTGATACAAAGACTTATCGTCGGAGCACACATCGTCGTATGCTGCCGTGGTCTCAGCGACGTTCAATGCCGCGGTGGGAGTTTGGCGGCGGACCGCCCCCACCAACGGAACCAAATGGTCATGGAGGGTCGACATCGACATCTCCAGCCTCCAAGTATCCAGATCGAACAGTTTATGTACGCTGGCGAGGTTTCGAACTTTCATGCCGACCTCGGCCAACATCTCCAGCAGGTTCTTCACCAAGCAACGTCCGATCGCTTTGGATAGGCTCGGTGGTGGGTCCGGGAAGGCGATCGGGGATATGGGGGTCTATAATTCGCATGACCTGGTATTCACGAATAAATCGCTTCAGCTCGTGGATGTAATACATCCTGGTCAGGTCTTCTTCTTTGATGACCCCATCCCCGACCTGCGACTTTTCTTCCAAGTCGTCTTCCTCGGACGGTATTCTGAGCCTCTGCTTGGGAACCTTGGGAGGGTGGACTGGATCGTCCCGATCAGCCTCCAAGTATTTCACTTTTTATTTTCTTTTCGTCAAAATATTCATTCAAATGCATAGGATCAGGACAAAAATCCTGATCCGTTCCGGAACTATAGCAAGACTTGCTATAGTCCCGATCGGCTCCGGTGGGAGTCTTATGGGGAGGAAAAAACTTATTAATCCCGATCTGGTCCTCCACCCGGCCAGATCCGACATCGCCATCCTTATCGACAACGAAAACATAAGGCGATAGCCGTTCCTTATGTACTCTCTAGAACGATTCCACATTCAATTCATTGTAATCAATTCATTGCTGAATATTGCTGCGGTGATATCCACGATCACCAAGTGATCCGGACACGCGCACCATTGTGGTGGAGTCAAGTTCAAAATCGAACACCGTAGTGTCGAGAACCCGACCACCATCGTGCCCGGCCTTCCAACTTACGGGGGGGGGTACCCCGCGAACCTTCGCCTTCGATCCGATCTGATCGTCCGCTTCTGGCAGACGACCGATCATCAACACAGGACGCCTGGTCCGATTTGTTCTTCATCTCACCTTGTACCCGATGGAATTGGCTGGTAACACACTCGGTGGATCGGTGCTTGGAATCGTCTTGTGGTCTAAATGTGGGGGACCGTGCTGGGTAGTGTACAGCGGGCGGAACTCTTCACCCTGGGTACGGGTAGACCAGTTATACTTGGAGTGAGTATACTCCAAAGGGGCAGATCGCTCAACCGATCGTAGAGCCCAACCAATATGAGAATAAAACTCCAATAATCCAATAGGGAGATCCAACTGAGAACGTGATATACTCCACGAACGATATCTCCACGTAACAATCCAAAAGACTTAATAACACGTTCCAAACGTGCGTAACTTGAACGTGAGAAGCCGGCCAAAAGTGTACTCCCGTCGAGGGCCTTCCGGCGGGCCAAGTGTGTCCGTAACGCGTCCCGGCCGGGTATAATTTGCTGGAGGGGATTATTCGACCCTCCGCTCCCAAACACTCTGCGGCGTGCAGAGGCGACTGATGTACGAAGCGAAAAAGCTAGCGACTTCTTGTTGAGTTTAAGTGAGGCCTAAACGGTAAAACCAAAACCAAGCAAAACCAAAACTAAAACCTACCTACGGTTCCCAATATGTACACACATGAAAATATGTAAGTACACGCAATCTCATGTGACTTACCAAAATCCGTTTTCTTGACACCTCTTGCATATGATAGGCTTAAAAGCCTCCTGGATTTCCACCAATCCGATCGCCGATAAGCCGATCGGTCTGCTGCTGACCGGAAGCGACCAGAATTCTTGAGTCCTCTTCTCCATATCTATACACTTGGTGCGAGCGGCGCGAGGGCGCACGAGATTTGGTGGGGGATAGACTTGTCACCTGCATCCGATCTGGGGCTCGAGAGATGCGCCAGCGTCTTGGCTTTCTTCTGGGGCACCGCTCGTTTCTCCTCGAGTTCGGAGTCACACGCTATGCCCCGCGCCCTTGAGCCCTTCGACGCGTCCTTACGCTTCTTGGAAGTTTGCGAATTTTCGGGGTGCTTACTTTTGGCCAATGAGTGGCGTCGGTTCTGGTCTTGATGCAGATCGACCAGAACGGCCGATGCAGACCGGTCAATGCTAGAGCATGCAGCCGGATTCCGGTGCAACAAGTCTGTCAGCTGTTGACAGCACCGATTTACGGCCGCCCAGAGACGATCTGATTCCTGGGTCTAGGCGTACGATCGGGTTTGGAAGGACTCGACCTTCCCGATCGTCTCCCGGACCACGACCTGTAACTCGCTGATCTGCCTCTCCAGGTCACCATGTTGGGTGCGGAGTAAGGTCCGATCGGACTGGTCCTCCAACCTCTGCCGGTCGACCACCGCGATCTGTTCCAGGAGGTGGGACCTATAGGCCTCCAAGCGAGACAGATCGTGCCGTGCGCCGATCAGCCCGTCCAAGATCGGTCGGAGATGATCGCGATGATCTAGACTGCCGATCGGTAGTGAATAAGGCGTCGAACGTTTTGGCGATATCGGCGGGCAACTGATCTACATGCAAAGGAAGGTCAGAGCAGAACCAAGATGACAACAGACCGATCGGCTTACCTCAAGTTGCTTGTTGGGCGATCTGGGCCCGGAGATGTGCGTTTTCAGCAGTCACCTCCTGCAACTTCGTGTACATGGGGATCAACGTATCCACCTCCTTCCGCAGTTGCAGGAGTGAAGAATACCTGATGTCTAACTGGGACTGGAGATCACGGACCGTTTTCCGGAGCTGATCGGCCTCGATCTGATGCTTGTCCGGTGTGTCGGACTCTGAATTGCTGAGAGGGCTGTCAGATCGGGACGATCTGGTTGGAGAATCGATATGGGGCGATGAGGAACGCAGGGCGCCTGTACCAAGGAATGTCAAGATAGGTTGCAAGACGATCAGGTGTGCAAGGCAAGTACCTGGTGAAGGTGGACTCGGAGATCTGTCCATTGGTGAAGTCCGCTTCTATGAAGATCTGGATATGATGAGATCGGTCCGCTACCGTTGCGCGGCTGCGACACGAATCAGGGGCGGCTGTGGTGAAGCGGACTCATGAATTCTGGTCGCTTCCGGTCAGCAGCAGACCGATCGGCTTATCGGCGATCGGATTGGTGGAAATCCAGGAGGCGTTTAAGCCTATCATATGCAAGAGGTGTCAAGAAAACGGATTTTGGTAGGTCACATGAGATTGCGTGTACTTACATATTTTCATGTGTGTACATATTGGGAACCGTAGGTAGGTTTTAGTTTAGGTTTTGCTTGGTTTTGGTTTTACCGTTTAGGCCTCACTTAAACTCAACAAGAAGTCGCTAGCTTTTTCGCTTCGTACATCAGTAGCCTCTGCACGCCGCAGAGTGTTTGGGAGCGGAGGGTCGAATAATCCCCTCCAGCTCATTATACCCGGCCGGGACGCGTTACGGACGCACTTGGCCCGCTGGAAGTCCCTCGACGGGAGTACACTTTGGTCGTCTTCCCAAGTTCAAGTTACGCACGTTTGGAACGTGTTATTAAGTCTTTTGGATTGTTACGTGGAGATATCGTTCGTGGAGTATATCACGTTCTCAGTTGGATCTCCCTATTGGATTATTGGAGTTTTATTTTCATATTGGTTGGGCTCTACGATCTGTTGAGTGATCTGCCCCTTTGGAGTATACTCACTCCAAGTATAACTGGTCTACCCGTACCCAGGGTGAAGAGTTCCGCCCGCGGTACCTTACCCAGCACGGTCTCCCACATTTATACCACAAGACGATTCCCAGCACCGATCCACCGAGTGTGTTACCAGCCCATTCCATCGGGTACGCAAGGTGAGATGAAGAACAAATCGGACCAGGCGTCCTGTATTGATGCTCGGTCGTCTGCCAGCAGCGGACGATCAGATCGGATCGAAGGCGAAGGTTCGCGAGGTAGCCCCCCCCCCGTAATTTGGAAGGCCGGTCACGATGGTGGTCAGGTTCTCGACACTACGGTGTTCGATTTTGAACTTGAATCCACCACAAATACAAAAGGTCGTGCTGCACAACGATTTCCTTGAAATTTAATGCTGCGGCGACAATTTCGTCGTTCTACTTCTCCAAGATGGAGCACGTTGAATACACGATACGCTCTACTTGCGGGAAAGAAAATGCTTTACATAGCGCTTGAGTCTGGAAGTCGGCAAGCGATTGGAGGCGCTTTGTACTCTCTTGCTCACACTCCGTGTCATTCTCAGGCTTTCGCACAGCATCACGTGCACTCGTAATATCTAGACGATGATCTAAGCGATTTATCATCCCCGAACCAGAGCACGATGAATCCAACAGAATGCTGCGCGCATTGCAATACATAACATCATCGACATAAATCTCTAAAAAGTTTTGTAGTTTGGCCTCCACACGATTAGCAGCTCCTGCGAGTTGTATACGTCGCTTCATCAGCTCAAGTCGCTTGGGCGAGCGATCGAAAGCGAACAATCGTCGCTTTAAGACTGTGGCAATCACGTCGCCCTGTTTGTCTTCCGCATCAGTGTGCTCTCCATGCAACACAAAAGCAGAAAAGCAACTGGCCTTATCTTGTAGCACTAGTTTTCCACTTTTGACCATCTTGTGTTCGTGTAGCTCAGTGCCTGGTGGCACCACGAGCAAATCTCGCACGTCGTTATCGTTTTTCGCATTGAATTCGCCCATAAGCCTGGACCTCTTCCTTTACAGCCAGAAGTGTATTGAAGCGGTCATACCGAGGCAGAATATGGTACTGCTGGCGGTTTCCAGGCGGCAGAAGCGCTTCATTTGACGCTACTTTGAGCTTAATTTCAATTCTCGCCAGCGCCGCCCGAAACGCTGTCTGGTGCTGTACAAGTGCTTTCTTCACAAAGCCTTCGCCCTGAATTTCGCCGAACAAAAAGAAGATCATAGAGTATTACAAAAACGAGGTCGGGTGTCTTTTTAAATTTCTTGAGCGCTTTCTGGATCTCCGGTAGGGTCTCTAGCAGCTCGAGAAGTTGCGGCTTGTAGCGCAGCGTCTCACAAACAAGTGCCACAGAACCGGGGCGCGCTAGAGCGAAGCCAAAAAATGATAGAGCCAAACCAATCGCGCTCCCGATTTATTTTTCAGTTAAATTAGTTCCTTTTTTGTCCAGTAACAGGCCATCCGGTATATGTTTGTATCGGTGCCACCGAAATGAGAAACTATGAGAGTGGTGGAGAGAAGTCTCACTGTGCAGTGTAATGAGTCAGGACTGGACGAGCTTCTTCAGGGAGGGTTTTCAAGTATCTACCGCACGGCTGCTACCTTAAAAAACGAGCAGTTGTCTTGGTTCTCCTTAAGCATTCATGTCTCGTTCATTTCGTCTTGCTTTCACTTGAGATTGTTTTATGTAGTTCCTGAAGTCCAAACACGCCATGGATCTCGAACGGCGTCACGCACGGGAGGGTACAGCGTTGTCGAGTCCAGTGCTGCAATGACAGCGGGAGAAGACGCGTTAACGCTGCGTTTTCGCAATGTCACGGGCGTCGTGCCCGCGGACGAACGACTCAAGTTTGAGAGAATGATCTTTTGCACGACACGCGGCAATTGCTTTACCCTGTTTTCACCCATTGACGAGCCATTGGTTGATCCGACCAATTGGCATCCGGTCGTCAAGCACGCCTTTGTCATTATTTTCTTCCAGTCCACATTTTTTGAGAATAAACTGCGCAAGATCTGCGATGCGTTTCACGCGAGACTGTACTCTTTACCACCAATCGATGATCATGCGGCGATAGCCCACTTGATCCAGAGCAATGCGGGGGAACTGAACCAGAGCAGTCACATTCTGCGTCGTAATCGAGAGAGTTGTGTCCTCTTGTGTCGAGACGTGGCCTAGACGCTCGAGTCATGAAAGTGGTCGGTGCTACAGGAAAAGGCAACGTATCATACTCTCAACATGTTCCGTGCTGATGTGAGTGGCATGCTCCGTGCGGAAGGCTGGGTCATCAAGGAAGCCTTAGCGAGTGTACGTCATGCCGTCACGCGTGTCCACGCGACGGTCGATGATAAATCCATGCAATCGCTCGTGGATTCCGTGGCCAAGCCGTGGCCCGTCTCGCCAACGTACTTTGAGACCAACAAGTTCACGGATGCGTTCCAGAATTTGTGGTTGCACGTTTGGGTCTCAAGCATTGTGTTGAATAGATCCACCAATATATTTCCACTCACAACTTTTCTCTAAAGTTGTCATATACGTTATTGGCGACACAGATCGCCGGCGGCTCTAAACTGCGGGCCTGTCTAAAGTTACAATCTGTTGCTTGCTACTGGACAAAAAAGGAAGTAATTTAACCGAAAAATAAGTCGGGAGCGCGATTGGTTCGGCTCTATCATTTTTTGGTTTCTTCTAGCGCGCCCCCACAGAACCCTCATTCCGGCGTCATTTTGTAGTAGGAAATGTCAAAAGATAGGGCCGTGACGTGACGGTTACTGTAACTATGTTGAACTGGTTATAAAATCTCATGGCTATGCACTGGGGGGGGGGGTCAGTTTACGGAAATGGGGGGTCAGTCAGTATACGCTCACCCCAAAACGTATGTGGCAATAGTGGCGCCCTATACTATATTGTAGATCTAATGGGATCGCTGTAATGAAAACTACCGTTAAGTAAACCGCTACAACAACATTAATTGCTCGTAAATCGTCCACGTGACAGCAGTGGATAGAGTACGCTTGACTACACGTGGAACGATGCCCTTGGCGAAGCCACGCAGACCTTCGTGGCAGTAAATCTTGGCCACTGTTTGGCGCAATGTGAGAGAGTTTTGCATAGACCCAGCCACTCTTTCACCAGTATTTACCATGATGGCCAGCTGCATCCGCGTCTTAACGACATCGGCAGGATGCACAATGGATGTGGCCAGCACGCCCGCTACCACTGCACTACTAAAGTGCACGCCATACAACGGCAGATACGAGAACTTGTGGGACCATGAGTGGCGCAAATGCGTGTACATGAGCACATAAAGTCCAGAAAATGGCACGTCTCTAATGAGTGTAGGAATGGTGCCGCGGTATAGTCCGCGAACACCTTCACGATGGAGGACGTGTCGAAGCACCTGAAAGTTGCTGTCGAAAGTGTCGGGAGGAAAGAACTCCATCCGCGCCTTCACAATAGTAAAAGGTGACATGATACTGCCAGCAAATGTGCGTGCAGAGGCTCCAGCTAAAAACGTATTGCCTGCAGAGGTTGGGATCGCGTTTAAGCAGTAATCCAGCGCAGCGAAATAAAGACCAGCACCACCCGCTACACGCACAAGCGTAGGGGACGTTCCTCGCCACATAGAACGCAACTTTGCCAAAGGATCTTCAGCCAATCGGGAGGCTTTAATAGTCTCAGGCACTGAGGGGTGGGAAAAAGATGTCGACGCCTCTGATTTCGTGGTTTCTGTAAAAGCACCCTGTTGATGAGTTCGCAGCACATCTAGCGGCTGGAAGGCTAGAGCTGAAGTTATCCCAGACAGCGCCCCTGCCAGCAGCTTCTTTGTCTTGCGCGTGAGCTCATTCGCGCGGTGTTGATCTTCAGTCAGCTTCGCTACAGTCAGAGACGATGCTGCCATTGAATTCAATCGACTTTGAAAGGGATTACGAATACTAAGAACTAGAATAGCGGGAATTCTTTTTCCGCTCATTCAGACCACCACATACATACAACATTCAAATGTACCCATCTCGAAACCGAAACGAATAGCAATGAGTGCAATTTGTAACCAGGTTGGGTTTAACCTCAACTATCTCGAACCCTATTGGTCGGATGGAGATGGGAGTGCCGCAGCCAGAAGCGGACTCGCCGTCCCTTCCACAAATTGGCAACGAGCCCTGGTGCTTCAAAAAAATCTCTTCAAGGGGCTCCGACGAGTTATCAGCATCCTCCAAGCCGCGCCAAGCCACAAGAGTTCAACGACACACTGGTGCGATTGTGGTGGTGGCCAACAACGACACGAACCTCAGAAATGATGCCCTGATTGGCGATGTTTTGGCGGATCTCGGCCTTTAGATTGAAATTAGGGTCGGTGTAGAACTTCAGGCGAGAGCCATGGCCACAGCGTGCGGCTATCATTATGGGCTTGTCGAAGACGCGAGCGAGTGCGGGCAACCAGATCCGATAGCTGACACGCATCAGACCGTTCCGCCCAACAGTCTTGGAGGAGGATCCTTTCAAGCACGTCCTGGGCACGGCGGATCTCATCGGCTACAAGACATAGCGCAGAGAGAGAGGGTGCCGTACGCGTGGTGGTTCGCTTAACATCTGGCGGTTCTGACTGAGTCCATGACAGCCCAAATCGACCCTGATACGCTCGATTAATTACCGAGCACCTACACCCACCGTAGCAAACTTCCGCGCACATGCGCCTCCAGGTCCTTGCGTGGAGCGAACACCTCCACTAGGTTAGCATGGTCACAAAGATTCGGAATCCTTGCTCCCTTTCCAGCAGATAGTCTAATTCCAAACAACACTATATGCCTCCTTTTCGATAACTGACCAATTGGCTTCTGCCCCTCTGAACAGATTAGACAGACACACCAGGAGATAATGGCCTGACCCACCACTGGCACCGACGGCTTCCATTCGCGTAATTTTGTGAGAATGACTTCCCATCTAGTGCTGGAAGCGTCCGTAAAAACTCACCACAACCTCGGGGTGTCTGTTTTGATGTGGCTAGCGTTTGGTTACGTCTGGACCGCGTCAAGCCTGGATATGCAAAAGAAGCCCACTCATATGTGACTCGGACTTTTCCGGGTAGCACAATTCATTAAAAAACATGCGGCAAAATTGACAGATTATTCTATATTCCCCGTGATATATTTATCGAGGCTGAAGCTTGTTGGCGCAGGTCGTCTTGGTAGCTTGAAGTGCGTGCGTAGATGGGCTGTAGCGACTCTCAATAGCCGTAGCCCGAAGTGGCTATCCAATTGCTCGATGTTTGCCAAAAGTAAAAGTCATATTTATTAGGGGGGGATCAAACTTAAAGTTTAGCCCAAACGAAATAAACGTTTATATCAATCAAATATCAGGTTTAGATCAAATTTGATATGCACCCCTGCCGATCTGAGTGACCCGAAATAAACGTTTATTTCGGATATGAGCAGCTCGAGAGCTGCTCATTTCAAAGTGTGTATATCGTGTGAAATAAACGTTCATATCGCGAGTGTTTATTTCACGAAATAAACACTTTTTTTCTTATGTCTGACACCCCCTATTATGTAAATATAAAAAGTTTTAAGTCACTAAATCAGGCTTAATTCCACTAAGCGCTACAGACTTAAAACTTGTACACACCATACATAAAAGTATTATCAGCCAATCCGTTTCCCGCATATGATTTACCTCGAAAGCCAAACATGGCTACGTCGAAAATCAACACTCCTCCTGAAACGGCACGCGCTGTAACACCTTTAATACAAACGGATTTGCTTCCGTAGATCTTGCATCCGCTGCGCACTTAAGTCCTTCGTTAAGAAGTCCGCCACTGTAATGGGGTGCCATTACATAATTGATATTCAAGTTAGAATATCACAGTTTAATTTCAGACGCGTTTTCTGAAATTTAAATAAGAGATTATAAGTTATTATAATCTACGAAGAAAAAGTCGATTCGGTATAAATACCGAATCTTGCAGGTTAACTAATAGTACAGTTAGTTGAATACTTGATATTATTATATTAATTAGGTAGTTACTATACTATTAGCCTCTAAACCACCCATTAAATAAACACTCTTAATTTTGCGTTCTAACCCATAAGTAAATATTTATATATTTACTTTTAGTATAGGATTAGTTGTTATCAACTAATCCTGCCCTATTGCATTGCGCGCTTCCTCGCAATTACAGTGTAATCCTGTAACAGGATCAGTCCTGTTACACCTGGTAGCACTTTGTGGTCCGTCTTAACGACCACAGTTCCGTTCCGCTAGTTAACTAGCGGAGCGAAGATTAAGAGCCGCTCGGCATCATGTCGCGAGACATGACGCCTGCCGAGCGAGAGAGAACGCTGGAAGCGGTAAATAAACACTTCCCTCACTTCTCGTCGCGTAGTAAAGACGCGACGGTGGAAATGGTTCGGTCTATGGGGACCGACATCATTACCTTCCTCCTGGGTAAGTCCCCTGAGGAAGCGGTAGA
>CM047580.1:3370549-3430866 GCA_026184515.1 Peronosclerospora sorghi
CGTAACCGAAGGTGCCAGTGCAAACGCGATCCGTTGCATTGCTTTGTCGTCGTCAATAATACGACAAGTACGCGAGGCGTACAAAACAGACGAGGAGACACGTCTGTTGATTGATTACTTAAGTAATCAATCAATTGAGAAGCGCGACGATGGTCTGCTGCTTTACAGCACAGACCAAAAAGATGAAAGTCGCATCGTCGTTCCAAAAGACGATGATCTCAAACATCAAATTATGTTTGAGTATCATGATGCACCGATTTCGGGGCATCAAGGTCGAGAGAAGACAAACGCTTCTATCGCACGTGACTTTTACTGGCGAAACCAGTACAAATGGGTACGGAAATACGTACGCGCTTGCGAGATTTCCCAGCGCGTTAAGCCTGCGCAGTCTGCACAGGCTCCACTGCAATCTCTGCCGGTTCCGACAGAGTGTTGGAAGTTATTTCAATGGACTTCGTATTCGGTCTTCCACCCGACAATAGTCTGAAGACCGGAATAGTGGTCTTTGTAGACCGTTTCAGTAAGATGGTACATCTTACTGCAGTATCAGCGAACGTAACCGCCGCTCAAACAGCGCGGATATTCGTTGATACGGTATTCCGTTTGCACGGAATGCCGGAAGACATTGTCTCGGATCGAGATCCGAGATTTACAGGACGTTTCTGGCAAGAAACGTTCTCATTGATGGGAAACCAATTGAAGATGTCAACTGCGGACCATTCGGAAACGGATGGGCAGACGGAACGGGTTAACCGCGCTCTCGGAGACATGTTGCGATCATACGCACATGCCTTTGAACAGTGGAGTGACTACCTGTCACTCACTGAATTTGCGATTAACAATTCGGTGCATGCTTCAACTAAGCATACACCGTTCTACGTGAATGCCTTAAGGCATCCACGAACCCCAGCTTTACTTGTAGGTACGCCAAATCTAAGTGGGGGAGGGACCCGCTCAAATCTTGAGCGATCCAATGCGCAACTTGCGACTGCAACTTGTGAACGAAACGATGGCCCTTCTACTGAAAGTACAGTAGAAGCGGAAGCAGCTTCAATTGAAACTGAAGCTGCATACGATGAATATGTGTTCGCAGAAATGGCTGCAAACAACGAGGACAATGCACCTACTGCTGATAAAGCAGTAGATGAATTCGTATTGTGGTGGAGTCAAGTTCGAAATCGAATACATTTGTATCGACAACCTGACCACCACCATCGTGCCCAGCCTTCCAATTTACGGGTGGGGATACCCCGCGGACCTTCGCTTGCGATCCGATCTGATCTTCCGCTGCTGGCAGACGATTGATCATCAACAGAAGACGCCTGGTCCGATTCACTTAAGTTCATCTCACCTTGTGTACCCGATGGAATGGGCTAGTTACACACTCGGTGGATCGGGATCGCAGATCGATCTGATTCGGTCTTGAATATGAGACCGTGCTGTCTAGGTGTACCTAGGGCGGAACTCTTCACCCCAGGTACGTACAGACCAGAAACACTTCCAAAAGATAAATTCCAAGAGGTCGATCGTCCAAACGATCTAGACCTGACCAATACGAAATAATAGAGGGTAGACCAATCAACCGGTCTAGCCCCTGACCAATATGAGAGAAGACCAAAACCGGTCTAAACTCCAACCAATGTTACAATGAGCCAATATGTCCACGAGAAGACCCAATATGCCCGTGAAACTCCACAAACGATATCTCCACGTAAAGACCAATCCAGTGAATAGCACGTTTCAAACGTACTTGAGTCAAAGTGTCGAGATCGCCAAATCGTACTCCCGTCGAGGGACTTCCGGTGGCCAAAGTGCGCGTGCAGCGCGTCCAGACCGGGTATAATAGGCAAGAGGGGATAATTCAACCCTCTGCCCCCAAACACTCCGCGGCGGGCGGAGGCGACTAGTGTACGTTAAAAGAATAACGGCGACCCCTTGCTGCGTGTAGACCAAGACCAGAAGAGGTTTTTGCCATTTATTCCTAGACCAAAAACCTTTACTGGGAAAATCGCAACCAAAAGACTTCTACTTGGAAAAACCGCAACTAACCAATAATACTACCTCCCTATGGTCCCTAATGTACCCACACAAAATTATGTGAAATACCCAATGTCAGGTGACTCACCCAAGACCTGCGTTCTTGATACTCCTTGAATCTGATAGGCTAAAAATCCCCCCTTGTTTAGACCAATCGGAAACTCGACCAACTGCCTTGACCAGAAGTGTGCCAAATTTTTGGCACACTTCACCACAGCCGCCCCTGAGTCCGACCGTGTCGCACAACGATAACGGTCCGACTCACCCATCACTCGACCAACTGGACCTTGGTCACTCACACTTCTTCACCATGGACCAGCCATCTTCGCCACCTGCGCCAGGTACTTACTTTACTGCACTTGATCTTCTTATGCTTCCCTTTGACGCTTGTTCTTGTTGGATCTGCAGAAACTCTATGTGCCTAGTCGCTCCACATTGCTTCACCTGTTCGGTCGGCCCGGTCTGACAGCCCACATAATTCTCCTGCACTTCAAACATCGGAAGGGTGTCAGACTGAAGCCGACACGCGGATGAAGGACATGCTTGCAGAAAACATGCGTCTCAGGACCCAGGTGGCCCACCAGGCAACACGAGGTGCGCATCTTTGGTCTTCGTCTTGTACTTGTCTTGATCCTCGTTTGTCTTCAGCTCTCATCCCTCCCAGCATCGTCAAGGCAATAGGTGCCTTTCTTGATGCCGATAGGCAGTCCGACGATCATGTTGACCAGCTCCGACCAATTCTAGAGGAGCTGGTAAGTTCACGTCATGAGCTGTCCCGTCTGGAGGCTTATCAGTCCCATCTCCGGGATCAACTTGCACTTGTTCGCCGGCAGCATCTGGACGGACAGTTTGACGCGACCACACTCCGCATGCAAGGCGACGACTTCGCGCGACGCATTGCCGAGCTTCAGATTTCAATTCAAGACCAGACCGGGAAGGTCCGGTCTTATCAAGACAAGTCAGACGCTTGGACGCTAGAGTCGGGTCGTCGTCAGGTGGCACTAGACCAGTGCCGACAGCGCTTGATGAACTTGCTGCATCCGTGTTCGGCTGCTTCCTACAGCATAGATTGGTCTGCGTCGGCAACCTTAGTCGCCTCGGAGAAAGACCAAGACCGCTTGCAGCAGGACCAAGACCAACACCGCTCATTGGCTTATATTCAGCAGCCCGAAATTGCACAAAAATCGAAGAAGCGCGCGGACGCGCCGGGTAGCTCGAGGGCGCGGGGCACTGCGCGCGAACACAGACTCGAGGGGAAGCGTGCAGTGCCCCATAATCGAGCCAAGACACAGGCGCTTCTTATGGACTCGGACACGGGCGAAATCTACAGCTCCTCGGAAAGTCGAGCGCCCTCGCGCCGTACTGCAAATCGCACCAAGCACACAGGGGTCTTGTCCGAGGAGTACTCCAGCGAAGGGTCTTGCGATTCCGAGTTTATGGTCGCCATCCAGTCCAACTCACGAACGAATTTTCGTGAAAGTTTCATCCAAGTGGCGTCGACATTGGGGTCAGAACAGAAGACCGGTTTGCCAAGTGACGCCACACCAGTATCGACATCAGCGAATCCGGCGCCTTCGGTTCTCCCCGGGACATCCGAGCTTCACATGTACGCTCTACTGAAGAACATGGCAGTTGACACCAGCTCCCTTCCGCCGCGGACGTTTGAAATCACCTTGCCGTGGTCGTCGGGGCAAATCGGCTGTTTGCGCCGGTCTACCCTGACCAAGCAGCTTCTGGCCAGGTCTTTCTCCCGCCCGGACCTCTGGCTCTTTACACCGGCCAAGAAAACCCCTGCCGCGTCTGCATGGAGGGCGGACTTGATTACTTTGGCGCAGATCTCCCGCCTATAGGCGATGAACCATGGAAAATTTTCGAACACCCCAAGATAGGACTTGTGTTCCACTTGACTCCGTGGATCGGCACTTTGCTAGGCAGGGTGAAGAATTTCAACAAGATCCACGGCCAAGCAATTTGGGAAGCGTCCCACTACTTGGTGCTTCCCCCCGACCGGGTGCGACAAGATCCGGGCCTGGCGACGTTCCAGAGCAAGCGCAAGCGACGTCGAATTCGGGCGGGCGAGGCTTGGCAATCCCTGTGCCAGTACATTTTGGACGGGATGCGAGCCCGCGAGTGTGACGTCGACGTGTTCTTGTACCCGGTGTTCCTCCACATGCCGAGGCATCGCGTTGAGAAGACCAGACTGCTGGCCGACGACGGCATATGGTACCCCGGTCTTGATTGCGCTGAGCCGGTCGCGGACCTCAAGGATACTTTGGTCCAGATTGACCGGAAGGACCCCTGGCGTAACCAGTTTCAGGATCAAGTGGAAAATCATCCGTCGATGGTCATAGGCCGTCTGTGGGGCGATAGCAAGTGAAGTCGCAAGTAGTCGACCAGGTAACTCGCAATACATGTCATCATTTCTTTTTCATATGTCCCATCGTCAAATCACTTGAGCTAATTTTACCACTCTCTCCATAGTTGCACCGAACACGTTATCGTAAACAGTTCCACCTCCATCACAAAAAATAGTCATCACATTCGTCATTCCGCTACTCCAATTCGTCACAGTTCATCACAATTTCACATCAACTCCGGACCTTCCACATCTTCACACCGGTCTAGACCGACCGATGCTACTGCATGTCTTGGTGTTGGTCTTCATGAGTCTGCATCACTACGAAGCGATTACGACTGACTCGTTCTCGTTCGAACTCTGGTAGAAGAGCCCAACAATTCAAGTCGAGCTCGTCGACCCAAGTTGATTCATCATGGTCCTTCCATCGGACCAGGTACTCTCGGTGAGTCCGACCGAACCTGGTCTTCTTGGTCGACCGAACATCTAAGACCTTCTCCACTTCAAACTCGTCTTCCTCTAATGGTCGTTCCCAACTTTCCTACGGCAGTAACGCTTCATCGAAATCAAATCTTCTTTCTTCGTCTACCAGACAGGGAGTTTTGGGTCGATCAGGAAATTGTCGGATCAGCTTCAACTTGGACACATGCACGATCGGGAAGACCTTGTAATCTGTACCAGTTGTTACTAGACGGGCAGCGTGCTCACCGATCATCTCGGCAACACGGAAAGGGCCGTGCCACATGTGAGCCAGCTTCTTCGCATAGCCATCTTTCACTCGGTCTAGGTATAGCCATACCCTCGCCCCTGGTTCTATACCGTGGGGTCGGACCTGGTCACTGGTCCGGTCTTACCGGTCTTGTGTGGCCTGACGCAGCTTTTCGTTGACGACTTCTTTTGCATGCTGGTAGTGTTTCTGGACCTGCATGCGCCAGCGTCGAGCATCGCGATCGCGGGTCCGGGTGCAACCGATAGGTATCGCAGCTTCCAGTGTCGACCGAGGGTCCCATCCATATGTCAGAAAAAAAGGCGTTTCTCCTCGGACCCGATCGGTCGACAAGTTGAGTGCAAACGCCAGCCTTTCTGCATACTCGTCCCAATCTCGCTGGTCTCTACGTACATCTTGATCGCCCACGTTATGGTCTGCACCATGCGTTCCGCCGATCCATTTGCTTGCGGACGATATGCCATCGTCGCACTCTGTTTCTGGCCCAGCATGTTATTGAACGACCGGAAAACCTCGGCCATAAAACCGGGTTCCCGATCGTGCCTGATGACCTCGCTGGCGCCGAAACTTCGGAACACACATTCTTCGTAGCTCTGGTCGATCTGCTCCGCAGACCGAGATGCACTTGCATTCGCAATAACTAGACCGGTGAACAGGTCTACCCAGATCAGCAGCTCAGTGTTGCCGCGCGTCGATCTAGGCAGTGACGGTATGTGGTCCATCGCTATAACCTGGAAAGGGTAGGTAGCTTCGATATTCCCGGGCGGTCGCCCCTTGATTACCGGTATACCCTTTCCGATCTCGCAATCCGTGCAACAGCCCACATATTTCTGCACACTGCGGAAAAGACCTCTCCAGTGGAAGTGGGACCTGATCTTGTGATAGTTCCTGCCTATGCCCTGATGTTACCCTTATAGACTCACGTGATAGTGATGAAGGACATCCGGCTGCAGCAACTCGGGGATCACTAATTTCGCCAGTCGGTCCCGGTCTGCACTGTCTTGGTCGGCATCGCGGCAGTAATACAATAATCCATTATCATCCACTTCGTATCTATCCGCGATATTGATGCACTCTTTAGCTTGATCGTTCGTCAACTTGGACAGTTCACCACGCAGGTAGGTCTTCAGGCTCATAATCCATTCTTCTCCGTCCTGCGCCTTGAGGATCCGCTCCATCCTTAACTGTTGCACTGCATATTCGTTGAAACTTTCCTTCGGGAACGGTCGGCGAGACTTCTGAGCTTTCGATCTATTCGCGACCATCACATGCACCTGGACTGGGGCGTTCTTGGGTCCGATCACCTATGGGAGCCTGTTTGTATTCACCAATTCATCCAGAACGGCCTTCTCGGTGATCGTAGCCCCGGTCTGGTCTTTCATGGCCTTGGTCGTGAGGTAGTCGGCGCTTCTGTTACAGTCCCGTTTCACGTGCAATAGCTCGTGGTTGGGGTGGTCCTTCAATGACTTCATTACTCGATCATTTAGCGTCTTTAGTCGTGGAGCCTTGCAGTCGATCTCTCCGCTGATCTGCCTGATCACTAGGTTGGAGTCACCACATATGATAACTCGCCCCTTCTCTTGCGACGACAGCAGGTCCAGACATAGAAGTAGACCTCGGTACTCCGCCTCGTTAACAGTAATATCCGGCGTGAAATCGGCAGCGGCTGCAACTATAGACCATTGTGGCAACTTCCACAATATGGCACTATAGGCGCCGACCTTCTTCTTCACGCTTGCCAATCCGTCAAAACTTAAGACCAAGAGCTCTTCATCATGGTCGACGGTCGGTGGCGGTATCGAAACTGACTGCCGAGGTTGCTTCCTCGGGGCAATCGATATCAATGCCTCGTCCACTTCAGACCGAGGGGTGATACTGGCAGCTAATGTGCCCAATATCTCTTCTTCGCCCCTGATGCACTTAACGACCTCGAGGGTCCACTGCGACAAGACCGCCGACCATCTGCCTAGACGTCCGTCCATCCCATTGGCTGATAATAGCCAGGACAAAGTAGACCGCCTTGACAGAACCTTTATAGGTCGGCCGACCAGCAGGTTGTAACACACATCCAGAATTCGTAGCAACGCCAGAACTTCTTTCTCGACAATTCCATAGTTCACTTCATTTGGTTTTAGCGTCCGGCTCGTAAACGTGACTGGATGATACACACCATCGTGATCTTGCACTAAAGTGGCCGAGATAGCCCATTTACTGGCATATAAAATAATGATCGGCACTTTTTCGGGAGCGAAATGCTTGAGAATCGGTGCCGTCGCCATCGTAACCTTCAACATACCAAAGGCAAACTGTGCACGCTTCATATGATCTTCGGCCTCCACTTGCGGACAAACTGCAGCAAGACCAGAGTCGGCGCCCTCCTGTGAAGTTGCCCGGTCTTCTTCGCGCAACATATGATAGTCAACTTCCCGGAGCTCGTACAGCACAGCCGCGTAGATAGCAAAGTCTTCAATGAATCGGCTATAATACTTCAAGCTTCCCAGGAAGGACTGCATTGCCTTCAGCGATCTGGGGAACGGGAGGTTACTCAGCGAATCCAGGTCCTTGGGATTAGCCTCTAGACCATTGTTCGAGACCATATGGCCTAAATAGGCGACCTTGGACATACCCCAAAAACATTCACGGCACTGATAGATAGGTTCCAGCGGTCGCATGTCTCCAACAATCGTTCAACCTTCTCGCAAAGATCGTTCCATGACGAGGCAGGTATCAGAATGTCGTCGATGTACGACCGCCTCCCTAGAACGGACGGTCCTCTTTCCCGATCGGGTTCACCCTCTCTAAACACATCATAATTTTCAACAGGGTCCCGATCGGTCTTGATCTTGAAGTGTCCGTACAATGCGTTGTCTATCAGCCTTTGATAGATCTGGGGCGCGTTCTTCAGACCAAACGGCATTCGATTCCACTTGAAAAGACCAAACGGCGTCACAAATGCGGAAATCTCACGGGCTCGATCAGTCATCGAGACCACCCAAAATCCGCTTGCCATGTCTAGCGAACAATACCACAAGGTCTTGTCGAGGTCTTCCAACAGATCATTAATCAGCGGCATCGGGTACACCATGAGTTTAGTCAACCGATTTACCAGCCGATAGTCGATGCACAGTCTAATGTCAACGCCGTTCTTCTTGATAACAATTACGATCGGCGAGGCCCATGGCGAGGTCGACGGTCTAATAATCTTGGTGACCAACAGTCATTTAATGAGATCAGAAAGCTTTTCACGGTACTGTGGCGCCACGCGTCGACATCGCTGGGCAATCGGCTTGGCATCTCCCACGTCAATATCGCAAATCGCACCACGGTCTGCAGGTGGTAAGGCTTTGCCCTTTCCGATCAGCAGATGTCTTTTCTTCCATATGATATTCTTCAACTGCTCGATCTGGTCTGGACTGTTAAGGTCTTGATCACCCACTTGTAAATCATCCATTGTAACTTCGGGCGAGTTGGCAGACACTTCATGGAGGACTGCCATTTGGCTTTCCAGCTCCTGAATATACTGTTCCTCGCCTTCATGTATACAGACTTGTTCATCTTCTGGGGCGATATCACCTAGACCATCTGGACCGGCTGAACGCCCCTGGTCTTGATCGACGGGCTGTCCTTCACTGATACGGTCTGATTAGGAACACCGTCCTGGTCCGACCTAGCAATTTTATGTTCCCCTTCCTCCGTTTCTTGCTCCGCTGTCGCCTGGTCTTGTGCTGACACCACGCTGACTAACCTTGGCTCGTCTACTTGATGGTCCACCGTTCCTGGTGACTGCGGCGCCTTTCTTCGTACCAACATCTTTTTTGGGGTGACATAACTTGGTCTTTCCACTAAAGGTGAGGTATCCTCTTCCACCGACCCATCATCGCTGATAAGATCTGTGGTCGATTGGTACGCCAGGTTTTGCCACTCGACATACCGCCTCGATCCAATCGAGACGAACCCCATCTTCCTTGGTACCTTCCCTTCTGCTAACCACATACCGACAATAGTGTTATTGTCCAGTGTCAGCGGCTTGTCACTGATATTGGTAACACGGACAAAATCACGTCTATCAGCACTCTTTACGAGGGTCGGGACCCACCGATCGCCCCTGGTCAACCATAACTTCCTCGAACGAAAACCTTTCTCGACCGGGGTATCGGCAGACCGACCGACTGGGATAGTGAGGTCTTGGTCCACCGGACCAGATCGGTATACGAACCATACAGAGGTCTTCCACCAGCCAACTGGACCTGGACCTCATCCGGGAGTGTAAGCACTCCATGTGACAGGTCTAGGCGAATACCAGCTGGGACCATGAAATCCATACCTAGTAAAGCGTCCTGACCAGCCAACTTGCCAACCCAAGCGCTGAAAAGTAGACCAGCGATCCCGACAAAGTAATTTTCACACGCGTTCTTCTTTCGGTCATATAAGAGTTTTCACCGATCCCGACGCATTCTTGTCTCTGGGTATCGTCTATACGACATCCGACCTTACGAGCAAAGGCGGAGTCGATTATCTAGACTTCAGCTCCAGAGTCGAACAACATCGTCGCTTTCTGGTTATTAATCTTGCCACAGGCTTTCGCCTGCTTGAACCATTTATCAGGCGCGTGATACTTCCAGTATCCGCGGGATTCTCCAGGCAGCAAGTCCAACAGCATAACCACATTGGTTCGGGAGTACTCATCGGTCTTCAGACTGTAGACCGGATGGTCTGGGTCGACGCAATTTGGAAAAGAACGTGTATTGTCGGTCTTATCCTCCTTGCCGACATATATGCATAGATGTGAACCGTAGAACGCTCGGCTCGATCCAGATTCCAACCTGGCGAGCGTTCTAGCTTAACATCTTTTCCGCGTCCGGCGGCAGCATCCCCGCGTGCTTGTCCGGCACGTACCACTTGCGTATCATGTTAAAAAAATCTTCAATCTTGCAGTGGCCGGCCTCGTGGATCTCTCCACATGACTTGCATACGAAAAGGCAGTGGTCAGTAGGGTGGCCGCGTCTCTCGCACTTCTTGCACACCATCTTCTTCCAGCAGTTTGGACCATCATGTTTTCTCGACCCACAGTGTGAGAACTTCTGACGAGGTCAGTCCGGATCGGAATTGCTTCCGTTCCTTCCCTTCCGGTCTACCTGGTCGGACTTCGACCTGGTCTTCAGGGCAGGTCCAGAAACATAGACGTAACGATACTGGTCTTCATCCGATGACTCCTGGATGGATTGACTTCCACTTTCCCCTTCCGACCCCGTGCTGTCATCAGCTACAATTGCCTTGACCGCTAGGGTCAGTCTGGTCCAAGGGCTCTTGACCGGATCGGTCTGGGTCTTGGAACGATAGTGACATGATCCACCAGCGGTCTTATCTCTCATACTACGCGACTGTTGTAACGTCCGCAGGGTCTGTTCGACTTCGCCCGCATCCTTAAGACGCAGTAGAGTAAGCTGGTCCGCCAGTTCTTGATCGTCAAGGGTACTAATATAGTGACCCACATGTTCTAAGGCGGCACCGTTCGGCGGGTTATTCTCTTTGATTGTTATGCCGGCGCGAAGTGCAGCCACGTTCAACCGATGCAAACACTCGATCGGTGTTTCGTCGGCCCGCTTCTGCATATGGTGGTACTTACGGGCGCTTGAAAATCCGGTGTTACAATATTGACCTTCAAACTCCGCACATAACAGGTCCCAGTCAGACCGGACGCCCCCACCCAACTGTTGAATCCAGTTCGCAGCCATCCTTTTAAAAAATCCCGGAAGATTAAACAACGTTCGCTTTTTGGGGTCTGGTCTCGCAGGAACGCAGACTTGACCCGACTGAACCAAGACCGGGCCTGGTCTTCATCAGCATCCTTGCCGGTGAAGTCCTTGAGGTCGGTCGTCGCGGCCATACGGATGCGCGGAATCGCAGCAGATACAAAGTCGTAGGCAGTAGTGGAGTCTAGGTTAGCCTTGCGCACCTTGCCTGCGCCTGTACCATCTGACCCACCATGGTCGTCAAGACCGCCGACCGACTTCATATCACAGTCACTTGTCTTGCTTGGTCTATGCGGTCTTGCCGGTTGCGGCTTGCGCCTTCCTTTGCCGGTTGGTTTATTACTTCTAATAGGATTATCCATAGATTTACCGATTCCATATCCACATCTTTGCAAACATTGACACCTTGACAGGTAGACCGGTCTTGGACATGTGGGCGCATAGGTGGTCTAACCCGTTCTTCCATGAAACGTTGCATCATCGTCTCAAACATGGCTTGGACGTTGGCTGGCGTCATGGGCAACGTGTTGATACCCTCCTTTTTGCGGAACTGAGGCCTGTGGGGGCTGCTGGAGCCCCGACTGGCAAGCAGCCCTTTTCTGCCGCATGTCCCTTTTTTGTTCAGACCGGGCATGGTCCACCCCCATGGTCATCCGATCGACACCGGTCTCCAACTCTGATGAGCTGTTAGAAGCCGGTGGAGACTGGCAGATCGATTCATCATCGGAACCAATGTCAACAAGCTCTGTGGAGGCTTCGGCGACCTTATTGCCGTGGTGGGAGTTGGGCGGCGAACCGCCCCCACCAGTGGCACCAAACGGTCGTGGAGGTCGGACATCGACGCCTCCAGTCTCCAAGCATCAAATTCAAACAATTTATTGACACCGGCGGGGTTCTGAATTTTAATGCCAACCTCCGCCAACATCGCCACCAAATTCTTGACGAGCAGTAAGGTCGATCACTCTGGATCGGCTCGGTAGTGGGACCGAGAAGACGGTCGGGGATATGCAGGTCCAACACCTCAAAGACCTGGTTTTGGCGAACAAATCGCTTCAATTCAAAAACATAATACATCTTGTCCAGGTCTTGTTCGGTGATAGCCTCATCCCCGACCTGCGACTTTTCTTCGAGGTCGTCTTCGTCGGCCGGCATTCCCAACCCTTTCTTTGGAATCTTGGGGACCTTGGGGAGGTTGGTCTGATCGTTCTGATCAGCCTCCAAGTATTTTTCGTCTTTTAATTTTCCATCAACTTTTTTATGCACATACATAGGATCAGGGCCAAGGCCCTGATCCTTTCCGGGACTATAGCAGGACTTTTTATAGTCCCGATCGGCTCCGGTGGGAGCCTTTTGGGGAGGAAAAAATTTATTAATACCGATCTGGTCCTCCACCAGGCCAGACCGGACATCGCCATCTTTATCGAGAACGAAGACGTAAGGTGATAGCCTTTCCTTACGTCCTCTCCAGAACGACTCCATATTCAAATCATTCAAATCTTCGAATCCAATTTTTGATGGAATATCAGCACGGTGATATCCACGATCACCAAGTGATCCGGGCACGCGCACCATTGTGGTGGAGTCAAGTTCGAAATCGAATACATTTGTATCGACAACCTGACAACCAACATCGTGCCCAGCCTTCCAATTTACGGGTGGGGGTACCCCGCGGACCTTCGCTTGCGATCCGATCTGATCTTCCGCTGCTGGCAGACGATCGATCATCAACAGAAGACGCCTGGTCCGATTCACTTAAGTTCATCTCACCTTGTGTACCCGATGGAATGGGCTAGTTACACACTCGGTGGATCGGGATCGCAGATCGATCTGATTCGGTCTTGAATATGAGACCGTGCTGGCTAGGTGTGCCTAGGGCGGAACTCTTCACCCCAGGTACGTACAGACCAGAAACACTTCCAAAAGATAAATTCCAAGAGGTCGATCGTCCAAACGATCTAGACCTGACCAATACGAAATAATAGAGGGTAGAACAATCAACCGGTCTAGCCCCTGACCAATATGAGAGAAGACCAAAACCGGCCTAAACTCCAACCAATGTTACAATGAGCCAATATGTCCACGTGAAGACCCAATATGCCCGTGAAACTCCACAAACGATATCTCCACGTAAAGACCAATCCAGTGAATAGCACGTTCCAAACGTACTTGAGTCAAAGTGTCGAGATCGCCAAATCGTACTCCCGTCGAGGGACTTCCGGTGGCCAAAGTGCGCGTGCGGCGCGTCCAGACCGGGTATAATAGGCAAGAGGGGATAAGTTAACCCTCTGCCCCCAAACACTCCGCGGCGGGCGGAGGCGACAAGTGTACGTTAAAAGAATAACGGCGACCCCTTGCTGCGTGTAGACCAAGACCAGAAGAGGTTTTTGCCACTTATTCCTAGACCAAAAACCTTTACTGGGAAAATCGCAACCAAAAGACTTCTACTTGGAAAAACCGCAACTAACCAATAATACTACCTCCCTATGGTCCCTAATGTACCCACACAAAATTATGTAAAATACCCAATGTCAGGTGACTCACCCAAGACCGGCGTTCTTGATACACCTTGAATCTGATAGGCTAAAAAGCCCCCTTGTTTAGACCAATCGGAAACTCGACCAACTGCCTTGACCAAAAGTGACCAAATTTGTGGTATACTTCACCATAGTATTACAGCGCCAAGCTGTAATACGCTATATAAAAGATGCACTTGCCTCTGCTTTTGATAAGCAAAAGCAAAATGTAGACAAAACAAGGAAGGAAGAACAAAAACTCCTTTCTGAAAGGTGAATTGGTATTATTAAGTACTACCAATTTGCTTACACATGTAATAAGCAACTTCCCTACACGGAAGTTGCTACCTAAGTACATTGGACCTTTCAAGGTCCAAGAGATTCGGGGGAATGCCTACACCTTAGACATTCCCACAGCAACGCGGCTTCAACCAACATTCTATGTTGGGCGGCTCAAGCCGTATCACTCGTCTTCGTCTTACGACGAGACGCATAACCAGGGAAGATACCGTGCTTCTCCAAGTTTCCCAAGAGAGACTTGTAATCGGCTTCCAGCCGTTGATGAGCAGAGCGGAGAGTCGTTACCTCCGCCTTCGACTGCTGAAGATCAGCCGTGCGCCGATCGAGCTCTCCCTTATAGCGGGAAAGCTCAATGTACAGAAGATCATTCTTCTGCTGGAGGGAAGTGTGCGCCCCGAGGATGTCGCGGACATCCTCGCGAAGAGACCGATATGTCTTCACACAGTGAGACATATCGCTGCTCAAGGAGGAATAACCCTCCTCGAGCTTGCGGAGCAAAGAACCATGCTCCGCAACAGCAACGGCGAGGGAATTCTCAACCTCCGCCGCCCCTGATCGATAATCAGGGGAATAAGCGATATATCCTCGAGCGCTTGATCTCGAAGCGCTCGGTGCCTTCGAAGAAGGGGCAGCGTACCGAGTACTTGGTACGCTGGCTGGATATCCCCAAGAGTTCGACTCTTGGGAGCCGATTGAGGTTCTGAGGGCCGACGACCCAGACCTTTTGACTGAGTTTGAGAAGAAGTCTCAAACTCATAATGCAAAGTAGCATCAACAGTAGGTGTTGATGCATTCAGGGTATCAATTAAACCCTGAATTCGGCGGGTACGGAAAAAAACACCGTACCCCCGCAACTCCTCCTCTGACAGACGAAGAGCGATCTGCGTACACCGCGGGAAAACGAGGTGAGAATGGACACCACACTTTAACCCTTCTTTGATGCAAGCAAAATGGATGTATTCCATTTTGATTGTTCGCGAGTGCTTTAAAAGAGCTCGCGCATTACGTGAACTTTATTCACGTAATCATCTGGGCTTTTGTGGTAGTTGTCAACAAAAGCGTTCCAACTTTGAGTCAGTCCGTCCTTGTCGTCCCTGTTCTTTCTTGACCCTTTCCGGCTCGAATAATGTCGAACCTGGAAAAAGAGGTCAATAAAGTACAGACGCCTATCGTCTGTACTTCGATCGAATTGACGTGACTGGATGTCTTCGCAGTCATCCAGCAAGTTGATATCGAACAACGCATACTGGCAGTCCCGTTTACGGTGACCGCCACTGTTGGGGGCAATAGCCCAGCCAGGGGTCCAAAACCCCACGTTGTACGGAACATGTGGTTCCGGACGATGATACGCTTCAGAAGCGGCAGGCGCCGCTTCTGTTCGAGCTTTTTTAGCAGGCGGAGCACCGCCTGCTTCAACACCACGCGCCGGGGTTAAATCACCCCGACGTGGAGAAGTACTTGGTCCAGGTGGGGCTCTGCGTTCCCGCAACCACCTGTGATGATCTTTGTCGCTGTCATAGCAGACAGCGACACCAGAGTCGTCATCGCTGTTAGGCGATGAGCACCTAGCGAGTTTCGACTCGCTATATCCTTTAGTGGGGACAGCTGTATCCCCATCACTTTGTTCGGAGTAAGAACTTCCGAACATGGCCCTCTTGGCAACACGCCATTCGGAAGTTGCCATCGTGCGAGATGTTGCATTAGCAACATCTCCCTGTTTCTTGCCAGATGCCGCCTTAGCAGCATCTGTGGTCGGAGACGGTACGTCTTTCGACCTTTGCGTAGTTGACGCTGCTAATGCAGCGTCACCGTTGTCACTCAACATCTCATCACCTAGTGCTGAGGCGGAGGAAGAAGCTCCTTCAATGTTTTCAGCAGCGCTCTTTAGAGCGCCGCCGCGTGCCTTGACCATCGAGTCGATGGCCAATCAGTTGGTAAATGAGAACGACCAACAAATACCACCTATGATTGGCCAAAATAAGAATTATTATTGGCCAACCACCTTAAGTTGGGGGGTGATGTAATGGGGTGCCATTACATAATTGATATTCAAGTTAGAATATCACAGTTTAATTTCAGACGCGTTGTCTGAAATTTAAATAAGAGATTATTAGTTATTATAGTCTACGAAGGCGATTCGGTATAAATACCGAATCTTGCAGGTTAACTAATAGTACAGTTAGTTGAATACTTGATATTATTATATTAATTAGGTAGTTACTATACTATTAGCCTCTAAATCACCCATTAAATAAACACTCTTAATTTTGCGTTCTAACCCATACGTAAATATTTATATATTTACTTTTAGTATAGGATTAGTTGTTATCAAGTAATCCTGCCCTATTGCATTGGGCGCTTACTCGCAATTACAGTGTAAGCCTGTAACAGGATCAGTACTGTTACAGCCACCATTTCCAAACTTAGCGCGTGAGCTGCCTTAATCACGCCCTTCTTGCTCAAATCTTTCAGAAATTTCAACTTAATGTCAATGTGCTTCGTACTGACAGCACTCGCTTCGGTCTCCACATGTTTTATGGCGGCCTGATTATCCATTTTCATCAGCAGCGGTGCCCTAAAAAAACACCAATCTCCAGCAGTAATTCCCGCAGTCTTAATGCCTCACGTCCGCCTACAGCAGCAGCCACAAACTCTGCCTCGGCCGTAGACAATGCCACTTCAGTCTGTTTCTTGCATTTCCATGACACGATAATCCCATTTAGATACACCACCACTGCTCTCACACTTTTCCGGTCCGTTTTGTCGCCTGCAAAATCCGCATCCGTATAGCACGTGATCCGGATTGGCAATGGCAGCTCGTCATCATGGTTCAGCCGTAGTTTCAACGTCTTGGTACCCTTCAGGTATCTCACAACTCGCTTTGCGGCCTTAAAATCTCCAATAGTGGGTACACAGCGAAAGCAAATCCGGGCGCGTACAGCGAGATATCCACAAGAGGCTGCCCACCAACGATTGAAAACTTTTTATGCTTGGAAATTTTTCCTTTGATTTGTCTGGCGGCAACAATTCCTTGTAATCTTCCACACCGTCCATGTCAAGCACCGGCGTGTGCGTTGCGTTCATCTTCCCAAAATCGTGTGTGATCAGGAGTTCATCAATAGAAGCCTCCTGATCCAATCTATAGCCATCGCGGGTGTTGCCTTCGATACGAACTCCTAAAAACTTGCTTACGATTCCAAGGTCCTTGAGTTCCAATACTTTCATCTCAACGAAAAACTTGTCAACTGCGTCCGACGTATTTCCGATGACCAATAGGTCGTCGACATACGCCCCAACCAGAACGATGCCATCCACACCACGCCTGACGAACACGCAGGTATCCGTGACGCACTGTTCGAACTTCAGCTCCTCCAACGTTTGACATAGTAATTGATGCCATAACCTCCCGGCCTGCTTTAGACCATACAAGTTACGTTCCAATTTTAACGAGAGTTCGTCAGTTGTATCCACGTCGAACGTTTCATATACTTCCGTCGGTATCCGCATACCTTACTAAACCTCCATAATAATTAATAAAACGTGTATGATATCGATCATATAAACAACCAATTGAAAAAATAATCCACTAGAACCTAGCGGAATCTTTAAATGAATTTCATAATCTTCTTCCGTACTCGCCTTCGGCTAGGCGCTCGGCACATCACCGTGCCGCGCCGGTACCCCCCAGATACGTGACATGGCCAGGATCACTTTTACGTTATCGGCTTCCATGACTGTCGAAAACGTGAAATAGTAATCCTGGCCGTAAATTTGACGATCTCCACGTGCTACAAGCCGAGCCTTATAGCGCTCGACTGTTCCATCTGCACGCAACTTGGTCTTGTATACCCACTTAGTGGGCAACAATTTCTTGTCCGACCGACGCTTGATAACCTTCCAGGTAACTAGAACTTCCAGTGCCTTTAACTCTTCCTGCTCTGCCTTTGTCCATAGGTCAGAGTTTGCGCCGTCATGCGCCTCCTTGTATGACCTTGGGTCGGGAACGCCAACCCGGGATGCACTTCCGCCATCTTCAGTCTCGCACACAGCGTATACACACATCGCGCCTTCTGTAACAGTGTTCCCGGGTTCCGTCGCCTCAATGCCGGTTCCATCACTCGAGACTTCCTCCTCGTCGTTATCAGTAACGCGTCCTCCAGCAGTAGACACCTCAGTCGCACTTGCTTCATCTCTTGACTTCTTCTTTCTTGTTTTTTTCAAGGCAACTGCCTTGGGAGTCTTCTTGATTGCGCGTCCAGACTTCCTGGGGTGCTTGCGCGACTTATCACTTGTTTCTTGAGCCGCGATCTGCCCCGATATGGTGGTTCCTTGGGCCGAGCCTGCTTCTGCGCGTTCTGCAGCTCGCCTCTCGAGCTCTTCTTCAGATGCGATGTCTAATGCCCTTGTAATTTGGTCACTCTCCCCTTTGTCTAGTGTCTCAATAGCACTGACATTGCGAGTGACCGTTACCACCCTGTCCTTGAGCAGTAGTACTTTGAAACCCTTGGTTTTATCACTTCGACCAAGAATCAACGCTCGCTCTGTAGCCGGGTGCGTACACGCACGGTGCAGCTAGCGCACAGAGGAAGACTTTCCTTTAAGCGGCGTTCGACGCTACTTAGCCGATACGCCCTTATAAAGAGCTTAGTAGGAGAGAGATCTCCTACTCGGGGCCAAAATTACCGGGGTGGTTTACAGATAGCTTTCGCTAACCCCTTTCAACAAGGCTTCCCTTATAAAGGGAGGTAGCGTAAGGGAGAACTCCCTTAGGCTACAATACTCACTGCGCGCGCGACCGGGCGTGGTCGCGCGCCTATCAGTCTTAAGTATTTTTGTAAACTGATCTATATTTAATATATGTAATTAGCCTAAATTAATTAAACTAATGTAAACTATATGTAATACTAAGTATAACTTACTAAATGCGTACCTAGCTAAAATGTAGTGTACACCACCTGTGTACTAACACGTGGATGGCTGACACGCCACCCCCAAGGGCTCCTGACCTGATTGGTTAAAGTAACCAATGGTTCAAACTCTTTCGAACCGGTCAATACTGACACAAACCGTAGTGTACTCACGTACACCACCTACTAAATGTGACTCGAATGTAACCCTGTTACACGCTCGGCATGTTTCGCTAGGGCCTTCTTACGCGGATCCCTCTACACCATGCACGGCGAACCAAACAAAACAATTTCCTTCAATGAGGGTTTTTTATCCGTCATTACTTAGTAAGGTCAAAGTTTTCCAAGATTCGAACGGGTCGGGGTACGGTTCAAGATGTATGAGGCATATTCCGCCGCCTCAGACCAGTACATCAACGGTACCCCCGACCCAAAAATCATACACCGGACCGTGTTAAAAACGGTCCGGTTCATCCGTTCAGATTTTCCATTGGAGGCTGTATTACCAGCCTCCGTAACCTGTCGGCGTATTCCAGTCCTTTTGCAGAACAATTCCACGGTTTTATATTCACCACCTCCATCCGTACGTAAAACATGGATACGACACTTGAATTCGTTTTCAAACCAAGTCAGAAAATATTCAAACATCTTCGCTGCTCTGTCTTTAGTTCAAGCGGCGAAAACACGTACATAGCTTGAATAGTGGTCTACAAATACCACCAAATAGCGATTTCCGCGCCTGTCGCGCGGTGTGATTGGACCCTTCAAGTCACTACATATCACACCGCCGACGCGCTCGATCGGCGAATTATCACCTGAATCAGCCCTTGGCTGTTGCTTTCTCGATCCCTTTCCTTCAGCACAGGTCAGGCAATTTGGTCGACTACTGTCTGTCAACTTAATGCTTGACCTGGGGTCCTTGGCTAGTCTTTCGACCGTGTCGTAAGCCAAGTGACCCAAGCGGGCATGAAAATGATGTAACGTGCCCTCCCGCACATCATTATCAGTTTCGGCAGCGACAGCGTTCAGCAACATGTGCGTGAACTGCTGAGCGCTCCCGCTTAGATTTTCCGGGATCAATTCTGCCACGAAAATTGATCCACATATCTCAATTGGAAACAGCGTATTTCCGTTCCACTGGATCGATAATTTTCCACTGTTTTACATTATTTTGCACCCTTTTTCATGCAACTTGCCAAGTGAAATCAGGTTCTTGGCAAGTTTGGGTGCAAAATACACTTCACTCAGCTTAATCGAAACAGGATCGGCACCAGGCGTAGCTAACTTGATCTTTCCAACCTTGATGACCGATAATTTCCCTCCGTCAGGCAAGTAAAGCCATCTTCCGGCCCACACGTGATAGCATCCACCAATAAATTTTCATCAGCCACCAGGTGCCGGCTGGCATCACTATCGACGATTCACGTCGTTGCTGGCATGTTATCTCCGACGGTCATTCCATTAATTTCACAGCAATGCCCACTTCAGTGGTGGATAACGCGACTTTCCGGTTCCACTGACTGCTTGAACCTCCTTGATCCTTTGAGTTGACAGCCCTTTGCGCTCTTCTGCCTTTTTGCGGGCATTCTCTTTTTATGTGCCCTGGCTTCCCGCAGCCATAGCACTTCCTTACGAATCCGGCCTCAGTCACCGAATTCGCGTGCAGTCCGGCAGGCGGCCTTGCTTTCAGCGTATCCTCGTCCAACTCCTGCGCCCATGATATAAGTTCCTGCGCATGACACAGGTAATCCTCTCGCATAGGATTATACCTGGCCATGATCGCAACTTTTAAACGTGGCGCGGCGAATTTAACAATATTCTCGACCACCATTCTTTCGCCCAATCCGCTCTCACAATCCAGGGCTACCAGGTACAGGTAGTGCTCATTCCGAGTCCGTTTAGGACTATTTTCAGAAGCAAATCACACTGCATCCTGGTGGGGGGGATTTTCACACGAAATGCTATGTACATATAATGCAAAACCGCCAACAATTCCGGGGCAGCTTACCACCACGTGCTGATATTCGCACGAAAATAATCCTTTTCCACCCCTTCAAGGTACTCCCCAAGCTTGTTTACCTTCAGACGCTTCGTCCACACAAAGCCTGAGGTCATCTCAGCTATCTCGACGGCATCGATAAAGAGGTACACCCACTGCTTGAAGCCGGCACCGAGTCCGGGGAATATTTCAACCCCCGAGAACTTCTCGATGCCGAGCTTGGGGATATTGGCATACGACGGCTGCACAGGCTCTGTAGCAGGCGCGAGAGCTGCTTGCCTGAAGTGCATTCCAGGCGTCTGCACCGCCGGCGCATTCACTCTGCCAGCATTTTGTGCGTTCCCTTGGTTATTTGTCGCGAGCTTGGCCGCGTTCGGCCGGGCTGCTATACCGACTTCAATACCAATGTCGTCCGCCAGATCATTAAGCGTCATCTCTTTTCCAAATGGCCCACAGTTCATAAGTGATTCCCGGAACACACTGTTCCGGGAAGCAAGCGGGGGATCCTTTTTTGGCGCGGTAGGCGCGGTAACCGTGATTGCGACGGATGCGCGTGCTTGCGCTTGCTCCATTGACTTCATGCGAGTCTTTATATCCGCCATACCGTCAATTATGGCGCGCAGAGCCACTTCCGGTTCGAAGTCGGACTCACCACCACTCTCCTTATCATCCATCTTAAAACAGTAACAAATCAAAAATTACACCGGCGAAAACCAACGCCAACAATTCCACTAGCCCTCCGAAAGTGAGGGGACTTCCACTAGTATCCGGAATTATATCCACACGAGCAACAAACCACTCGAGAGATCGCAAGAACAAACTTGCACGCAAACTTGGATTCAATCAAAAATCACCTTAAACACACACGCGGTCATTTGGGCTCATAACCTGTTGGCGCAGGTCGTCTTGGTAGCTTGAAGTGCGTGCGTAGATGGGCTGTAGTGAATCTCAATAGCCGTAGCCCGAAGGGCCTGTCCAATTGCTCGATGTTTGCCAAAAGTAAAAGTCATATATATTATGTAAATATAAAAGTTTTAAGTCACTAAATCAGGCTTAATTCCACTAAGCGCTACAGACTTAAAACCTGTACACACCATACATAAAAGTATTATCATCCAATCCGTCTCCCGCATATGATTTACCTCGAAAGCCAAACATGGCTACGTCGAAAATCAACAAAGCTGTTCAAGGCGTTTCCCGGAAGACCGAATACAGCCCTAGTCACAGACGTCGCTGATGAATGGATTTCGATAAATACTGCTTCCGGAGGATTGTGTGGTGGAGTCCAGTTTGAAATCGAACACCAAAGTGTCCGGAACTTGACCACCATCGCGCCCAGCCGACCAACTTACGGGGGGGGGGGGGTACCCCGCGAACCTTCGCATGTGTGCCGATCGGGCGACCGATCAGCACTGCAGGATACCGAGTCCGATTTGTCTTCAATCATCTCACCTTGTGTACCCATTGGTGTGGGTGGTTACACACTCGGTGGACCGTCGCTTAGTAGGGATCTTGGTAGGTAACGATATGGGTGTAACGCTTCTGGGGTACTTGTACCGAAAACCAACGATAGATAATCCAAATGAAATCGATCTGCATGGAGCGTAAATCGTCACTCCAAATGCGGGGAAAAATCTGGGGCTGAATGCAGATCGCAGTGAGGGGACCCAGCCAATAGAAGTTCTGGGGCAGCCGGCGGAACGGCGCGTAGACCCAGCCAATAGAAATTTGGGGTGGACCAGCGGAACGGCGCGTTGACCCAACCAATAATCTGGGGCATATCGAAGATCGCGATGTGGAGACCCAGCCAATAAGAGAGAAGATAACACGTTTCAAACGTGTGGGGCTTGAAGGGTGAGTGAACGAAGTGAGTGCTTCCTGTTGTGGGACTTCCGGTGGAGCTGTGTCCTGGCCGGGAAATAATGATCTAGAGGGGACCGTTGTAGCCCTCTGCTCCCAATAACTCCTGCGGAGCGGTACTTATGCAACCCAAAGTAAGACGAACACTATATTAATATCCAATTAAAATCCAGTATGTAAACTACATGCGAAACCGTTTGCCTCACCTTAAATCTGCGTACCTTACACGCCAGACACACGATTGGCCCAAAACACTCCATACTTTTAGCCAACCCGATCGCTCCGACTTGACAACCGGTACACTGGTACATATTGGTCAAAATTTTTCAATAGCACTTCACCACAATTGTAATGAATAGCGGTTGGGTCCAGGCAAGTATGAAGTAAAATAATTACGAAAGTACGGCTAGAACGGAAAACAGGATATGGAATACGGTGGATATCAAGTCTATTATGAACGATATGATCAGTCCACCACTAATCTGATCTGAATTGTGAAGCGTTGATGAAAGTTTTTGAACGCAAAAAAACACGTACCACGTCAGGAGGAATCGAATGATTTGGCTGAGATCTAGACTGATAATCGAAGCACATTTATCTGCGGGCGTGATTGCGGGAGAAGATTGGTGTGGAGCATATCCTGTAGTACTCTTAGCGACTGGGAGAACTTGACGACTGACCATGATGGTGAACGTTATATTGGTTTTCATAGGATTAGTGGGTTTGAACGATTGGTTTACACGTTTTAACGACAAGGTAGATGAGCGAAAGAAAAATTATATTAGGTACAGTACCAGTAAACTTGTCGAACAGCGATATACTGTTAAACACTATATTCTGATTTCAAGGCTCTGCTTGACCAACCTGAGCAAGTGCCTCGTATTAATGAGGTTTTAGGAGTCTTCGCATCGAGATCTAATTATCACGTGCCACTGTCCGCACGAACCCGACAAAAAGACGCTTGGAAGGGAAATGAAGAACAAAGATATCTAAGAAGAAATCCCGATCACACTCCACACTGATCATACCCGTCAGGATTAAGTCGCAGAAATGGCAAAGCAAGCTACACCGCTGGCGACGTTCTTTGTTGTAGTCTTTGCGGCTGGTGCCTTTCTGTTTGTTCTATAGAATAGAAAAGTGATAGGTAAACTCCCAGTCATTGCTCCCAACGATGATGATAACAAGCACGAAATTATGTTTGATGGTCATGATGCTCCGATCTTGAATCATTAAAGTCAGAAGAAGATAGAGACTTCTCTCGCACGCGGTATCTGAAACAAACCCACTTGTTGTTGGTCCGCATCGAACCCTGGACCTAGTGAGCAGTGAACCACTCGACCACGGTCGGACTGTATATGAACATACGTAATACCACTTGCACGGAATGGAAGAAAGAATTGAATTGGATATAGATCCTAGATTTAGAGAACATTATTTTGGACAAGAAACAGTCTCGTTATTGGGCACCCTGATCAAGATGCAAACCGCATACCATACGAACACAGATGGACACGCACACAGGTTAACTGCCATGCTGCGTTCTACACTCAAGTCTTCAAACAGAGAAGTGACTTCTTGTCACTCACTTAGTTTGGTATAAATAAATGCTTCAACACAGCACACACCGTTTACGTGAATGCCAAGCGGCATCCACGCACGCCAGCTTACTTGACGGTACGCCAAATCTATGTGGAAACGGAACCCGATCAAACTTGAAGCGATTTAATGCGGTCGAAACGCAAGTTGCAGTGGAAACGTGTGAAAGGATTTCAAACGCGCCAACAGCTAACATAGCAGTAGACATTGCCGTTACCGATCCACCACAACGGCAAATGTTCCCACAACTCCCGTCATAATGAGATGATCAGTTGAAACGGTCCTCAGAAACATTTATTATAATGATGTAGATATCTTAGTTTTAGCCGGAACGGCTGAGACTATAAACACTGAATATGGACCTGCTTTGGAAGTAACAGGTGAAGTAAACGATACACCTACTGCTTATAAGACAGTAGACGAATTTGTACTTCAGTGTCAATTTTTAATACGCTATGTGAAAGATAAACTTGCTTCTGTTTGACAAGCAGGGGCGTGCGTGGACGTTAACACAGAACTACGTTCAAACAAGGTTCATTGCGACGTTATTTATCACTAGTCTACATATATATGCAAACGTAACACCAATTGCAGTGGCAACCTGTTAAGGCATAATGAACGCGCCTACTGCTGCCACAGCAGTAGACTCCACACATCTTTATCAACATACTTCTATCACAGCAGTAGATGCGCTAAGCCAAATAGATCCTGTCTCCACACAAGAGCTAAAAATGAAAATAATAATATTGATAGAACGAATTTCCATGAAGGGGTTAACATTTCAGTTTCAGGCGAAATGGTTGAAATTAATAACATGAAATATACATATGCTGAACAGGAGGCGATAATGTATCTACTGTAAAGCAGCAGATGAAGGTTAAAGTGCACCTACTGCAACAGAATCAGTAGACAATCTTAACAGCGTTAAGCTGTAATTTATGTTCAGTAACATTATGTTGAAGTTGAAACTGACTTCTGCTTGTATAAAGCAGAAGTAAGAAAAAACGAAACAAATTTCGTTTTAAACGGTTTACTACTAGTCGTGATCGATTCTGCTTATTTGCGCACATTTCCAAATAAAAATTTGGAATGTTTTTATACCGTTTAGTTTTCAAAGATGTTCAAACAGCAATTTCCCTACAAGGAACTTGCTGCCTAACTTCGCTGGAGTCTATAAGGTAAATAGTGTCAAAGAGAATATCTACATTTTGAAAATTCCCTTAGCATGAGTGCTGGGATCCGCAAGAAATCCCAGCTTCAAAAAAATACAGGCATAGTGGAGCCATTCCACTTGCGGAGCATGTGGTTCCGGATAAATTGAAGCAAGAGTGGATTGCTCCACTTCTGAGTGATGCTTCTTCGAAGGGGAGCACCAGGCGAATCAACACTAGGCGTAGACTCTTCAAGGAGACTCAGCGCACACTTCGAGGTATCAAGGCTTTGCTTAACAATCACATTCTCTTCGGACTCGGCGACATTGTCGCTTTAGTCAAAAGGCTCTATTTCTTAATCGTCGTAGATGAATTTTTCGATCTAGATACTAGTAGATCCTGATTTGCTAGATATTGCCTTGGTAATATTTGTAGCAGAGTTCGCACTGTCCCCTGACCTAAAAGTTGGATGCTTCTGCAGCATGCCCGAGATTCAACTTGTGCTTTACGTAAGTCGCTACAGAAATTAGTTTGGACCGCCGTTCTTGTCGCTCATTCTGACAACATATAGAGCGTTGTATTGTGTCAGTTTGGAAATTCCCATGAATAACTATTCCACCTCTGGTTGGGCAATAATACTACCTAAAGAAGGGGGTGATGTAATGGGACTCCATTACATAAGAACCAATGATATTTAAATGGAGATATCGTTGTTCTAATTGAACATTTAGGTTGTTCCTAGAAGTTATTTTAGATTGAAAATTCTTATAATCCATTTGTAAACTTGATTCAGGTTCACTAAACCGAATCCAGAAATTTATTCATAATTGGATCAGTCAAGCATTACATATTTTGATATTTGTTTAGGTATGTTCGGCAACGGCTGTTTTTATGCTTTAAATTTTGTCATCCAGTGGATTTGGGTATTACACTGTCTTTTGAAATCCGCTGTATTTGCTCAAAAAGCGTTCGGTAAAAAAAGTACAGCTTTTTGTCGGATGGCAACACGATCGCACGCGAAAAACAAGGGGCGGTTACACATGAGTCAAACCCAATTACCCCTTTGCTCTCCACGTGTATAAAAGCAGGCAAAAATACTGTACACATCTTCAATTATAATATAGGGCGCCACTATTGTCGCAGAAGTTTTGTCTATTTCCACAGATGTTTTGTCTATTGCCACAGACGTTTTGTCTATTGCCACAGACACCACCACCACAGCCAATCGGAAGCCGCCGTCGCCTTGGTTATAAACGTAAGTTGATATTTTTTGGAAAGCGCTATTTGCCCCCTGTAGCCGGTGCGTACACGCACGGTGCGGCTAGCGCACAGAGGAAGACTTTCCTAAAGCGGCGATGTGCCAATACTTAGCCGATACGCCCTTATAAAGGGATTAGTAAGAGAGAACTATCTTACTCGGGGACAAGATTCCACTTTGGTTTACCAGTTAGCACAAGCTAACGCCTTAACACAAGGCTCCCTTAATAAGGGGGTAGCTAAGGGAAGAACTTCCCTTACGCTACTACACTCACTGCGCGCGCGACCGGTCGAGGTCGTGCGTCCTGTAGTATTTTGAGTGAAATGTAAACTGATGTATATTTAATAATTAATTAGCCTAAATTAATTTAAACTAATGTAAACTATATGTAATACTAAGTAGAACTTACTCCATTCGTACCTGGCCAAAATGTAGTGTACACCACCTGTGTACTAACACGTGGCTAGCTGCCACGCCTCCACCAAGGGCTCCTGCCCTGATTGGTTAAAATAACCAATAGGTCCAAACCTTTCGGACCGGTCAATACTGACCCCAACCGTAGTTTACTCACGTACACCACATACTAAATGTAACCAGAATGTAACCCTGTTACATCCTCCCCCATCAAGACTATTGCTTACGCAATAAATCATTTTTATTTGGAGAACTCCTACTGCCAGAACGTCTGGCTAATCATGAGCACCATTAGTGGTGCTGAGGATGGAAACTATTCCGATAACTCGGAGGTGGATGCCCTTGGGGATATCTCCCCAAAGGCTGACCACTCCGACAGCGCCGAACGGCGGTGTCGGTCATCCAATCCATTCCCCACACGTGGGGAAAACGCAATAACTTGTGCGCCACCTCTACAAACTACGGATGATACATCCGGGTCGCCGAAGGCGACCATCACCAATGAACCAGACAGGGTTCATGAAGCCCTACATGCCGTACCTGCACGGAAGGGACCTCGTGACCCTCAATAGAAGGCTAAGAACGAGGTCAAGTGGGGTTTATCCTCCTATACCCCTGGTCCAGCGGCTGTACCGCCGCGTGAAATCGCGCGCCAGAAACAACTCGGGGCCAAACTATTAACGCCCAAACATTATTCCGTTAAGTCCTACCGAACGCGCCTCGGGAAGCAGGCACGCGGTGCCATCGTAGAGATCCTCCGCGAGGTTCCCTACGTTCTCCTACGGGACGAAAGTGTCGAGGACGCAGAATGGGTATTCCGCGCTTGGGCGGAAGGGGACAGGCGCCTCCCTAACTTTGATGAGCTGTACAAAAGCTTTTCCGAACCCGACGTTCGGGTAGAGAGGGCGTTACGCTTGGAATATGCCCAGGCCAAAGCGCAAGGGCAATTACCTGCCTCTTACTACACGCGACCTGCTCTCGATGTGGTGCCGGAGAGCAATGCAAGCTCTGCATCTGCCTCCGGCAAACTCCCAGCTACTGGGAGTGAAGAGGCTTCTTCGGCCCCTTTGGTCGTTGACTCTCAGTGGGATTCTCCCGCTCAAAAGCGTCAACGACGTCACGGCAATCCTGCCGCAGGGGAGTCTCGAACTCCCACGAGCTCTGGGAATGTGGATAACCTTTCCACTTCACCAGGTACTGGGTATCACCCCGGTGATGGCGTCGTGCCATCAGGCGTTCCACATGGTAATGTGGAGTACCCTCCGTATCGAGGACTGTAGGAGGGGGTCGCGCTATTGCGACGTAGGTTCCACGAGCGATGTGATCGACACAGCCGTCGCATCCAAGATGCCCAGGAGGGACTCCGCAACGAAAGGAGTGCGAATGAATGCATCGAGGGGCGGCTTGCCTCCCTCGAGTCTCTCGTTGCGGAGCTTCAGGGTCGTATTTGGATCCTGTCGGAGATGTTCCGACCTGTTGTGCCTTTCGGCTATCCGACTTCCCGCACTCCTCCAAGAGGGGACCCGTCTCCGGGTTCTGGTATGGCTTAAGCATACCCACATAGAAGGTTGGATGCGTACGCATCGCCTTCTGGATGTCCAAGGTTTACGACAAGCCCTTTCGGGCTAGTACCTTAAAAGGCCCCACAAACCTGGGGCGCAGTTTATTCCGCAACACGTTGGAAACTGCATGTGTAGGAAGATTCTTAGCGTTTAATAAAACGCTTTCTCCTACTTTGTACACCTTCTCGTTACGCCACTCCTTTCGGTCAGACTGCTCCTTCTGCTTGTCTTGGCTTTCCGCTATGGCATCGCAGACGTGTCGTAAGACACTAAGGCGCGTCGATAAGAACTTATCGATGTGCTTTCTCACAGATACAGGGCTGACATCAGGGAATCCCCCCACCTCAAGCCCTGGGCCACACACACGTGGAGTTAACGTAACCCTTGGATTCAATATTCCGTTCGCGTAAAACGGGGTAAACCCCGTAGATACATGGACCGAATTGTTTATAGCAAATTCGGCCATAGGAAGCATCTCACTCCAACTCTTTGTAGAATACGGACATAAACTCCGGAGGATATCCTCTTCAACGCGATTAACGCGTTCTGTTTGCCCGTCTGTCTGCGGATGATCCGCAGTGGATATGAGGAGCTTGGTGCCTAGCACCTTAAACAGCGCGCCCCAAAACTGCCCCGTAAAACGGGGATCCCGATCCGACAGAACGGAATATGGTAGACTATGTTGTCGAAAGACACGGTCTAGGGACACTTTCGCTGTTCCTTGTCCATCAATGGACTCTGGCACCGCCGCCAGGTGAGCCATCTTGCTCAAACGGTCTACAAAGACCAAAATGCCGGTGTTCCCGGTCTTATCCTTCGGAAAACCGAAGATAAAATCCATTTGGATGGATTTCCAACACTCCGTAGGAACGAATAAGCTCGACAAAGGCGCAGCTGAACTTTCGGAGGGTTTAACCCTCTGACACGTTTCACAGGTGCTTATATACGCACCGACCCACTTATACATTTTGGGCCACCAATACAAACCGCTTAAAGCGCTATAGGTCTTATCCCGACCTAAATGACCCCCGGTAGGGGCGTCATGTGCCTCAAAGAGGACTCTATACTTCAGTTCCTCATCATGAGGAACAACCACCCGCGGAGTGTCCTTCACGCTCGTGCTATAAAATAGCAGGCCGTCACAGTAACTGTAACGGTGTAAACGAGCTTTAGCTCGACTTGACAGGGCTGGCTCAGACGAGCCAAGACCCTTTTCACCTAACGCGCAGATTAGCGCCGTACATTGTGGGTCTTTCCCATACGCCTGGCGTATGAGATCCACCTAGACGAGGTGATGAATGTCGCGTGAGCGAGCTCGTAATCATAACGACGCGACAACGCGTCTGCAAGCACGTTCTGCTTGCCAGGATTATACTTAACCTCAAAGTTGTACTCCGCAAAGAAGGAGGGCCAACGGGCCATCCGTTACGAGAGATGAGGCGACTTTGTCGCTGTCCGTAAGGACGCGTGGTCAATATAAACCACGAACGACTTTGAGCCGAGTAGGTGAACCCTAAATTTGACAAGAGCATACTTCATTGCAAGTAGCTCCTTTTCATGAACGGTATAATTCCGTTCCGCAGCTTTAAGCTGCCTCGACTCAAACGCAATTACGCGTTCCCTTCCTGCATCGTCTGCTTGTAACAAAGCACATCCGATTGCGAAATCGGAGGCGTCGCAGAAGACACTAAATGGTCTCCCAGAATCTGGGAGAGCAAGGCAAGAACGGGAGCTTTTAAGAAGCTCCCCTTAATCGCTTCAAAAGCGTTTTGGTGCTCGGTTTTCCAACACCAATTAACATCCTTCTTAAGAAGGTCGGTCAATGGCTTCGCCATTTCAGCGTAGTTCTCGCTGTACTTGTGGAGATAGTTGGCTAATCCAAGCCACTTCCGTAAAGCTTTAAGATTTACAAGTGAAGGCCACTCCACAATGGCTTTCACCTTCGCGGTATCCGCCCGCACTCCATCCTTACCGATGAAGCATCCGAGGAAAGGAATTTCCTCAGCACCAAAGATACATTTGGATGCGTTTGCATACAACTTATGCTCTCGCATACATTCGAGCACCGCTCGAAGGTGTATCAGATGCGTCTGAACATCAGACGAGTCGTCTTCCGCACGACTATGAACGAATACATCGTCGAAATATGTCTGAGCGTACTTCCTATGAGGGCGGAAGAGTTGAGTCACCAAGCGATTGAAAGTTGCTGGTGCATTTGAAAGCCCTTGTGGCATAACAATCCACTCCCACACCATGCCGCTAGGCGTGCTGACCGCTGTAAGCGGAATATCGGATGCTCGCATGAGCACCTGATAATACCCGTCCACCAGATCTAAGGCACTATACACAGTACAGCCCGCCATATTGTTCTGGAGGACATCCTTCCGAGGAATCGGAGTCTGCATGGGTACTGTAGCTGCATTCAGCTTGTTGTACGCATGCACAATGCGTCACTTTCCGTTCGGCTTACGAACACAAAAAGTGGGAGAATAATGGGGATACTTGATCTCCCGTACCATCCCTGCCTCTTCTTTCCCCTTGAAGAATGCGTCGATGACGTCGCATTGCTCCTCGGGGAGAGGCCACTACCTAGTGACGCATTTTTTGGTTCCAGGAACCAAATCGATTTCATGTCGGACTCCCCGATCAGGTGGTAACCCCATCGGCGGGTTGTCACTAATGACATCTCCGATGGTTTGCACCAAAACTGACTCGTTCATCGTGGGTGAGGAGTTCAACTCCTCTTCCGGACGTAATACGAAAACCTCGTCAATTTCACCTGCTTTCAAAGCAGTTCCAAACTCGTTGAAGGACATCTCCTCCAACGACAACAGTTCGCCTACCCCAGGCAACCGTTCAAGGCTTACGCCTTCTGTGACAACATCTGTCACACTATTCAGCATCGTGTAGGACTGCTGACTACTGGCCTCTGGACTCATCCCGAGACCCAGATGGGGGGAGTCAATTGCCCCATCTATTGGAACCGCCACGCGCCTATCCACAGAGGTCTCTACCTCTACCACCGGTGACTCGCCGGTCTCACCTATAACGGCGTAGTCGGAATCATTTCCGACGTGCGAAAGAGACAAACTACGGGTCTCTTTGCTTGGAAGCGCCTCGCGCTTCACCACAGGGGTCTCTACCCCTACCACTAGAGTCGCAACTTGTTCGCTGAACACGGCGTGGTCAGAATCAGTTCCTACCTGCACAAGAGACGAACTTTGTGTCTCTTCTCTAAGCGCCTTGCGCTTAACATCAGAGGAATCCACCTCTACCACTGGCGACTCACCAGTATCGCCTATAACGGCGTAGGGATTAACCGCCGAATCCCCCTCGTTAAGGAACTCTTCCTTAACGCCATTGGGAATGATCATCTCAGACATCCCAATCTCTGGCATCTCACGCCAGAATCGCTTTTGCGATCGAGCAAAGGTGGGTTCATGACTCGCCAATGCTTTACCCGACCGCGGGTGCGTTGAGCCAATAGACTTAGACTTCCAGTCTGTCCATGGCTCGTGGCGTTCCAGCCACTTCATGCCCAGAATGAGGTCATACCTCGAGTCCAAATCCAGGAATAGGCAACGTTCTAAGCTGTCAAAGTCTGCAAACTTCAGCTTAAGGTCAATAGAGACCTTGGGTACAGAAACCTGTACGCCCGTCGCTAAACGGACCGTGACAACGTCACGAGAACGTGCCTCTAGGGCCTCGGCATACAGCCGACTCTCCTCTACAGAATCCCGTCTGACATAATTGTCAGACGCTCCAAGTCTATCAAGACTCTCCTAGGCTTATTAAAGCCTTTCACGTCCGCAAGGACTACCAGAAAACCTGGCTGGTACACCAACTCGGTGCTATAAAGCACCGTTTCCCTCGGGGCTTTGTGCTGTCGTCCCCTCCCCTGGGGTTTAACAGCACTGAGGGATCCCCCAGTAGGGCGCCCCGCACCTACTGGTAGTCGTCGTTTCCCGATGGCTTGGGCGAGGGCTTCTTACCTACCCTCGGCTCCTTAAAGCGAATATCTCGCTTGGGGTTCCGCGGACATCTGTTCCGCAGATGATCCGTACTTCCACATAGGAAGCATCTCAGCGGCCCATGCCGCTGCAACATTGCAAGGAGCTCCGCTTCAGAACCCGTGAAGTAGAGTCAGCGTGACTCTTAACGGAAGCTTTCTCTTCCGCTTCGACCTGACTCAGGTCCATGGGTTCGGGACCCACCTTAGAGGAACGAAAGTTCCTCTCGGCGTTAAACGCCATCTTAAACGCCTCCCCCAGGGATTGGGGTCTGCTTCGGAATAGCTCCGAACGTGCTGGCCCTTCTCTCAGGCCTCCCACGAACACGGGAATGGACACATCGTCCGAGTACGCTTTCGCGTACATCCCTGCCAACAGGGTCTTAAGTTCTTGGATATATGTTTCCAAGTCATTAGTGCCCTGACGGCACCTCAGAAACGCCAGCTGATTCTGGAAAACCAGATCAGGCATTGCATACATGTCCATAAGCTTTTGCTTAAGGACTTCCCAGGTCGGGAACACGACCATGACCGAATCCGAGCATGTAAAAGCCCTTGCACGGCCTTTACCCGTAAGATGGGTCAGTGCAAGTCCCACTTGCAAGTGATCAGCGATCACATTCGCTGTGGCGAAGGACGTTTCGACCTCTCGTAACCACACATAAACGTTATCACCATTTTACCGGTGAATTCCTTTATCATAAATTACAATGGGGGACGCAACCCCGTGGAACGACCTCCACCTAAACTCTCCTCATGGGCGATGAGGACATTGACCCTTGCCTTCATGGCTTCAAGGTCCAGCTCCACTAGGAGCTACATGCCTTCTTCAACCAGTAAGGATAACAGCCTGTTAAAGGCTTCCTGATGGACGAGGGCTAACCTTTCCCAATCGTCCTGATTTATCCCTTGCAGAGGATGCCGTAGCCTACCACCACAGGTGTTGGATTGACTACAAGTGCTACCAGATGTAGCCGGTGCGTAACCGCACGGTGCGGCTAGCGCACAGAGGAAGACTTTCCTAGAGCGGCGATGTGCCACTACTTAGCCGATACGCCCTTATAAAAGGGCTTAGTAAGAGAGAACTCTCTTACTCGGGGCCAAGATTCCACTTTGGTTTACCAGTTATCACAAGCTAACGCCTTAACACAAGGCTCCCTTTGTAATGGGGTGCCATTACATAATTGATATTCAAGTTAGAATATCACAGTTGAATTTCAGACGCGTTGTCTGAAATTCAAATAATAGATTATTAAGTTATTATAATCTACGAAGGAAAAGTCGATTCGGTATAAATACCGAATAATGCAGGTTAACTAATAGTACAGTTAGTTTAATACTTGATATTATTATATTAGTTAGGTAATTACTATACTGTTAGCCTCTAACCACCCATTTAATAAACACTCTTAATTTTACGTTCTTAAGCTTAAGCGAATATTCTATTTGCTTTTAATATAGGATTAGTTGTCATCAACTAATCTTACCCCTCCCGTATTGCGCGCTTCCTCGCACAACACAGTGTAAGCCTGTAACAGGATCAGTCCTGTTACACATGGTAGCACTTTGTGGTCCGTCCTAACGACCACAGTTCCGTTCCTCTAGTTAACTAGCGGAATGAAGATTAAGAGCCGCTCGGCATCATGTCGCGAGACATGACGCCTGCCGATCGAGAGAGAACGCTGGAAGTGGTGACGGAACACTTCCCTTACTTCACGTCGCGTAATAAAGACGCGACGGTAGAAATGGTTCGGTCCATGGGGACTGACATCCTTACTTTCCTCCTGGATAAGTCCCCGGAGGAAGCGATGGAGGTGGTGCATCGCTTTAGGCGAAACCCCCTCGAAACACCATCACGGCCCGCGCAAGAGGCAGCGCGGTCGGCACCTGCATCGCATATCGTTGAAGTGGTAAAGGCGCGAGTACCGCCCTTTACCGGCGAAGGGGTCGAGCCCCTTCGTAGATGGTTCGCAGAGGTGGAAGATGCCATCTCTGCGCTAAATATCGTTGACGAACGTCAACAGGCGTACTTCGACACAACATGTCTGGGCGGCAGAGCCAGGGCATGAGCGATGGGTCGCAGAGCCACTGATGACTCTGCGTTCCTGACTTATCAGGAATTAAAAGCTGAGCTAAAGCTCAACTTTTAAGCTCTAGAAATGGAGCTAAGTAGTCGGCAGGAGTTCATGGAACTCCGGCAAGGTAAGCTTGACCTTCAAGCTTACGCTCAGAAGACGCAACATCTGCTGTCAAATATTGTGTATGAGCCGGTGCCCCCTGCTATGTAGGTCACTGGATTCATGAAGGGACTCAATGATGGTCCCGTCAAACAGAGTCTTTACCGGCACCCGCCAAAGACTCTAAGGATACCATTGATATGAGCATCCGTGAAGAGTTCAGCATGTGATCAGCGTCATCGCATGCTGGGTACAGCCGAAGGGATCAACAGCCATTCGCTTTTGACATGCCGCAACAGCATGTCAACAATCAGCAGTCGGGCAGACGAAGTTCACACTTCGTCTCAAGAAACATCCACCCGCGCCAGAGCATGGGCGGTGGAGGTCCAGAGCCGATGGACCTATCGGTTGCGGTTGCTTCGAACTCGAAGCAACCGAAATTTAAGAAGAACATTCGCTGCAATAGATGCGCGAAAGTGGGGCATTTTGCCCATGAGTGTATGGCACCGCGTCCGGTGCCACGCAGTCAGCGGACGGAATCGTCCGCTGCACGGCGACCTCAACAGGGTCATCACCCTGTTGGTGCAAAAACGAGAATCACCAGTAGGGGTGGGGCGCCCTACTGGGAATGTTATCCCACATGCCGACATAGAGCATGTGAGGGTAATAGCCCCAGACGGGACTATGTCCTGTCAAAAGGTGCAGGGTGATGGTAAGCCTCTTATCACCCTGTAGGTTAAGCCGCACGGGAGCGATATCCCCATGCGAGCTTTGTTTGACACAGGAGCGTCAAACAATTTCGTTAGAACTCAGAGTCTAACGCTGTTGAGCTTCGTGGAGGTAGAAACCCCACGAAGTATGTTGTCAGTCCGGTTAGCAACAGGTGCAACCGTGACTATTCCAAAGCGTGTGACTAGAACACGCTTCGAGTTGAATGAACTGTCATTCGAGGATGAATTCATCGCCCTCGATTTAGATGACAAGCTTGATGTGATACTTGGAATCCCATGGATGTCCAAGTTTAAACCTTCGATCGGCTGGGTTAACCTATCGATCGACTGCGGCGGATGCACAGGATCTGATCACGCTGTGTGTAATCCGGCTGTATCAGAAGATGCAACCGCAGCGTCGGACAGTCTGGTGGATAGCGATGGCACCACCAGGTCTGTTCCGACACGATCAGCGGAAGGTACCTCCGCTGGTGAGAGTCCAGAGGTACTACCACACGCAACAGAAGAGTCGTTGCGTGTTGGAGAGAAATATTCCACGGGTGATAAAGACCACCGTGAGAATGAAGTGATATCCACGGTGGGAAACACCCACCGTGAGAATGAAATAGTATCCACAGTGGGAAACACCCACTGTGCGACCGAAGGTTCCAACCCGACGAAAGAATTCCGTGTTGATGAGAGTGAACTCACGATCGAGTGCAATCGTGAGCACAACTCCGTGGTGGCCAGTGCCCACCACGTTGCGTTAGCCATGCACACGGGTGATAAAGACCACCGTGTCTCAGAAAAGGCGGCCGATCAGACGAGCACATCTGATCGCCAAGAAAATTCCATGGTAGGCAGTGGCCACCATGATGATGAGTATTCGCACACGGTGAATCGTAATCACCGTGTAGCAGTCAATCACACGAGTGCGTCTGATTGCATGGACAGTTCCGTCGAGACGATCAACGTCTTGACGCAAACGGAGACCGGATTAGCTACCCAGTCTCTGTTGATGGAACACCCTCCGAAAGAAGGTTCGGAGGTGATGGCTCTTCCGGCGCTAAGCTGGAAGAAGTTTATGAGAAACTTGCACGATGATCAGATCGAACAGATCTGTATTATCGTTGCAACAGATGATGTAGTGGATATTCGTGAACGAATATCCACATTACAAGTGGAAAACATTGAGAATGAGGTTCCAAATGATCAAACCAAAGTTCAGCGCTTTGAAGCGCAGAGCTGGGAGTCGCTTAAAGCGAACTCCCCATTTTATGAGGTTGGGAATACGCTGACGTATTCCCAGAAGAAGTACCTAGCGATCTCCCTAAGGATAAGGGAACTCGTCATGAAATTGACCTCGTGCCAGGCACGAAGTATTGTGTCACGCGGCAATGCCCGTTGACGCGTGATCAAGTAAAAGCGATCGACGAGTTTTTCGAAGCTCGTCGTAAAGCAGGCCAAGTGCGGGAGTCTATCTCACCGCACTCTACCCCCACCTTTTGTGTGAAAAAGTCCACAGGTGGGTGGAGAATCTTTCACGCTTGCAACAAGCTGAACGCAGCGACGGTACCGGCGCAGACGCCAATACCGCGAAAAGGTGTAATCATTAATGGTATGTGCGGGAGCACCATCTTTAGTGATCTTGATCTAAGAGATGGATTTTATCAAATCCTAATGCGTGAGAAGGATATCCCTCTCACGGCGGTAAGCACCCCAAGCGGTATGCTTTGGGAGTAGCTTGTTATGCCGCAGGGGCTTCGAAATGCCCCTGCTACGTTTAACAGATGCGTAACGCATCTATTACGCCCGGAGCGAGAATTCGCACCGAGTTATTTCGATGAAGTGTTCATCCATTGTAGCCGGTGCGTATACTCACGGTGCGGCTAGCGCACAGAGGAAGACTCTTCCTTAAAGCGGTAGATACCGCTACTTAGTCGATACGCCCTTGTAAAGGGCTTAGTAGGAGAACTCTCCTACTCGGGGCCAAGATTCCCGGGTTTGTTTACAACTTAGCCTTAACGGCTATATTCCCTTTACAGGATGTAGGTAAAGGGAGGGCTACCTCTTATCTATGACACTCACTGCGCGCGCTACCGGTCGAGGTCGCACGTCCGCAAGATAGAGTGAAATGTAAACTGAATATATTTAATATGTAATTAGCCTAAATTAGTTTAAACTAATATAAACTATATGTAATACTAAGTAGAATATTCCTAATTCGTACCTAGATAAATGTAGTGTACACACCTGTGTACTGATACGTGGATGGATGACACACCACAACACCAAGGGCCCCTGCCCTGATTGGTTAAAATAACCAAAGGTTCAAAACCTTTCATACAGGCCAATACTGACCTCAACCGTGGTGTACTCATGTACACCAACACAAAATGTAACCCGAATGTAACCCCTTTACAACCTCCCCCATCAAGACTATTGCTTACGCAATAATCAAAATCTTGTTGGAGAACTCCAACGCCAGTTCCTCTGGCCCTCCATATGTACACCTCCAGTGGTGCTATGGCGTATCCTCTAGAAGAGGTAGACTATCCCGAAAACTCGAAGGTGGATGCCTTCGGGAATACCTCCCCAATGGTTAGCCGCTCCGACAGCGCCGAACGACGTTGTCGGCAGCCTGATCCATTCCCCACACGTGGGGAAAATGCACTAACCAGTGCGCCACCCTTGCCCATATCGGATGATAAATCCAAATCGCCAAAGGCGATCGTCACTAATGAGCTGGACGCAGCTCTAGACACTCAACTTGCCGCACAGGCACTAAGGGCTGCGTTACGCGCCCCCAAACGCCCGTCAAGGGCGGCTTATAGTTTTGATGGTCCTCGTGACCTTCCAAGGTGGGCCAGGCGTTTGGTAAGGACTAGTTTAGCGTCCTATACCCCTGGCCACGCGGCTGAACAGCCGTACCAACGCGAACGCCGTGAGAAACTCCGGCAACAACTGCTTACACAAAAGCAGTTCACTAGCGTCTCCTACCGAGAGCGCTTAAGCAGGCAGGCACAAGGTGACCCTGTTGAGAACCTCCGCGAGGTTCCTTTCGTTCTTTCTCCGGGAGAAAGTGCCGATGATGCTGAGAAGAAGTTCCGCGCTTGGGCGGAAGGGGAGAAGCTTCTCCCCAGCTTCGATGAGCTGCAAGCCAGCTATTCCCGTCGAGACATTTGGGTGGAGAGGGTGTTGCGCCTTACATTTGCCAAAGCTAAGGCGATGGAGCAACTACGTGCTCCCTATCGCACGCGCTACGCCAGCGTCCCTGTCTCCACCATGGTGTCCGAAGACAGTGTGAGCGTCACATCTGCCTCCGGCGAACTCCCACTTATTGGGAGTGAAGGGGCTTCCCGTGCCCCTCTGGTCGTTGACCTACAGCGGGATTCTCCCGCTCAAAAGCGTCAACGACGTCGCGGCAATCCTGCCGTAGGGGAGTCTAGAACTCCCACGAGCTCTGTGAGTGTGGATACCTTTCCATTTCACCAGATACTGGGTTTGACCCCGATGATGGCGTCGCGCCATCAGCCGCTCCACATGAAAGTGTGGAGTACCCTCCGCATTAAGCATTGGAGGAGGAGGTCGCGCAATTGCGACGTGAGATTCGCGAGCGCTGTGATCGACAAAGCCATCGCATCCATGATCCACGAGGGGATCCGCGATGAGCGGGATTCCACTGATCGCTTCGAGAGGCGGCTTGCCTCTCTCTAGACGACCGTTGCGGAGCTTCGTGGTCGCATTTTAGCCCTTTCGGGCTTACTTCGCCCTGCGGTGCCTTACGGCTATCCGCCTTCCACCCTCCTCCAGTAGGGGGACCGCCTCCGGGTCCTGGTATGGCTTAAGCATACCGACATAAAAGGTTGGATGCGTACGCATCACCTTCGGGATGTCCAAGGTTTACGATAAGCCCTTTCGGGCTAGTACCTTAAAGGGTCCCACAAACCTGGGGCGAAGTTTATTGCGCAACACATTTGAAACTGCATGTGTAGGAAGATTTTCAGCGTTTAATAAAACACTTTCTCCCACTTTGTACACCTTTTGGTACGCCGCCCCTTGCGGTCAGCTTGCTCCTTCTGCTTGTCTTGTCTTTCCGCCATGGCATTGCAGACGTGTCGTAAGACACTAAGGCGCGCCTATAAGAACTTATCGATGTGCTTTCGCACCGATACAGGGCTGACATCGGGGAATCCTCCCCCCTAAAGCCCTGGGCCACACACACGTGGCATTATCGGAACCCTCGGATTCACTAATCCGTTCACGTAAAACGGGGTAAAACCCCGTAGATGCATGTACCGAATTGTTGATAGCAAATTCAACCATGGGAAGCATCTCACTCCAACTTTTTGGAGAATCCGGACATAAACTCCGGAGAATATCCTCCACAACGCGATTAACGCGTTCCTTCTGACCGTCCGTCTGCGGGTGATCCGCAGTGGACATGAGGAGATTGGTGCCTAGCACCTTAAACAACGCTCCCCAGAATTGTCCCGTAAAACGGGGATCCCGATCCGACACAACGGGATTGGGTAGACCATGCTGTCGAAAGACACGGTCTAGGAACACTTTTGCCGTTCCTTGTCCATCTATGGACTCTGGCACCGCCTCCAGGTCATTCATCTTGCTCAATCGGTCTACAAAGACCAATGTGCCGGTGTTCCCGGCCTTATCCTTCGGAAAACCGAAGATAAAATCCATGCTAATGGATTTCCAACACTCCGTTGGAACCGATAAGCTCGCCAAAGGCGCAGCTGAACTTGCAGAAGGCTTAACCCTCTGACACGTCTCACAGGTGCGTATATACGCACTGACCCACTTATACATGTTGGGCCACCAATATAAAGCGCTTAAAGCGCTTAAAGCGCTGTAGGTCTTATCCCGACCTAAATGACCCCCGGTAGGGGCGTCATGTGCCTCAAAGAGGACTCTATACTTCAGTTCCTCATCATGAGGAGCTACCACCCGCGGAGTGTCCTCCGCGCTCGTGCTATAAAATAGCAGGCCGTCACAGTAACTGTAACGGTGTAAACGAGCTCTAGCTCGACTTGACAGGGCTGGCTCAGACGAGCCAAGACCCTTTTCACCTAACGCGCAGATTAGCGCCGTACATTGTGGGTCTTTCCCATACGCCTGGCGTATGAGATCCACCTAGACGAGGTGATGAATGTCGCGTGAGAGAGCTCGTAATCATAACGACGCGACAACGCGTCTGCAAGCACGTTCTGCTTGCCAGGTTTATACTTAACCTCAAAGTTGTACTCCGCAAAGAAGGAGGGCCAACGGGCCATCCGTTACGAGAGATGAGGCGACTTTGTCGCTGTCCGTAAGGACGCGTGGTCAATATAAACCACGAACGGCTTTGAGCCGAGTAGGTGAACCCTAAATTTGACAAGAGCATACTTCATTGCAAGTAGCTCCTTTTCATGAACGGTATAATTCCGTTCCGCAGCTTTAAGCTGCCTCGACTCAAACGCAATTACGCGTTCCCTTCCTGCATCGTCTGCTTGTAACAAAGCACATCCGATTGCGAAATCGGAGGCGTCGCAGACGACACTAAATGGTCTCCCAGAATCTGGGAGAGCAAGGCAAGAACGGGAGCTTTTAAGAAGCTCCCCTTAATCGCTTCAAAAGCGTTTTGGTGTTCGGTTTTCCAACACCAATCAACATCCTTCTTAAGAAGGTCGGTCAATGGCTTCGCCATTTCAGCGTAGTTCTCGCTGTACTTGTGGAGATAGTTGGCTAATCCAAGCCACTTCCGTAAAGCTTTAATATTTACAAGTGAAGGCCACTCCACAATGGCTTTCACCTTCGCGGTATCCGCCCGCACTCCATCCTTACCGATGAAGCATCCGAGGAAAGGAATTTTCTCAGCACCAAATATACATTTGGATACGTTCGCATATAACTTATGATCTCGCATACATTCGAGCACTGCTCGAAGGTGTATCAGATGCGTCTGATCAGACGAGTCGCCTTCCGCACGACTATGGACGAATATATCGTCGAAGTACGTCTGAGCGTACTTCCTATGAGTGCGGAAGAGTTGAGTAACCAAGCGATTGGAAGTCGCTGGTGCATTTGAAAGCCCTTGTGGAATAACAAGCCACTCCCACAGCATGCCGCTAGGCGTGCTGACCGCTGTAAGCGGAATATCGGATGCTCGCATGAGCACCTGATAATACCCGTCCACCAGATCTAAGGCACTGTACACAGTACAGCCCGCCATATTGTTCTGGAGGACATCCTTCCGAGGAATCGGAGTCTGCATGGGTACTGTAGCTGCATTAAGCTTGTTGTACGCATGCACAATGCGTCACTTTCCGTTCTGTTTACGAACACAAAAAGTGGGAGATGAGTGGGGAGACTTGATCTCCCGTACCATCCCTGCCTCTTCTTTCCCCTTGAAGAATGCGTCGATGACGTCGCATTGTTCCTTGGGGAGAGGCCACTGCCTAGGGACGCAGTATTTGGTTCCAGGAACCAAATCAATTTCATGTCGGAATCCCCGATCCGGTGGTAACCCCATCAGCGGGTTGTCACTAATGACATCTCCGAATTCCTTTAACAAGGAATGGTAAGGGTCCTCAGGATCCGCAAGGATCTTGAGGCCGCTTCAGGCATTTAATGCATGTTTGGTTTTCACCAAAACTGACTCGTCCATCGTGGATGAGGAGTTCAAATCCTCTTCCGGACGTAATACGACAACCTCGTCGATTTCACCTGCTTTCAAAGCAGTTCCAAACTCGTTGAAGGACATCTCCTCCAACGACAACAGTTCGCCTACCCCAGGCAACCGTTCCAGGCTTATGCCTTCTATGACAACACCTGTCACACTATTCAGCATCCGATAGAACTGATGACTACTGGCCTCGGGACTCATCCCGAGACCCAGATGGGGGGAGTCAATTGCCCCATCTATTGGAAGCGCCACGCGCCTATCCACAGAGGTCTCTACCTCTACCACCGGTGACTCGCCGGTCTCACCTATAACGGCGTAATCGGAATCATTTCCGACGTGCGAAAGAGACAAACTCCGGGTCTCTTCGCTTGGAAGCGCCTCGCGCTTAACCACAGGGGTCTCTACCCCTACCACTAGAGTCGCAACTTGTTCGCTGAACACGGCGTGGTCAGAATCAGTTCCGACCTGCACAAGAGACGAACTTCGGGTCTCTTTTCTAAGCGCCTTGCGCTTAACATCAGAGGAATCCACCTCTACCACTGGCGACTCACCAGTCTCGCCTATAACGGCGTAGGGATTAACCGCCGAATCCCCCTCGTTAAGGAACTCTTCCTTAACGCCATTGGGAATGATCATCTCAGACATCCCAATCTCTGGCATCTCACGCCAGAATCGCTTTTGCGATCGAGCAAAGGTGGGTTCATGACTCGCCAATGCTTCACCCGACCGCGTGTTCGTTGAGCCAATTGACTTAGACTTCCAGTCTATCCATGGCTCGTGGCGTTCCAGCCACTTCATGCCCAGAATGAGGTCATACCTCGAGTCCAAATCTAGGACTAGGGTACGTTCTAAGCTGTCGAAGTCTGCAAACTTCAGCTTAAGGTCAATCGAGACCTAGGGTACAGAAACATGTACGCCCGTCGCAAGACGGACCACGACAACGTCACGAGAACGTGCCTCTAGGGCCTCGGCATACAGCCGACTCTTCTTTACAGAATCCCTTCTGACATAATTGTCAGACGCTCCAAGTCTATCAAGACTCTCCAAGGCTTATCAAAGCCTTTCACGTCCGCAAGGACTACCAGCAAACCTGGCTGGTACACCAACTCGGTGCTATAAAGCACCGTTTCCCTCTGTGCTTTGTGCTGTCGTCCCCTCCCCAGGGGTTTAACAACACTGAAGGGTACCCCAGTAGGGCGCCCCGCACCTACTGGGAGTCGTCGTTTCCCGATGGCTTGGGCGAGAGCTTCTTACCTACCCTCGGCTCCTTAAAGCGAATATCTCGCTTGGGGTTCCGCGGACATCTGTTCCGCAGATGATCCGTACTTCCACATAGGAAGCATCTCAGCGGCCCATGCCGCTGCAACATTGCAAGGAGCTCCGCTTCAGAACCCGTGAAGTAGAGTCAGCTTGACTCTTAACGGAAGCTTTCTCTTCCGCTTCGACCTGACTCAGTTCCATGGGTTCGGGGCCCACCTTAGAGGAACGAAAGTTCCTCTCGGCGTTAAACGCCATCTTAAACGCCTCCCCCAGGGATTGGGGTCGGCTTCGGAATAGCTCCGAACGTGCTGGCCCTTCTCTCAGGCCTCCCATGAACACGGGAATGGACCCATCGTCCGAGTACGCTTTCGCGTACATCCCTGCCAACAGGGTCTTAATTTCTTGGATATATGTTTCCAAGTCCTTAGTGCCCTGACGGCACCTCAGGAACTCCAGTTGATTCTGGAAAACCAGATCAGGCGTTGCGTACATGTCCATGAGCTTCTGCTTAAGGACCTTCCATGTTGGGAACACGTCCGTGACTGACTCCGAACATGGAAACGCCCATGTACGGGCTTTGCCCGTAAGATGGGTCAATGCAAGTCCCACTTGCAAGTGATCAGCGGTAATGTTCGCTGTGGCGAAGGCCGTTTCGACCTCTCGCAACCAAACGTAAAGGTTGTCACCCTTCTCTCCGGTGAACTCCTTTATCTTAAACGATAATGGAGGGCGCACTCCCGAGGAATGACCTCCACTGCAACTCGCCTCATGAGCGATGAGGACATTCACCCTTGCCTTCACGGCTTCAAGGTCCTGCTCCACTAGGAGCTACATTCCTTCTTCAACCAGTAAGGATAACAGCCTGTTAAAGGCTTCCTGCTGGACGCGGGTCAAACTATCCCAATCCTCCTGATTCATCCTTTGCAGAGGATGCCTAGTCACCAACACAGGTGTTGGATTGACTACAAGTGCTACCATATGTAGCCGGTGCGTATACTCACGGTGCGGCTAGCGCACAGAGGAACATAAAGCGGTAGCTACCGCTACTTAGCCGATACGCCCTTGTAAAGGGCTTAGTAGGAGAACGCTCCTACTCGGGGCCAAGATTCCCGGGTTTGTTTACAACTTAGCCTTAACGGCTTTATTCCCTTTACGGGATGTAGGTAAAGGGAGAGCTCCCTCTTACTATAACACTCACTGCGCACGCGACCGGTCGAGGTCGCACGTCCGCAAGATAGAGTGAAATGTAAACTGAATATATTTAATATGTAATTAGCCTAAATTAGTTTAAACTAATATAAACTATATGTAATACTAAGTAGAATATTCCTAATTCGTACCTAGATAAATGTAGTGTACACACCTGTGTACTGACACGTGGATGGATGACACACCACCACACCAAGGGCCCCTGCCCTGATTGGTTAAAATAACCAAAGGTTCAAAACCTTTCAAACCGGCCAATACTGACCTCAACCGTGGTGTACTCATGTACACCAACACTAAATGTAACCCGAATGTAACCCCGTTACATCCATAGTAAGGGTGAACACGATAAAAGCGATGTAGATGTCCATAGGGAACATCTACGTCGAGTGTTAGAGCTTATGCGTAAGCATAAGCTCTATGCAAATCTAAAGAAGTGCACCTTTGGTGCACCTGAGATACCCTTTCTTGGATGCTTTGTGGGCAAGCACGGGGTGCGTCCTGATCCAGAAAAGATCAGGGTGATCGTTGAATGGCCTACGCCAAACAACGTTAAGGAACTTCGAAAGTTTCTTGGGTTGACAACATATTTGCACAAGTATTCGTGCAACTATGCTGGGTTAATACGACCTCTTTCTCGATTACTTAAGAAAGATGTCGAATGGCATGGGATACCCAATGCCAAGATGCTTTTGATGCAGTCAAGCAAAGCTTGACTGAAGCGCCTGTCTTGGCTATAGCCGATAACGAGCGTCCATTCCACGTCGTTTGCGACGCGAGCGATTTCGCTATCGGCTGTGCTTTGATGCAGCGTGATCACGATGATCGTGATCGCGTAATCTGCTATCAATCGCGTCAGTTGCGCCCAGCCGAGCGCAACTATCCAGTGCATGACAAGGAACTTCTTGCCATGAAGTATGCACTGTCCAAGTTTCGAATCTATCTATTGGGAGATAGACCGTTTGTGGTTTACACGGAGCATGCGTCGCTACGCACGGCCGTGAATTCACCACACATTTCTCAAAGAATGTCTCGATGGCTGTCATTCTTTGCTGAGTACAACTTTACGGTTGAATACAAACCCGGAAAGTTGAACGTGATAGCGGATGCGCTATCACGAAGGCCCGATTACGAGACGAAACCGTCCGTAACCGAAGGGGCCAGTGCAAACGCGATCCGTTGTACTGCTTTGTCGTCGTCAATTATACGACAAGTACGCGAGGCGTACAAAACAGACGATGAGACACGTCTGTTGATTGATTACTTACGTAATCAATCAAGTGAGAAGCGCGACGAACTCCCAGAGTTCCTCCGCGCTTGTGTGCATCGATATCGACTGCACGATGGTCTGCTGCTTTACAGCACAGACCAAAAAAGATGAAAGTCGCATCGTCGTTCCAAACGACGATGATCTCAAACATCAAATTATGTTTGAGTATCATGATGCACCGATTTCGGGGCATCAAGGTCGAGAGAAGACAAACGCTTCTATCGCACGTGACTTTTACTGGCGAAACCAGTACAAATGGGTACGGAAATACGTACGCGCTCGCGAGATTTGCCAGCGCGTTAAGCCTGCGCAGTCTGCACAGGCTCCACTGCAATCTCTGTCGGTTCCGACAGAGTGTTGGAAGTTATTTCAATGGACTTCGTATTCGGTCTTCCACCCGACAATAGTCTGAAGACCGGAGTAGTGGTCTTTGTAGACCGTTTCAGTAAGATGGTACATCTTACTGCAGTATCAGCGAACGTAACCGCCGCTCAAACAGCGCGGATATTCGTTGATACGGTATTCCGTTTGCACGGAATGCCGGAAGACATTGTCTCGGATCGAGATCCGAGATTTACAGGACGTTTCTGGCAAGAAACGTTCTCATTGATGGGAAACCAATTGAAGATGTCAACTGCGGACCATTCGGAAACGGATGGGCAGACGGAACGGGTTAACCGCGCTCTCGGAGACATGTTGCGATCATACGCACATGCCTTTGAACAGTGGAGTGACTACCTGTCACTCACTGAATTTGCGATTAACAATTCGGTGCATGCTTCAACTAAGCATACACCGTTCTACGTGAATGCCTTAAGGCATCCACGAACCCCAGCTTTACTTGGAGGTACGCCAAATCTAAGTGGGGGAGGGACCCGCTCAAATCTTGAGCGAGCCAATGCGCAAGTTGCGACTGCAACTTGTGAACGAAACGATGGCCCTTCTACTGAAAGTACAGTAGAAGCGGAAGCAGCTTCAATTGAAACTGAAGCTGCATACGATGAATATGTGTCTGCAAAAATGGCTGCAGACAACGAGGACAACGCACCTACTGCTGATAAAGCAGTAGATGAATTCGTATTACAGCGCCAAGCTGTAATACGCTATATAAAAGATGCACTTGCTTCTGCTTTGGATAAGCAGAAGTAAAATGCAGACAATCAAGGAATGAAGAACAAAAACTCCTTTCGGAGGGGCGAATTGGTATTATTAAGTACTACTAATTTGCCTATACATGCAATAAGCAACTTCCCTACACGGAAGTTGCTACCTAAGTACATTGGACCTTTCAAGGTCCAAAAGATTCGGGGGAATGCCTACACCTTAGACATTCCCACAGCAATGCGGCTTCACCCAACATTCTATGTTGGGTGGCTCAAGCCGTATCACTCGTCTTCGTCTTACGACGAGACGCAGAACCAGGGAAGATACCGTGCTTCTCCAAGTTTCCCAAGAGAGACTTGTAATCGGCTTCCAGCCGTTGATGAGCAGAGCGGAGAGTCGTTACCTTCGCCTTCGACTGCTCAAGATCAGCCGTTCGCCGATCGATATCTCCCTCATAGCGGTAAATCTCAATGTACAGAAGATCATTCTTCTAATGGAGGGCAGTGTGCGCCCCGAGGATGTCGCGGACATCCTCGCGAAGAGACCGATATGTCTTCACACAGTGAGACATATCGCTGCTCAAGTAGGAATAACCCTCCTCGAGCTTGCGGAGAAAAGAACCATGCTCCGCAACAACAACGGCGAGGGAATTATCAACCTCCGCCGTCCCTGATTGATAATCAGGGGAACAAGCGATATATCCTCGAGCGCTTGATCTCGAAGCGCTCGGTTCCTTCGAAGAAGGGGGAGCGTACCGAGTACTTGGTACGCTGGCTGGGATATCCCCAAGGGTTCGACTCTTGGGAGCCAATTGAGGTTCTGAGGGCCGACGCCCCAGACCTTTTAACTGAGTTTGAGAAGCAGTCTCAAACTCATAATGCGAAGTAGCATCAACACTAGGTGTTGATGCATTTAGGGCATCGACTAAGCCCTGAATTTCGGCGAGTACGGAAAAAAACCACCGTACCCCCGCAACTCCCCCTCTGACAGACGAGGAGCGATCTGCGTACACCGCGGGAAAACGAGGTGAGAATGGACACCACACTTTAACCCTTCTTTGATGCAAGCAAAATGGATGTATTCCATTTTGCCTGTTCGCGAGTGCTTTAAAAAGCGCTCGCGCATTACGGGAACTTTGTTCACGTAGTCATAGGGGCTTTTGTTGTAGTTTTCAACAAAAGCGTTCCAACTTTGAGTCAGGAGGTCCTTGTCGTCCCTGTTCTTTCTTGACCCTTTCCGGCTCGAATAATGTCGAACCTGGAAAAAGAGGTCAATAAAGTACAGACGCCTATCGTCTGTACTTCGATCGAATCGACGTGACTGGATATCGTCGCAGTCATCCAGCACGTTGATATCGAACAGCGCATATTGGAAGTCCCGCTTACGGTGACCGCCACTGTTGGGGGTAATAGCCCAGCCAGGGCTCACAAACCCCACTTTGTACGAAACATGTGGTTCCGTACGATGATACGCTTCAGAAGCGGCAGGCGCCGCTTCTGTTCGAGCTCTTTTAGCAGGCGGAACACCGCCTGCTTCAACACCACGCGCCGGGGTTAAACCACCCCGACGTGGAGACGTACTTGGTCCAGGTGGGGTTCTGCGTTCCCGCAACCATCTGTGATGATCATTGTCGCTGTCAGCTATGACAGCGACACAAGAGTTATCATCGCTGTTAGGCGATGAGCACCTAGCGAAATTCGACTCTCTACATACTTTCGCGGGGCCAGCTGTGCCCCAATCACTTTGTTCGGAGTCAGATTGTCTCCGAACATGGAAGAACCCTTCCTGGCAACACACCATTCGGGGGTTGTCATCGTGCGAGATGTTGCATTTGCAACATCTCCCTGTTTCTTGCCAGATGCCGCCTTAGCAGCATCTGTGGTCGATGACGGTACGTCTTCCGACCTTTGCGTAGTTGACGCTGCTAATGCAGCGTCACTGTTGTCACTCAACACCTCAGCACCTAGTGCTGAGGCGGAGGAAGAATCTCCTTCGATGTTTTCAGAAGCGCCCTTTAGAGCGCCGCCGCGTGCTTCGACCAACGAGTCGATGGTCAATCAGTTCGTGAATAGGAAATTCCGACCAACAAGTGCCACCTATGATTGGCCAAAATAAGAATTATTATTGGCCAACCACCTTAAGTGGGGGGGGGTGATGTAATGGGGTGCCATTACATAATTGATATTCAAGTTAGAATTTCACAGTTGAATTTCAGACGCGTTGTCTGAAATTCAAATAATAGATTATAAGTTATTATAATCCACGAAGGAAAAGTCGATTCGGTATAAATACCGAATAATGCAGGTTAACTAATAGTAGAGCTAGTTTAATACTTGATATTATTATATTAGTTAGGTAGTTACTATACTATTAGACGCTAACCACCCATTTAATAAACACTCTTAATTTTGCGTTCTCAAGCTTAAGCGAATATTATATTTGCTTATAATATAGGATTAGTTGTCATCAACTAATCCTACCCCTCCCGTATTGCGCGCTTCCTCGCACAACACAGTGTAAGCCTGTAACAGGATCAGTCCTGTTACACCCTTAATAAGGGGGTAGCTAAGGGAAGAACTTCTCTTACGCTACTACACTCACTTCGCGCGCGACCGGTCGAGGTCGTGCGTCCTGCAGTCTTTTAGTGAAATGTAAACTGATGTATATTTAATATGTACTTAGCCTAAATTATTTTAAACTAATGTAAACTATATATAATACTAAGTAGAGATTACTAAATTCGTACCTAGCTAAAATTAAGTGTACACCACATGTGTACTAACACGTGGCTAGCTGCCACGCCTCCACCAAGGGCTCCTGCCCTGATTGGTTAAAATAACCAATAGGTCCAAACCTTTCGGACCGGTCAATACTGACCCCAACCGTAGTGTACTCACGTACACCACATACTAAATGTAACCAGAATTTAACTCCTGTTACACCCCCCATTTTGGCTATTTGCCCCCCCCCCAAAAAATATTTCCATGGATCAGCGCTATACCAACACAAGCGCTGCGCCACTTAGCGCAACTTCAGTCGCCGCCACAGCTGCAGCTACTACAGAAACTCGCAGTGCTCTTGGCTAAATAGAAGAAGAGCTGAAACCATGCCGTCCGTTCGTTTGAAATCCTGTGGAGCGTCTACCGTGTACACGTTTTAAAACCCGATGATTTTACGAAGTTAGCATCCATCTATGTCCTGGATGCGTGTCTACGCTTTGCTCGATTCCGCGATGTAGGTATGTCATACGGTCTTCTAATACTGCACTTTGACGTGGACGAGCTCATGATACTGTCTCTATGTAAGCTGTTTGATGAAGCTGTGAATCAAGCAGTCGTGCTGGACTTACCAGCATATGCTGGCTTACTGACAGCTTTAGTGGAAGCGAAGCGAATGGAAGAAGCGACCGATGTACTGAGAGAGTTAGTGAACGAGCAATACGTGTATCCTGATGAGCAAATTTTCTTGCCAGTGCTCTTGGAATTAATTCAGAGCAAAAATTTAATCGAAAAATAGATGAAAGTTCTCAAACGAGGACAAAAGAAGGGAGTAGAGTTTACAAGCAAGACGTTCCATCCGCTTTTGATGATGGCCGAAGATAATAAGGCAGTCACGGACTCGCTCGTGAATTTCCTGTCCTTTGTCGAAGATTCGTGGGAAGAATACAAGGTACAATTGAAACATAAGGAACTGCGCGTGATCGATGAGAGCTAATGTTGAATTCTATGTACTACGCTTCTGAGGAGTTTGAGCCTGAAAAAAAGACGACATGGACGAGTCAGAGACCTCGTTTGATCTCTAATCTGTAGCGCCGTTTGTACGTTGATTAACCTACAGCGTGTCAACAAACGATGTGATTTGCAATGCTGTTACATGGAGTTAGGGTACGTTCTTTGATGCATAGATACCCTAAATCCAGCATAGGCCCCGCCTCGTTCTATGCAGTAGTTGAACTTTAGCAACGTATATACTCCACACCGCAGACACATAGTTAATGGGTATGTGTGGTTACTCGTTGACTGTGTTCATAAGTATTATACATAGCATGTAAATGAGAAATAGGAAATAAAAGTAAGTACATTATGGTAATCACCGATACCCACGCACATTGATGGCATTTGCCGCGGACTTGACATCGTCGTCCATCTTCTAATTCGGCTTCTGATAAAGTTTATGTCAAGAAACAAAAAAATATCAACTTATGTTTATAAACAAGGCGACGGCGGCTTCCGATTGACTGTGGTGGTGGTGTCTGTGGCAATAGACCAAACGTCTGTGGCAATAGACAAAACGTACCAGCCCTAAATTCACTGATAAAACCCTAAATCCACTGATAAAACCCTAAATCCACTAATCACGTGATCATGTTCACGTGATCATCCATTTGTGTCTAACCTCCACGAAAATTAGGTGTGGGGACGACGGAACTGTCCTGCGTTAACTTCCGCATCTCAAAAACATGGGCAATCGTAAATCCACTTTAAAAAAAAGTTTGGATCTGTGTATTCATCAACATCTCAGTGATTTCACGCGCTATGTTATCGCCTGACTCCATGGGTACAACTAGTGTCTCTCGCAGCATTACTATCCAGAGGAACATACTATATTAGTATAATTAAACAAAAAAGGGCGGACATATTATAAGCGCTTTATTATGGGGTGTACCTAGCAATTCCCTCTAAATAAATATTCCCACCCTTGTCGGAAAAATCACAACCGATGAAAAAACTTGACTTATATAAGTAGATTTATTAAATGAAGAAATTATGTAAATCTATTATGGTCCCTGCAGTAGCACGGAAAATGTCCGATGACCCGAATCCATGGGATCAAGATGCAGGTCTGCCTTGAAAAGTCTACAGGATATCGAGCTTCATGACGTTCAAGAGAAGTCATTAAGCGGCAAACTGAGTGATGCGAAGAGTTTTCAACCAGTTTTTCAGTAGACTAATAGGGAGTTTCGGGTATTCCGATCTTTCAGAGAAATTATATTGAGCCGATCTTTAGAGGCAGGCAAATATTTCATCCAGCCTAATCGGGCACCCCTCCCCTCTCTTTTATTCTCCGTGCTGGACTCGCAAAATCAGGCACCCTGCCACGTCCAAGTGTAAGAATTTGTTGCCGGTTTGGTTTCTTTAGCTTGTTACCGTTGCGAGTTAGATTACGCAGCTAGCAAACCTCCATATTTTTTGTTATACTGGTTAGCATACGACTTAAACGCGCGGCGACAAAGGATAAGACTACAGTAGAACCTGTCTAAATTGATACTGGCTAAACTAATAACCTCCGCAAACAAATATTTCTTGGCGGTCCCGAGCTCGTCCCCATATTGGAATTAATAAACCTCCGTAATGTGATATTTGATAAATTTTCTCAGTCCCACAACTTATGTAAAAAAAATATCCTATATACCTGGCCCTATATGTCGCTATTCAAACACGCTAAAAAAAGTCACGTATACCCTTCTGCTTCATCTGGCTGGTCTTTATGGCTGCAGCCTTGTTCTTCCTGCGTTGGAGGGCCGTCATGAAGAGCTCCTTCACGTCAGATTGCTGCAGCCAGATTGTCTCCAGTGAACGTATCATTGCCTGTGCCTCGGATACCGGAACAATGGCGACCTCTTGGCTTTCATCGTCATCGGCCAGTTCTTCCACGGGTTCTGGCACCAAGTGATCCTGAATCACCTCGTCCAATGTAGGTGCGTAGGTGACAACATCCTCCTCGCTGTAGTTGAGGAGGTTACGCACATCCATGGGATTGGCGTAGTGGAAGCGGCGAATCTGTGACTCCAGATCGGCCACAACCTCTTGGTCGAGTAGCTCCTCCTCTGCCAAAACTGGCTGCTGATCCTCCGGTGCCGTGCTGCGAATTCGGCAGTGGCGGAAACAGTTTGCAATGGTCTCTGGCTTCATCTCGTTCTTCCGCGCGGGGACTGCAATCATGATTGCCTCAAGAATGTCGATCTTCTTAGGATCAGAAAGTTTGTCCTCCACACGCTGCAGGAGAAGGCGGTTGAAAGCGCGGCGGTAGTAGGCCTTGATGTTCCGAATAATCCCAGCATCGCAGGGCTGTAGCTTTGATGTGGTGTTTGGTGGCAGGTAGAGCACAGTAGTGTTCCGGAGCTGAATGCGGGCCGGAATGTCGTCAAGAGGAACATGTGCACCGCAATTGTCAAGAATCAAAAGAACTTTTCTATCAGCCATTCGAAGATCAAACGATTTGAGCCACTCAAGAAAAATAATTTGCGTCATCCAAGCCTTTACAGTGTTGCGGTACACGCAACCGATATTGTTCAGATTGATGTTCTTGAAGCAGCGTGGGCTCCTTGACTTCCCAATGATCCAAAGGGTTAGATTGTCTGAACCATCGGCATTTCTGCAAACGGCAAGAGTCAGCCGTTCCTTGTGCTGCTTGCGCCCTTCAAGCTGCTTGGTTGCAAGCGAGTGATCTGCCTGAAACGTGACATGCTTAGAGCTATTTTTATCACAATTGAATTGAATGGAAATGTTTAACAAACCTGCATCCTGTAGAACTGGCCCGTCTCATCCATGTTGAGATGTCACTGAGTGCATACTTGTCGAGCACCTCACGTATCTTTGGGCGCTCATCCTCGATGAGTTGTTTGTTGACGGAACAACTCTCGCCAAAGCGACGGACGGACCGAATGCCGTGACGTGTCTTGAATGATTCAAGCCAGCCGTTTGAGAACTCGAATTTCTCGTGACCTGGGTAAAGACGTTCAAGGATCTTGCTAGTGCTTTCTTTCAGAAGATCGCCGCTCATGTTTACCTGCTCCTCATGAGCCGTAAACCACTCAAAAAGCACCTTCTCCATTTCAGGATACTTTACGGTCTTTTGCCGCTTCTGCTCAAGATTGATGTTGGACGCCTTTTGGAGGATCTCGCCCGAACGTTTGAGCGTGTTGGAGACCGTTGCTTGGCTGATTTTGAGGTGGTGATTGGTCTCCACCCAAGCAATCAGCTCTTTCTGCGTGAGCGAAGGGTTCTTCTGCTTGTGCTCACACAAGGCAATGCGGACCTTGTCTGGCATAGTTGTGTGCTGTGCTCCAGCCCTTGGCATCTTTGGGTTCTGCTGTCAAACTGTGGTTGGTGTGGTCGGATATTGCGGGTTTTGTGCGGTTTTGTTGGTTCTTTGTTTGTTGGTGGTTAGTTGAGGGTTACATTTCACAGCTCCTGATCATAAGTACAGTACTGCGTTCCGCTGCGCATCTCTACAATTTAATAACCTCCGTAAAATAATACGTTTGACCCGGTCCCGAGCATATTTGTTTAGACAGGTTCTACTGTACATGCATATGTGTACATAGACAATCCTCTCGAGCATGGCATTCTGAATAAATTATACATTCCATATAGTGATAGTGTCTTTAGTATGTATACTACTCGTTTTCTAGTTTAATAAAATAAGCGTTTTGCCCGCTTTTTTGCGTTTTTTGGCTAACGGCATTACCAGTAACAATCCGCAAGCACCGAGTGTTCAACTGGCGTGCTATCCCGCCCTTTTGCTGACAGACGGGTGTTGCATCATTAAATTGGAACAGTTTATTGGTTCCTCTTGATTCTGATACGTGTACGATAGTGGTAACAATGTATCATCCCAAAATGGATGATCACGTGATCAGTGGATTTAGGGTTTTATCAGTGAATTTAGGGCTCGTCACAAAACGTCTGTGGAAATAGACAAAACGTCTGTGGCAATAGTGGCGCCCTATAATATATACTCAATACCTTGCGTAGCACTCTCACTCTTGCTTTAAAATGGATGACATGTTCCCCAGCGCAATACTGCCCTAATTATTGCCACATGCCAGTCTCAAAATGTTCAAAGCGCACTGGTACGCCAGAAAGACAGTACTTTGCAGAGTGACTCACCAACGAAAATGAAACACGCTTTGTCGAAGTTTACGCATGATCAAGTCCTGCTTCTGAAAATTGCCGAACACTCTCACATCTGAGGGAGGGCTTGAAAGCGGCAAGCACATATGCGCCGTAGAGAAGCCTTGCATACTTCTCTTTGCGCTGAATGGTCAGTCGAATCGTGAGCTGCAAGAGCGTTATCAGAGAAGCGGAGAGCCATACGATACATCACACATCCAGCTCCGTTTTGAAAATTAAGTCATTGTATATGAAGAGTCCCTTGGAATCGGTTCCGAAACAATCCAAGGAAAGAGCTAGTACTTTCCCTACTTTTTCGATTGTGTTGGCGCGCTAGATGGAGCGCACATCTCAGAAGTTGTACCCGCATCACTTGAGAAGCCGTTCAAAACCGCAAGGGAACTATAGCTCAAAACTTGCTTGCGGCCTGTACATTCAAATCCGAGATTGAGTATGCTTTGACTGGTTGGAAAGGCTCCGCGCATGGTGGACGAGTTCTCCGCTACACAATGTGCAAATGATTTCCGGTAGTGCCTGGAAAGTACTACTTAGGTGATGCGAGCTATGATCTTTCAGAAAACGTAGTCACGTCCATACAGAGATGTTTGATACCATCTGAAGGAATGGGAGCGGGGTAACGTGCGTCCTCAAACCAAAGAGGAGCTTTTATATTTGCGGCACTCTTCTTTGCGAAACGTCGTTCGAGCGTACGTTTGGGATCAACAAGAATCGCTTTCGATTTTGAAGAGCATGCGTCCGTACGAGTTCGGATTTCAGACGCAACTTGTATCAGCGTGTTTCATATTGCAAAACTTCATACGCGCCAATCAGTCGGAAGACGTGTTTGATGTACTACTGGATGAGTCTTCGGAAGCATTGGATGAAGAGCCGCTCGCTACCATCGTAGTACAAGCGGACTACCAAGCACGAAGAGATGCAATTGCGAATTCAAGGTTGAACAACAATCAACTGTATTTGCAAAACAATCAGATATTTAGAGCTTCGCTTGCCACCATCGCTCGCATCTTGTCATCAAGAACCAGTACGCCTCGGCAGCTTCCTTGCTTGCAATGAAATGTTGAATCACCTTGAACTTGTCTCTAGCGGTGAGGCCTTTTGCCTGATCAGACGCCGAGAATAACTTGATCGCTACTTGAGACGGAGAGAGCTTCTTTGTGCTGATTGCCTCTGTATAACTCATTAGCGCAGCCGCCATGGTATCCACCTTTCTTTTGCGAGACTGAGCGTGCTGAAGCTCACTCAGTGATTCTCTTAGTTGTTTTGTTTTATAATTAGCACGTTGCGCAGCAGAACCCAGATTGGGTTCGCCAGCCTCAATTGCAGCAGTACTGGCTCCGCAGTCCCTGAGCGTGTAGCATCAGCTAAGTCTTCGGCAGAACCGTTTCTGCCCAACGCTCTAGTAGGTGTTCGCGTCGCTGATGAATAGCGGGGAAGCGAATTTCCCGGTCAGCTCAGCATTTAACGCGATTAGATCCATTTGTTCGACGAATACAAACGGTTTGTAGCGAAAATCGCGAACGTCTTTGTGCACCTCCAGGTACTTGTCCCAGACTTTTGCGGGCGTCGTAGGCATGCCTTTTTTTCGTCTCACCCGAAGCCAGAGTTTTTTTTTTAGCTTTCTAAACACCGTTATCGGGCGCTTCTGTATGCTAAGTTAGCTCTGAAGCTGCGATAATACGTAGAAGGATGCCATTGTTGAGTTGAAAACCTCACAGGATACGCCCCAGCCTTCCGACTTGAGACCGTAGTCGGAATCTTTTCTTAAGGCTATCTGACCGCAAAAGGCTTCACGTAGCACTTTTCGCTGTGTCGTCCCATTGGGCGGGCCCTGCTTTTGGGGTGGCAGATTTTGAAGCGTGGTGGTGTGTTGACGTTATTGTGTTGATCAAGGCGAAACGGAAGAAATGCGTAATGTTATAGGAGAAGGTGCAGAGATTCAGTGACAGCCAAAAAAATTTTTTTGGGTAGATAGAGCGGGGGAAAACAATTTTTACCCCAAATGTAGACCTTTTTCAGTGTAATTTTTGGTGCCGAACAGGCCCTTAGATTTAGTGATACTTAGAGCATCTCCACCTTTGGTGGTTAAATGGGTAATTAAACTAAATATAGTGGACATTTAGTCAAAGGCACTCCACCAATACGAGTAAATCGCTCCTACATTTAGTTAGAATTTAGAAACAGTGAAAAGTTGACTATATTTGCGAATTTCTACAGTTTGAGTAAAAAGCCTAGAAAACGACGCGACGACACAATGACACCAGCCATTCGAGTATTAACCCTCTATTCTCACACACGTCATCCGCAGCAGGTGCTGTCTCAGAACCGTGCTTACCTTGCCTGGTGCGCAAAAATGGAAGGCACTTTCGAAGCGAGAAGATGAGCAGGTGGTTGCGTCGTGGCTAGAGATAGCGCAATACCCGATAGACGGAAACGTACAAAAGGGTGCCGTTTTTTGGGAACGGGTGCACGCGTCCTTCACTGCGGCCTTTACGGAAACTTCCAGGACCGATAGTAGCCTCCATGTACGCTTCCGCTTCATACCAGGCAATAAATAAGCAAGTTCTGCGGTTTTGCTACAGTTCAAGCCCAGAACGAAAGCGTGAAGGCGTACGAGGACAAGGTCAAGGATGTGATGAAGATTTATGCTGATCTCCACAGTTCGGAATTTACGATGATGACCCTATGGACGGAGTCCAAAGGGTCATCATCGTCCGCAAACATCCCAAGTGGATAGAGGCGATGGTGGCTAAAAAAAACCAACGGAAAGGAAATAAAAAAGAGGCTAGATGAAGTAAATGAGGAGGAAAATGACGACCAGGAGAGTGGTTCAATGTCTGCGGAGAGTCCCAAGGGCCGAAGGAAGCAAAGAGGCTGGCTGCCACGAATGCCGAAGAAAACCAGCGCTCAATAGCAACCACACTTGGTAGAATTGCAATAGAGGCCCCAGAAACAAGGCGTGTCTTGGAAAGCGCTATAAATGAACAAATCATGTCGTGCAACACAGACGGCACGGACAAAACACAGCGTCGCTATTACCAATTAAATCAGGCACATATATTGATCTCTAGAAAGGAAAGGGGGAAAGCAACAACTAAACATTAAAAATATTGACATAGAGTTGTGTCGTGGAGTCAAGTTCAAAATCGAACACCGTAGTGTCGAGAACCTGACCACCATCGTGCCCGGCCGTCCAACTTACGGGGGGGATACCCCGCGAACCTTCGCCTACGATCCGATCTGATCGTCCGCTGCTAGCAGACGACCGATCATCAGTATAGGACGCCTAGTCCGATTCGTTCGTCATCTCACCTTGTGTACCCGATGGAATGGGCTGGTAACACACTCGGTGGATCGGTGCTCTAAATCGATTCGGGGTCTAAAAACGTGAGACCGTGCTGGGTAGTGTACCCTGGGCGGAACTCTTCACCCTGGGTACGGGCAGACCAGTTATACTCCAAGTAAATATACTTAAAAGGGCAGATCGCTCAATCGATCGTAGAGCCCAACCAATACGAGAATAAAAGTCCAATACTCCAATACAGAGATCCAATGAGAACGTGATAAACTCCACGAACTATATCTCCACAAAACAATCCAATAACTTGATTACACGTTCCAAACGTGTGTAACTTGCGCTTGAGAAGCCGACCAATGTGTACTCCCGTCGAGGGACTTCCGGCGGGCCAAGTGCGCCTGTAACGCGTCCCGGCCGGGTATAACAAGCTAGAGGGGATTACTCGACCCTCTGCTTCCAAACACTCTGTGGTGTGCAGAGGTGACTGATGTCCAATGCGAAGAAACGACTTCTTGTTAAGTGTTAAAGGCTACAAATTAACGACTAAACAAAACTATCCCCCTATGGTCCCCAATATGTAAATATTTAAGTACACGCATTATCATGTGACTTAGCAAAATCCGTGTTCTTGACACCTCTCGCACACGATAGGCTTAAAAGTCTACTTGATTTCCACCAATCCGATCGCCGATAAGCCGATCGGTGTGCTGCTGTCAGAAAGCGACCAAAATGCTTGAGTCCGCTTCGCCACAACCGCCCCTGAGTCTGGTCGTAGCCGCGCAACGGTAACGAGCCGATCTCACCTCATCCTAGACCTTCGCGAAATCGGACTCCACCGATGGACAGATCTTCGAGTCCACCTTCGCCAGGTACTTGCCTTGTACACCTGATCGTCTTGTAATCACTCTTGACGTTCGTTGCTACAGGTGCCCTGCGTTCCCCATAGCCACATATCGATTCACCTACCAGATCGGCCCGATATGATAGCCCTCACAACACTCCAGAGTCCGACACACCGGATGGGCATCAGATCGAGGTCGATAAGCTCCAGAAAACAGTCAGGGAGCTCCAGTTGCAGTTGACCATCAAGGATTCATCGCTCCTGCAACTTCGGAAGGAGGTAGACACTTTGATTCCTATATCCACGAAGTTGCAGGAGGTGATCACCGAAAACGCACATCTCCGAGCCCAGATCGCCCAACAAAATACGCGAGGTAAGCTGATCGGTCTTCTTTCCGTCTTTGGTCTGGTCTAATCTTCCTTTGCGTGCATATCAGTTGTCCACCGACATCGCCAAAACGTTCGACACTTTATTCGCGGCTGATCGGCAGTCGCATGACCACTGCGATCAGCTCCGACCGATCTTGGACGGGCTGATCGGCGCACGGCATGTTCTGTCTCGCTTGGAGGCCTACAGGTCACACCTCCTGGAACAGCTCGCGGTGGTCAACCGGCAGAGGTTGGAGGATCAGTCCGATCGGACTTTACTCCGCACCCAACATGGTGACCTGGAGAGGCAGATCGGCGAGTTGCTGGTCGTGTTCAGGGAGCAGATCGGGAAGGTCGAGTCTTTTCAGAGCCGATCGGACGCCTGGACCCAGGTGTGGTGTAGTCAAGTTCAAAATCGAACACGGTTGTGTCGAGAACCTGACCACCATCGTGCCCAGTATTCCAACTTACGGTTGGGGGTACCCCGCGGACCTTCGCTTGCGATCCGATCTGATCGTCCGTTGCTGGCAGACGACCGATCATCAACAGAAGACGCCTGGTCCGATTCATCTTGTGTTGCCATCTCACCTTGTGTACCCGATGGAATGGGCTAGTTATACACTCGGTGGATCGGGATCGCAGATTGATCTGATTCTGTCTTGAATATCGGAGACCGTGCTGGGTAGGGGTACCTAGGGTGGAACTATTGACCCCGGGTACGAGCAGACCATAGACACTTCCAATAGATAAATTCCAATGGGTCGATCGTCCAATCGATCTAGACCCAACCAATACGAGATAATAGAGGGTATAGCACTCAACCGGTCTAGCCCCTGACCAATATGAGAGAAGACCAAAGCCGGTCTAAACTCCAACCAATGTTATAGTAAACCAATATGTCCACGTAAAGATCCAATATGCTCGTGAATTCCACAAACGATATCTCCACGTAAAGACAAATCCACTTGTTAGTACGTTCCAAACGTACGTGACTTAAACTTGAGGAAGTCGACCAATGCGTGCTCCCGTCGAAGGACTTCCGGCTG
>CM047580.1:3430876-3460077 GCA_026184515.1 Peronosclerospora sorghi
GAGGCGACTGATGCACATAGAAAAGGTTTAAACGACCTCCTGTTGAGGTGTTAGCCCGAAGGCAAAACCAAAAGATTCCAAACGACTTCTTCTCTTTTAGGCAAATGCACAACTCTAACCGATACTACCTCCCTACGGTCCCAATATGTACCCACATGAAAATATGTAAAATACCCAATGTCAGGTGACTCACCAAAACTTGCGTTCTTGACACTCCTTGAATCTGATAGGCTAAAAAGCCCCCCTTTTTTAGACCAATCCGAAACTCGACCAGCTGCCTTGACCAAAAGTGACCGAATTTGTGGTACACTTCACCACACAGGAGTCAGACCGTCGATGGGCGGACATAAATCGGTGCTACCAACAGTTGACCGACTTGTTGCACCGGCGTCCGGCTGCAGGTTCTAGCGTTGACCGATCTGTATCGGCCTCTCTGATCAATCTACATCAATATAGGACCCGACGCCACTCATTGGCTAAAAGTAAGCACCCCGAAATTCCAAAAACTTCCAAGAAACGTAAGGACGCGTCGAAGGGCTCAAGGGAGCGGGGAACAGCGCGCGACTCCGAGCTCGAGTAGAAGCGAGCGATGCCTCGGAAGAAAGCCAAGACGCTGGCGCATCTCCCAAGCCCAAGATCGGACGCAGCCGACACGTCTATCATCACCAAATTACATGCGCCCTTGCGCCCCCGCGCTGCTCACACAAAGCGTATAGAGAGCTTCTACGGAGAGGACTCGGGGGACGGATCGGGAGATTCCGAATTCTTGATCACTGCTTATCCAAGTCCCGATCCGATCAACGCCGAGGTCCCGTTGCTACGAAGCCTGCATCGGGGGATGACAAGGTGATCAGCTCTCAGGGTGACGGTGCTGCACGGACGCGCGAGTCAACCGGATCGGTGCCTTCGTTCCAGCCCGGCACATCTGGGCTGCGCAATCACGACCGATTGAAAGGGTTGTCGATCGGAGATCGACCTCTTCAGTCGCTGACTTCGGATGCCGTTTTGCGATCGTCACCGGGGCAGATCGGTAGCTTGCACCGATCAGCCCTGACCAAACAAGATCTGGCCCGGTCGATGTCCCGACCTGACTTCTGGCTCTTCCCTCCAGCTTTGAAAACCCCTTACCCGTCTGCGTGGCGGGAGGATCTGGGCACGTGACCTCAAATCGCCCGTCTGTATGCAGATCAACCATGGGAAGTGCTGCTCAGCGCCAAGTTGGACTCCATATTCGCGTCGACTCCTTGGATCGATTCGCTTCTGGGTCGACTTCGGGCTTTTAATACAGCCCACTGCCAGGCTATCTGGAAGTCCACCCATTATCTCCTCCTTCCCGCGGGTCGGACGTACCGTGACCAAGACCTGATCCTGTATAAGAAGCGCCGGAAACAGCGCCGGAGTCGGGCGGGCTAAGCTTGGCTGGTCCTATGCCAGTTTATTCTGGAAGGGATGCTGGCCCGCGAGTGCGACATCGACATTTTCCTGTATCCGGTGTTTCTTCATATGGCCAAGCGTTGCGTTGAGAGCCCCGGGGCGTTGACTGAATACGGCATCTGGTATCCCGGTCTTCGGTGCGACGGGCCGGTCGTAGACCTGAAGGACGTCTTGATCCAGATTGATCAGCAGGAGCCCTGGCGTAATCAGCATCGGGAACAGATCGAAGACCATACGGCATTTACTATCGGTCGTTTGTGGGGTGATTGCGACCCTTGATGTGTCAGATAGCTTACCAGATAATCCATAATACATGTCATCATTTTTCCGAAATTCTTGATCACCTGATCACTTAACCAAATTTCGTCACTTTCTCCAAACTTGTACCAACACGTTATCATATACAGTTCCATCCATATCGCGAAAATTGTCACCACGTTCGTCACTCCACTACTCCAGTTCATCATACTAATTCACAATAATTCAGACCTTACACATGTTCACACCGATCGATATACTGATCGGTGCTACTGTGTGTCTTGATCTTCATCTTCATGAGTCTGCATCACTGCAAAGCGATTCCGACTGAATCGTTCTCGCTCGAACTCTCGTAGCAGTGCTCCACAATTTAGATCGAGTTCGTCGATCCAAGTTGCTTCGTCATGATCCTTCCAGCGGACCAGATATTCTCGGGGGGTGCGACCGAAACGTGTCTTCTTCACCGATAGGACATCTAGCACCTTTTCCACCTCGGATTCGTCCTCTTCCAATGGCCTTTCCCAACTTTCCTCCGGCAGCAGAGCTTCATCAAAATCGAATCTCTCCGCTTCGTCCACCAGACAGGGCATTTTAGGCTGATCGGTGAATTCTCTGACCAGCTTCAGCTTGGACACATGCACGATCGGAAAAACTTTATAATCCGTGCCGATCGTGGTCAGACGAGCAGCATGATCTCCGATCAGCTCTGCTACACGGAAAGTAACGTGCCACATATGAGCCAACTTCTTTGCATAGCCTTCCTTGACCCGATAGAGGTATAACCATACCCTCGCCCCTGGTTCAATACCATGAGGTCGGACCTGATCGTTATTCCGATCTTCTCGATCTTGCGTGGCCTGACGCAACTTTTCATTGACAACTTCTTTCGCATGCTGATAATGCTTCTGTACATGCATGAGCCAACGACGGGCATCGCAATCGCGGGTCCGAGTGCAAACTATCGGTATCGCCGCTTCAAGTGTCCATCGAGGGTCCCATCCATACGCCAGATAAAAAGGCTTTTCTCCTCGGAACCGATCGGTTGAAGAGTTGAGTGCGAATACCAGTCTCTCTGCATACTCGTCCCAGTCACGTTGGTCCGGATCGGCGACATACATCTTAATTGCCCTTGTGATTGTCTGCACCATGCGTTCAGCCGATCCGTTCGCTTGCGGACGATATGACATCGTCGCGCTCTGTTTCTGGCCTAGCATGTTATTGAACGATTGGAACACCTCACCCATAAAACCGGGTTCCCGATCGTGTCTAATAACTTAGCTGGCGCCGAACCTTCTGAACACACATTCCTCGTAACTCTGGGCGATCTGCTCCGCAGATCGCGATGCACTAGCCTTTGCTATCACCAGACCAGTGAATAGGTCGATCCAGATCAGCAGCTCGGTGTTGCCGCGCGTCGATCTGGGCAGCGACGGTATGTGATCCATTGCTATCACCTGGAAAGAGTAAGTAGCCTCGATATTTCCGGGCGATCGGCCCTTGATTATCGGTCTGCCCTTTCCGGTCTCGCAATCTGTGCAACAGCCCACATGTTTCTTCACGCTCCGAAAAAGTCCTCTCCAGTGAAAGTGGACCCTGATCTTGTGGTATGTCCTGCTTATGCCTTGATGTCCCCCTTCTATACTCACATGGTAGTGATGAAGGACATCCGGCTGTAGAAGCTCAGGGATCACGAATTTTGCTAGTCTATCTCGATCGGCACTGTCTAGATCAACGTCACCGCAGTAATATAGCAATACATTGTCATCCACATCGTAACTGTCCGCGATCTTGGTACACTCTTTCGCTTGATCATTCGTTAACTTGGACAGTTCACCACGCAGAAAGGCCTTCAAGTTGACGATCCACTATTCTTCGTCCTGCGCCTTGAGGATCCGTTCCGCCCTTAGCTGTTGTACAACGTACTCGCTCAGCCTTTCCTTTGGGAACGATCGGCGAGACTTCTGAGTTAGCGATCTAGTTGCCGCCATCACATGCACCGTATCAGGGCTGTCCTTGGGCTTGATCAACTCCGGGAGACTGTTTATGTCCATAAGTTCATGTAGAACGGCCTCCTCGGTGATCGTCGCCCTGATCTGGTCCCGCATGGCTTGGGTCGCGAGGTGGTCGGCGCTTCTGTTCCAATCCCGTTTCACGTGCAATAGCTCCTGGTTGGGATAGTCTTTCAGTGTCTTCATCACCCGATCATTCAGCAACTTCAGCCGTGGTGCCTTACAGTCAATATCCCCGGCGATATGCCTTATCACTAGGTTGGAGTCACCACATATGATGATCCGCCCTTTCTTTTGTGATGACAGAAGATCGAGACATAGAAGGAGCCCCTGATATTCCTCCTCGTTGACCGTTATGTCAGGCGTGAAATCAGCGGCGGCTGCTACTATAGACAGACCATTGTGGTAACTTCCACAGTATGGCACTATAGGAGACGACCTTCTTCTTCACGCTAGCCGATCCGTCGAAACTCAAGACCAGGAGTTCCTCATCCCGATCGACGATCGGCGGTGGCCGTGAGATTGATTGTCGGGGTTGCTTTCTTGGGGCAATCGCCATCAGAGCCTCATCCACTTCAGACCGAGGGGTGATACTGGCAGCCAATGTGCCCAATATCTCTTCCTCTCCCTTGGTGCACATGACGACCTGGAGGGACCACTGTGAAAAGATCGCTGACCATCTGCCGAGCCTACCGCCCATCCCATTGGCTGATAATAGCCAGGCCAATGTCGACTTTCTCGAAAGAACCTTTGCCGATCGGCCGACCAGTAGGTTGTAGCACACATCCAAAATCCGAAGTAAAGCCAGAACTTCCTTTTCGACGATCCCATCGTTAACTTTGTTCGGCTTCAACGTCCGGCTCGTAAAAGTGACCGGGTGGTACACTCCATCATGTTCTTGCACTAGAGTGGCAGAAATGGCCCACTTACTAGCATATACAATGACGATCGGCATTTTTTTCGGATCGAAGTGTCTGAGAATCGGTGCCGTCGCCATCTTGGCCTTTAGCATACCGAAAGCAACCTTTGCACGCTTCATGTGATCCTCTGCCTCCAGCGGCGGAAAATCTGCGGGCAGATCAGAGTCTCAGCCCTCCCATTAAGTTGCCCGATCTTCTTCGCGCAACATATGGTAGTCGACTTCCCGGAGCTCGTACAGCACGGCCGCGTAAATCGCGAAGTCTTTAATAAAGCGGCTGTAGTAATTTAGGCTCCCTAGGAAGGACTGCATTGCCTTCAGTGATCTGGGAAACGGGAGGTTGCTCAGTGACTCCAGATCCTTACGATTGGCCTCCAGCCCACTGATTGACACCATATGACCTAAATAGGCGACCTTGGACATGCCCCAAAAAATCTTCACAGCACTGATCGACAGGTTCCAGCGATCGCATGTCTACAACAACCGTTCGACCTTCTCGCACAGATCGCTCCATGACGAAGCAGGGATCAGAATGTCGTCGATACACAATCGCCTCCCCAGAACGAACGGTCTCCTTTCCCGGTCGGGTTCACCCTCTGTAAATACATCATGGTTTTCGGTGGGGTCCCGATCGGTACTGATCTTGAAATGTCCATACAGTGCGTTGTCGATCAGCCTCTGGTAGATCTGGGGTGCGTTCACGGCATACGGTTCCACTAGAACAGACCGAACGGCGTAACAAATGCGGAGATCTCGCGAGCCCGATCGGTCATCGAAACCACCCAAAATCCACTTGCCATATCCAGTGAGCAATACCATAGGGTCTTGTCAAGATCTTCTAGCAGATCGCTGATCAGTGGCATCGGGTACACCATAAGCTTGGTCAACCCATTTACCAACCGATAATCGATACACAACCTGATGTCGACGCCGTTCTTCTTGATCACAATCACGATCGGTGAGGCCCACTGCGAGGTCGACGGCTTAATGATCTTGGTATCCAACAGTCCTTTTATAATATCAGACAATTTTTCGCGGTACTATGGCGCCACACGTCGGCATCGCTGGGCGATCGGCTTGGCATCACCCACGTCGATATCACAGATCGCTCCGCGAGCAACAGGGGGTAAGGCGTTGCCTTTCCCGATCAGCAGATGTTTCTTCTTCCATATGATTCTCTTTAGCTGATCGATCTGGTCGGGACTGTTGACATCCCGATCTACCACTTGCAGATCGTCCAAGGTGACTTCGGGCGGATCGGCAGACACTTCAGGGAGGACTGACATCTGGCTCTCCAGATCCTGAATATATTGATCCCCACCCTCATGTATACAAACTTGATCGTCTTCTGTGGCAACATCACACAAACCGTCCTGATCGGTTGCACACTGCTGTACCCGATCGTCGGGCTGCTCTTCAACGACATCGATCTGCTTAGGCGAGCCATCATGGTCCGCCCCATCAATCTCATGTTCCCTTTTTTCTATTTCCGGCTCCGCTGTCGCCTGTTCTTGTGACGCCACCATGTTGACGAACCTTGGCTCATCTGCTTGATGGTCCACCGCGTCCGGCAACTGCGGTGCCTTCCTTCGAATTAACATCTTCTTTGGGGTTACATATCTGGGTCGTTCCACCATAGGTGAGGTATCTTCTTCCACCGGTCCATCATCGCTGGCCAGATCGGTGGTCGCTTGGTATGCCAAGTTCTGCCACTCAACATACCGTCTCGATCCGATCGAGACGAACCCCAACTTTCTTGGAACCTTCCCTTCCGCCAGCCACATGCCGACAATAGTATTATTTTCGAGCGTAAGCTGATTGTCACCGATATTAGTGACTGGAACATAATCATATCGGCCGGCGCTCTTCACAAAGGTCGGCACCCACCAATCGCCCCTGGTCACCCATAACTTCCTTGATCGAAAACCATTGTCGACCGGGGTATCAGCGGATTGTCCGACTGGAATGGTGGCATCTTGGTCCCACCTGACCAGATCTGTGTGCGATCCGTATAGGGGCTGCCGACCAGCTAACTGGATCTGGACCTCATCCGGGAGTGTGAGCACTCCATGAGACAGATCAAGGAGAATAACCGCCGGCACCATGAAATCCATGCCTAACAGGGCATCCTGACCGGCCAGCTTGACAACCCAAGCGCTGAAGAAGCAGACCAACGAACCGATAGAGTGATCTTCACACGCGTCTTTCCTTCGGTCATGTAAGAGTTTTCACCGATTCCGACGCATTCTTGTCTCTGGGTGTCGTCTATACGACATCCGACCTTACGAGCAAAGGCGGAGTCGATAATCAAGACTTCGGCTCCAGAGTCGAACAACATCGTTGCCTTCTGGTTGTTAATCTTAACACAGGCTTTCGCCTGCTTAAACCATTTGTCGGGCGCATGATACTTCCAGTATCCGCGAGACTCCCCAGGCAGCAGATCCAACTGCATGACCACCTTCGATCGGGATTATTCATCAGTCGTGAGATTGTAAACCGGATGATCCCGATCGGCGCAATTGAGAATAGAACATGTATTGTCGGTTTTATTCTCCTTGCCGACATATGCATAGATGCCAAACGTAGATCGCTCGGCTCGATCCAGATTCCAACCTGGCGAGCGTTCTAGTTTAACATCTTCTCCACGTCCGGTGGAAGCATCCCCGCGTGCTTACCCGGCACATACCACTTGCGAATCATATTGAAGAACTCTTTGGTCTTGCACTGGCTGGACTCGTGGATCTCTACACATGACTTGCACACGAAGAGGCAGTGATCGGTGGGGTGGCCGCGTCTTTCGCACTTCTTGCATATCAACTTCTTCCAGCAGTCCCCACCGTCATGCTTGCTTGAACCGCAGTCAGAACACTTCTTGCGAGGTCGGTCCGAATTGGACTTGTTCCCACTCCTGCCCTTCCGATCTGCCTGGTCAGGCGTCGATCTGGTTCTTGGGGAAGGTTCCGTGACGAAGATGTGACGATATTGGTCTTCTTCTGACTCCCAACTGGGCTGGCCGCTACTTTCCTCTTCCGACCCAGTGCTGTCTTCAGTCACAATCGCCTTGACAGCATGGGCCGATCTGGTCAGGGGCCTCTTCACCGGGTCGGTCTGGGTCTTAGACCTGTAGCGACCCGATCCAACGGCGACCTTCGCCCTCATGCTGCATGTTGTAGCGTCCGCAACGTCTGCTCCACTTTCCCCACATCTTTGAGGTGCAGCAGAGTGAGATGATCTGCCAGCTCTTTGTCATCAAGGGTACTGATGTAGTGACCCACGTGCTCCATAGCGGCGCCGGTCGGCGGGTTGCCTTCCTTGATCACTATCCCGGCGAGAATTGCAGCCACGTTCAAGCGATGCAAATACTCGATCGGCTTCTCGTCGCCCCGCTTCTGCGTATGATGGTATTTGCGGGCGGTAGATAATCCGGAGTTGCAGTACTGCCCCTCAAATTCTGAACATATCAGATTCCAGTCAGATCGGACATCCCGACCCAACTATTGGATCCCGTTCGCAGCCGTTCCTTTCAGCAGATCCCTGAAGATCAGACACCGTTCCTTTTTTGGTGTCTGATCCCGTAAGAAAGCAGACTTGACCCGACCAAACCACGATCTGGCTTGCTCCTCGTCGGCGTCTATGCCAGTGAAGTCCTTGAGATCCGTGGTCGCAGCCATGCGAATGCGTGGGATAGCAGTAGATCCAAAATCAAAAGCGGTTGTAGAGGCTAGGCTAGCCTTACGCGTTCTGCCCTCCCCTGCACCGTCTGACCCATAGTGGTCATCCGGATCGCCGATCGACTCCATGTCGAAATCACTGTTCTTGCTTGATCGGCGCGGTCGGGCTGGCTGCGGCTTGCGTCTTCCTCTGCCAACTGGTTTGCCACCTCGGATAGCCTTGTCTGTCGATGCCACTGACTCCATATCGACATCCCGGCAAGTATTGACATTTGCCGGGAAGATCGGTCCTGGGCATGCGGGAGCGGAGGCGATCGGCATGGTCTCCCATGAAACGCTCCATCATTGCCTCAAACATGGCTTGGACGTTAGTTCGGGTCATGGGCAGTATGTTGGTATCCTCTTTTGGAGGTACTGAAACTTATGGGGGCTCCTGGGGCCCCGACCGGTATGCAGCCCCTTGCTGCCGCACGTCCTTTTTATGCTCCCATGGGGGTACGATCCGCCCCCATGGTCATCAGCTCAACCCCTCCAACTCTGATGAGCTATTAGAGGCAGGTGGAGACATATACAACGACTTATTGTCGGAGCACACATCATCGTATGCTGCCGTAGCTTCATCGGCCTTCAATACCAAGGTGGGAGTTAAGCGGCGAACCGCCCCCACCAACGGCACCAAATGATTGTGGAGGGTCGACATCGACATCTCCAGCTTCCAAGTACCCAAATCGAACATCTTCTGTACGTTGGCGAGGTTTTGCACTTTTATGCCGACCTCAGCCAACATAGCCAACAGGTTCTTCACCAATAGCAAAGGCCGATCACTCTGGATCGGCTCGGTGGTGGGTCCAAGAAGGCGATCGGTGATCTGGAGGTTTAAGATCCGCATGATCTGGTATTCACGAGTAAATCGATTTAACTCGTGGATGTAATACATAATGGTCAGGTCTTCTTCCTTGATAACCCCATCCCCGACCTGCGACTTTTCTTCCAAGTCGTCTTCGTCGGATAGCATTATGAGCCTCTGCTTGGGGACCTTGGGAAAATGGATCGGATCGTTCCGATCAGCCTCCAAGACGTTTTCATCTTTAATTTATTTTCATCGAAATTTTCATTTAAATGCATAGGATCAGGACTTTTGTCCTGATCCTTTCCGGAACTATAGCAAGACTTGCTTTAGTCCCGATCGGCTCCGGTGGGAGCCTTATGGGGCGGAAAAAACTTATCAATCCCGATCTGGTCCTCCACCCGGCCAGATCGGACATCGCCATCCTTATCGACAACGAGAACATAAGGCGATAGCCGTTCCTTATGTCCTCTCCAGAACGATTCCACATTTAACTCGTTATAATCGATTCTTCGCGAGATATCATCTCGGTGATATCCACGATCACCAAGTGATCCGGGCACGCGCACCATTGTGGTGGAGTCAAGTTCAAAATCGAACACCGTAGTGTCGAGAACCTGACCACCATCGTGCCCGGCCGTCCAACTTACGGGGGGATACCCCGCGAACCTTCGCCTACGATCTGATCTGATCGTCCGCTGCTAGCAGACGACCGATCATCAGCATAGGACGCCTAGTCCGATTCGTTCGTCATCTCACCTTGTGTACCCGATGGAATGGGCTGGTAACACACTCGGTGGATCGGTGCTGTAAATCGATTCGGGGTCTAAAAACGTGAGACCGTGCTGGGTAGTTTACCCTGCGCGGAACTCTTCACCCTGGGTACGGGCAGACCAGTTATACTCTGTAACAGGGTTACATTCGGGTCACATTTAGTAGATCGTGTACGTGAGTACACTACGGTTGGGGTCAGTATTGACCGGTCCGAAAGGTTTGTACCTATTGGTTATTTAACCAATCAGGGCAGGATCCCTTGGTGGAGGCGTGGCAGCCAGCCACGTGTTGGTACACAGGGGGTGTACACTACATTTTAGCTAGGTACGAATTTAGTAAGTTCTACTTAGTATTACATATAGTTTACATTAGTTTAAATTAATTTAGCCTAATTATATATTAAATATACATTCAGTTTACATTTCACTCAACGGACTACCAGACGCACGACCTCGACCGGTCGCGCGTGTAGTGAGTGCAGTAGCGTAAAGGGAGTCCTCCCTTTAGATACCCCCTTAGTAAGGGAGCCTTGTGTTAAGGCATTAGCGAAAGCTAATAGTAAACCAAGGTGGGAATCTTGGCACCGAGTAAGAGATTTCTCTCTTACTAAGCCCTTTTATAAGGGCGCATCTGCTAAGGAGCGGCGAACGCCGCTTAAAGGAAAGTCTTCCTCTGTGCGCTAGCCGCACCGTGCGTGTACGCACCGGCTACATACTCCAAGTAAATGTACTTAAAAGGGCAGATCGCTCAATCGATCGTAGAGCCCACCAATACGAGAATAAAAGTTCAATACTCCAATATAGAGATCCAATGAGAACGTGATAAACTCCACGAACGATATCTCCACAAAACAATCCAATAACTTGATTACACGTTCCAAACATGTGTAACTTGCGCTTGACGACCAATGTGTACTCCCGTCGAGGGACTTCCGGCGGGCCAAGTGCGCCTGTAACGCGTCCCGGCCGGGTATAACAAGCTAGAGGGGATTACTCGACCCTCTGCTTCCAAACACTCTGCGGCGTGCAGAGGTGACTGATGTACAATGCGAAGAAACGACTTCTTGTTAAGTGTTAAAGGCTACAAATTAACGACTAACCAGAACTATCCCCCTATGGTCCCCAATATGTAAATATTTAAGTACACGCATTATCATGTGACTTAGCAAAATCCGTGTTCTTGACACCTCTCGCACACGATAGGCTTAAAAGCCTCCTTGATTTCCACAAATCCGATCGCTGATAAGCCGATCGGTGTGCTGCTGTCACAAAGCGACCAAAATTCTTGAGTCCGCTTCGCCACAGTTCTCTTGTGTCAGATATTAGCATGATGCCATTTATTCTTCTATATACTATCCATGTCTTTGCCATAAATGATCAATGAGGTCGTGACGCAACTGATAGTGTTTAGTATCATCACGTATGCAACACAACCGCTGAACGAACTCAGCAAATGAGCACGGATCCTGGGAAAGGGTAGGCGCCTCGAGTTGGACATCATATTCATAGACAAGGTCATTCAAATACGCTCGCCCTCCTCAATCATGTTGTGCAGGACGATGCAGGCTGTCATAATGTATGAAAAATCTTCATGCCTCCAGAAACGAGTGGGGCCGTTGATTATCGCAAACCGTGCTTGTAACACACCAAACCCACGTTCAACATATTTCCTCGCCCATTACTGCAGTTTAAAAAAGTGACTCTTCTCTGCACCTTTGGTTAGGCGATTGTCGGAACGAGCGTCGCCCACTTCGGGTAGATGTCTATGTTCAAATTCAACAATAAATAACGCAAATTAAGTGATAAGAGAACGATAGACAGAAGAACATACCGACGGCAAGGTATTATCCCATTTCGTAATCGTGCCTGTTTATTGAAATGTTTGCCGGCGGTGACCTGCCGTCCTCGAGGTCGGAGGAAAGATGTGAGCAATCAATAACATTGATATCATTGTGCGACCCTGGCATCCCAAAATGCCAAAACCATAAATCGTGCAAAACAAAACTACAGCTTCAAGAATTATGGTCGGGTCACTTCTCTTCCCTGTGTATTTCCCTGACCTAACTTTTACAACTCCAGTGCATTCAATCTATGTTGGAAGAGTGTGTATCCATTTTGGACTTTGCACTCTTCCGAATAGTGGAATCCCATTGGCTGTTCAGGTAAGCCATACATTTTATGCATATAATAGCGGTTACAAGATTAAGTTGCATTAGTACTGGATAGCTTAAGTAACCATACATAATATACTTTACTTTCCTTTCTGCATTTATATAGTGAGCACACGCACTGAACTCTCTGTGGCTATTACGCGACGCACGCCTCTTTGCGTCTTCCGCTGATCCTCCCGCGCTGAAACTTCGTGAGCAGGTGAGTATTGATCGCGGAAAGTGCACTCACTATTTTTATTGAGTTTCAACAGGTTATGAGCCCAAGTTGCGTCAAGTAATCTCGTGGAGTTTTCTTGGTGATTGGAGTGTACTCTCGTGGGGATTTTTTTCGTTGTTACGTTTCGTGGAGCTAGTGGAAAGTCGCCTATCAAAGGGATAGTGATTGACGAACGTGACTGAAGTGTTTATATTAAGTTTATGATGTTTGACTCTGATGGAGATGATGTGCCATCCGTGGAGGAATTTCAGGCGCTGGTGCGCGACTTGAGGGAAGCCGCGATTACTCTGAATAACCCAGATGCTTCGCAGGCTAGACCAGCATCCCTGAAAAGATCCCCCGATCCTAAGAGGGAGGCACCGGTGCGCATACCGCAGTCGGAGTTTCGGGAGAGTCTCCAGAATTACCGTCCGTTCGGTCAGCAGATGTCGATACACGACCTGGCCGAGGACGAATGGGTAGAAGCTGGTGCACAACCACACCCAGAAGTATATGAAGCACCCCGCAGGTCGCCGGCTGCGGAGCAAGTTGCAGGCGGTGCCGAAGTGCCCGCCGCGCAGTGAAATCTACCGGTGCAACACAACGGGTACAAAATACATAAGTTAAGTATAGACAAGTTTTCAGGGCGCGAGCTGTATCCCGGTCTAGATGCAGGCTACCGCCAATGGGCCTACCTGTTTATGGAGGCGATTGAGATTGCAGAAATGACTTCTGGCTTCCAATGGATCAAAAGTTTAAAAGTCAACAAAGTTGGCGAACATTTGGAAGGCACCGCCGCGGAGTACTATCGTACTAATGTTGCATGGTGGTGGTGGGTGTCACCAACACTAATCTACGTGATGGACCAGATGCGGATGGGATTCAAAACGAATATATCGCACCATCCAGCTTCCACCAGATTTGCTATGGAAAAGGATGCTCGGCGCAGCTGGACGGATCATTACTTATACCTAGTATCTCTGGCTCGCGAAAGCGGGTCGAGTGAAAAGTTAATCGTGGAAAATATTGTCAAGTAAGCCGCGCCGCGGCTGAAAGTAATGCTGATGGCTAGGTATGATCCGAGAAGTCAGGACTACCTCAGCCATGCGCAAGAATTGATTGCCTGGGTGCAGGAACTGGAGGACGACGCCGGGAAGGCTAAGCCAGCCCTTAAGTTGCAGGCGCATGCCGCAACATCTGGTAAGGGGCGGCGCGGGCGCTACGCGTGCGGTGGCGAGGGGCATATACAAAGGTATTGACCCTAGAAACATAGGAAGAATGGAAGTAATCGCAGCCAAGGGCCGAGCCGTAGCGGCAGTGAAAAGTCGCCAAAGCGTTTCGTGCTTTCGACTATGGATACCACTATAGGTGCATATGTAAATGCATTTGGAAATGTTTAAATCATTGACAGTGGTGCAAGTATACACTTGGTGTCGAACGCAAATTTGTTAGAAGATGCAAAGGACTGTGCTCCTGATGATAATTTCGCCTTGCCGGATGGTGGCACCTTACAGGCGACGAAAGTCGGACGGCTTACGCTGCGGACGTGCGATAAAAGTGAAACGGTCGTTATCTTGACGGAAGTATACTTCGCACCGCAACTAGCCAGAAACTTAATTTCACTTGGCCGGCTGCGTGAAAAGGGTTCCGCCATAGTTGACGATGGCCACAAGCTGCGGGTGATGATTAAAGGTGAAAAGCTTTTTGATGTGACGACGCATGGATCCATTTTCATTGCCAAGTTGAAAGCTGAAAGGGCGAATAATTTTTCGAAGGATTTCGGTGACATGGTTGCTAATAGTGTGGAGGAAGACGTCGGTCAAGATGTCCACACTGGAAGCCTGCACCACTTCCATATGCGTCTGGGTCACCTGGCCTATGATACCATCGAAAGGTTGGCCAGGGACCCCAGATCTGGTATTGCTCTGACGGACACGAATAGGCCAAATTGCCTTACGTGTGCCGAGGGGAAGGCAACCAGGAAGGTGCAATCGAAGGTGGATTCAGGCTGCAACGCCCCGATAGACCGCATCGGAGGAGTGATCTACAGTGACCTCAAGGGTCCGATCACTCCCCGTGACAGGCGAGGCAATCGGTATTTGGTCGTCTTTGTGGACCATCACTCCAATTATGTAAGGGTGTTTGCGGCGCGTACCAATGACATGGCGGCAAGGTTTTTCGGGCAATTCATCGCCTGGTTCGAAAACGAGTTTTCGTGCAGAGTGCACGTATTGTGCACTGATGGCGGCGGAGAGTATCTGTAGCCGGTGCGTATACGCACGGTGCGGCTAGCGCACAGAGGAAGACTCTTCCTTAAAGCGGTAGCTACCGCTACTTAGCCGATACGCCCTTGTAAAGGGCTTATTAGGAGAACTCTCCTACTCGGGGCCAAGATTACCGGGTTTGTTTACAACTTAGCCTTAACGTCTGTATTCCATTAACGGGATGTAGGTAAAGGGAGGGCTCCCTCTTACCTATGACACTCACTTCGCGCGCGACCGGTCGAGGTCGCACGTCCGCAAGATAGAGTGAAATGTAAAGTGAATATATTTAATATGTAATTAGCCTAAATTAATTTAAACTAATATAAACTATATGTAATACTAAGTAGAATATTCCTAATTCGTACCTAGCTAAAATGTAGTGTACACACCTGTGTACTGACGCGTGGATGGCTGACACACCACCACACCAAGGGTCCCTGCCCTAATTGGTTAAAATAACCAAAGGTTCAAAACCTTTTAAACCGGTCAATACTGACCTCAACCGTGGTGTACTCATGTACACCAACATTTTATGTAACTCGAATGTAACCCCGTTACAGTATCGGAACGTCGATCTGTTCTGCAAACAGACCGGTACCCGCCGCCAAGTGACTAAACCAGGAAATCCTGCCTCAAGTGGCAAGGCGGAGCGAATGATCCGGACCATTTTGAACATGGTCCGGTGCATGATACTTGGGTCCGGTGTACCCCTAGCATATTGGTCGGAGGCGGCTGAGTATGCTGCTACATACTCAACCGTACTCCGACAAGGTCGAATATCGGGCGAATTTTGCCGCTGGAAGTGCTGACCGGCGAGCGGCCGGCAGTAAATGATACTGTGGTTTTCGGGTCCCCGTGCATGGTTTGGCGGGACCCAAAGAAGAAAACGTTGGCGAAGCACGCCGAGCGAGCCCTTATTCTAGGGAGAAGTGACGAAACGAAAGTCTTCAAGGTGTTATCACTGAAAGACAGGGTGGTCGTGGTGACGAGGCACGTCACCGCGATTGAAACGCTCAGCCCTTAGACCAGCAAAAAAATTGACCAAGGTGTTAGAAGGTAAACGCAACCAAGAACTGGAGGAAATGGCCGAATCGCGTTCGAGAAACACCAGTCCAAATACGCCAAATTTAGGGCGCGGAAGTGAAGGAACACCGGAGGCTGTAACCAAGTCAAGACACGTCGAAAAAGCTATGCAAGGCATTAAGAAGACGCGTAAAAGTCGAAGAAGACGGCTAAAGGACAAGAATATGAAGCGTCGAGGGCCAAAAGGGCCGCTTGAAGCGATGAAACTCCGGAAAAAAAATTCGAAAATGACGAAAATTCGGAAAGCGCTTTATGTGTGTACGCGGTTTGCAAGCCTGGTTTCGATCCACCAAGTGGTTCGATGATGCAACCATACCCTAAGAATTATCGTGAGGGAACGGCGGCCCGCAGTCGAAGATGTAGAAACAGGCAGAAATGTAGGAGCTCAAGGCCCTCCAAGATCTCGAAACGTGGGACATCGTTCGCCGCCCTGAGGGCAAGGTGCCTCTCCCGACAAAGTGGGTGTACAAGACGAAAGTCAGTGCAAACGGTTCGGTTGAGAGGTACAAGGCGAGGTTGGTCGCCAGAGGCGACAAGCAAGTTTTTGGCGCCGACTATTTTTTCATGTTTTCAACCGTTATGGAGTTGAATAACTTCAAGTTAATTTTCGTGTTGGAACAAGTGTGGGGGGTAGCGGCACGCCATGGCGATGTGCCAAGTGCCTACCTCAAGGCCAAATCTGAATACGACGTGGAAATTTACTTACAGGTGCCGCAAGGCATGGATATCACGATGGTTAAATTGCGTGATTTCGGTGTGAAATCACCAAAGGAGCTCGAGCTAAAATCAAAGCGCAACCTGTATGGTTTGAAGCAGGCTGGGCGATTGTGGCACCAATGCCTGTGTGAAACTCTAATGAAGTTTGGATTTACGCAGTGTGTCACGGATACATGTATTTTCGTCAAGCACGAAGGAGCCGAAACGGTCGTAGTCGGAGCATATGTTGACGAACTCCTGGTTACTGGAGCCAGTGAGAGGATCGTGCAAAAATTCTTTGCAAACATGAAAGTTTTGGAATTGAAAGATTTGGGCAGTGTTACCAAGTTTCTGGGCATCCGTATTCAAGGCGATACGAGGAGTGGTTACGTGCTAGACCAATAAATCACAATCAAGGAAATACTGAAGATGAACAAGCTGGAAAAAATGAATCCAGCTCGCACTCCGGTGCTGACACCGGATGACGATAAGGAGTATCAAGAACTTCTGTTGGTGGATCCGAAGGAGAATTTACCAAGTATCAAGCAATTTCAATCGCTCGTGGGCAGTCTGCTATGGGTAGCCCGGTGCACGCGTCCTGACATTTCGTTCGCCGTGCACCGAGCCACACGTAAGACCCATGCACCCACGCTGGGCGATTACAAGGTTGCCAAGAGGATCCTCAAGTACCTTAAGGGAACGAGCGATTTCAAGTTGGTTTTAACACATGATGATCTTCCTATGCCGCTCCGGATTATGGTCTACAGCGATGCGGATTTCGCCGCCGACAAGGTGGACCGGAAAAGTGTTTCGGCGATGGTAATGTTCGTGAATGGAGTTTTTGTAAGCTGGGCTTGCAAGAACCAGACGGCGGTTGCATTTTCAACCACGGAAGCGGAATTTGTTGCGGCAGCCATGGCCGTAAAGGAGGCATTAGGGCTGCGAGAGCTGGTCGCTGAAATTGTCATGCATGCCAAGACGCCGCTCATGTTTAAAATGGATAATCAAGCTGCAATACGACAATTAGAAGATGAGGCAAGTGCGGCGAACTCGAAGCACGTGTACATCAAGCTAAAATTTCTGAATGACTATACCAATAAGGGCGTTGTTTTGTCAAGCCACGTGCCGAGCGAAGAGAAGTTAGCAGACCTACTGACCAAGGACTTGGGAGCGCAGTGGATTAAAGTGTTGCGTGCAGTGCTAGGCCTGCAGTGATGGTTTCACAGCCTCCGGTCTTCCATGAGGAGTGTTGGAAGAGTGTGTATCCATTTTGGACTTTGCACTCTTCCGAATAGTGGAATCCCATTGGCTGTTCAGGTAAGACAAAAGTTGCATTAGTACTGGATAGCTACTTAAGTAACCATACATAATATACTTTACTTTACTTTTGCATTTATATAGTGAGCACACGCACTGAACTCTCTGTGGATACTACGCGACGCACGCCTCTTTGCGTCTTCCGCTGATCCTCCCGCGCTGAAACTTCGTGAGCAGGTGAGTATTGATCGCGAGAAGTGCACTCAACTATTTTTATTGAGTTTCAACAATCTAGGCTTCCCAGCATGCCGACAAAGTCACTTTTCATGCATTTTGATAAGACGATTGACGTCGTCCTCGGTTGGTGATCGTAGGTATTTGTAATTAATGATTTATATTTAATATGTAATTAGTCTAACTTAATAAACTAATGTAAACTATATTTAATACTAGGTAGAACTTACTTAATCCGTACCTAGCCGAAATGTAATGTACACCACCTGTGTACCAACACATGGCAGGCTGCCACGCCTTCACCAAGGGCTCCCGCCCTGATTGGTTAAAACAACCAATAGGTCCGAACCTTTCGGACTGGTCAATACTTGACCTTAACCAAACGACGATTACTTTTACAAACGTCCTGATGCTTGTGGGAAGATGATCTTGTCGTTAATACAGAAGTGCACCGCAGCAATACGGTAGCTCTCAAACGGGATGCCCGCAGACGCCGTCGACGAGTACGTACGAATCAGAGAAAGCATCACGATAGCAACGATCGCACGCACGAATCGTTGGAGGATTTGTATCGCGATGTTCTGATGGCAACGATCGCACGCACGAATCGTTGGAGGATTTGTATCGTGATGCTTTCTCTGATTCATACGTACTCATCGACGGCGTCTGCGGGCATCCCATTTGCAGCTGCCGTATTACTGCGGTGCACTTCTGTATTAACGACAAGATCATCTTCCCACAAGCATCAGGACGTTTGTAAAAGTAATCGTCGTGAGACTGAACAGCTTCCGTGATCTTCAAAAGAAGGGAACGATGCATTCTGAAGCGTCTCCGGAACGCCTTCTCGGGTAGATAGTGTGGTAAAGCGTGCTATAATTAGGCCTAGTTAAGGTCCTAATTAGGGTCCTAATTAGGGGTCTGATTGCTGTTACTAGTTGGGTACGTAATTGTATACGATTGTGTGTGCCACGGTGTATACAGTTGCGTGTACAACCGTGGTGCACATAGACAGGACATAGACAAGGCATGGGAAGATGGGACGACTACGTACAGGTAATCAACGAACACCGACGAACGCCGACGAACGACGGAGGAATCAGGTCGACTGGTGGACGGAGGACGCCGGAATGGACGGTTCTGATTGGGTGAAATTAGGAAAATGGTAGATCTAAGGCCTTAAGCAATAATAAATTTCTCCTTTTGCGTACGATCGAGTAGATCGTTTAAGGGACGGCACCTTTGTGCCTCCCTCGTTAGTAGATACCTCTACGTCCCGGTAGGGAGAACTTTGTGCGTTTTTGGCCCACCGGTAGGCGTAGAGAGTGAGAACTCGCCGCAACTCCGCCCGCTGTGTCAGCGGTTCTTCTTGTTAAAGGTTTTTTGGTCTAGGGAACGTTATTGAGCAGTGCTCTCACCTCTTCCCCGTTTGGTTCACGCTTGGCTCCTAGAGTTCGGCTGCTGTAAGCGCCCCACGGGAACTCTAGGTGGATTTAGTGAAATTTACCCCCCCCCTCGTAGGTCTAGGCTAGGAATACAGATATTTGGGTGTTCCTTTAGCTGTTTAAGACTCCAGAGGCTCCGCAATCGGGCAGTGAAGACTTCCGCTGCCTGATAAAGTACCCCCTTCGCCGATCAACACCTGATCGACACTCTGCAACTCACGACCCGCGTTCATCTGCTCGCGACTCGCGCCAACTCGTGCCTGAACGACTTTTAGCGCCTGATCAAGCCTGATCACACCTGATCAACGACTTTTAGCACTTGATCAATCCTGATCGAGTCTGCTCACGGCTGATCAACGCCTTGGAGCATCTGATCAAGCCTGATCAAATCTGATCACAGCTGATCAACTACTTTTAGCACCTGATCCAGCCTGATCAAGTCTGATCACAGCTGATCAACGTCTTTCGGTACCTGATCAAGCCTGATCAAGTCTGATCAAGTCTGATCACAGCTGATCAACGACTTTTAGCGCCTGCCCAAGTCTGATCACTGTTGATCAAGCCTGATCACGCGTTATTCGAGCTTTATTGTACCTGGTCACGCCTGATCAGCACATAGGACAACTCGTTACAAGCTCCCCCAATCTTACATTAAGGAATTGCCGTGTTTACATCCCCGCCACCAGGAGAGCGACACACGCCCAAGCCGTCGGGTACACAAGGTGAGCATAAACACAAGCAGTCAAGGACAACCGGAGGACCCCCTTTGTTAGTCGGCAGTCCGGTCGCCGTGGTAAAGCCTGATCAAGCTTCAAAAACTTTGATCAGCCGCTCCACCACAATAGTGTTGTCGACGAAGGAATCCGCCATTTTTTCTTTGGTGAACTTTCAGGTCATCCCGCTCGATATTAGGCCGCTTACCTTTCTAGATCCTCCATGACGCGTACTTGGTGTCAAGTACCCCGACTGCCGCCATGAGAGTAAGTACCTTCTCCTCAACAGCATCGTCAAACTTCCGGAAGAGTTTCAGTGCGGCAATATCAGAGTCCATTTGTATAGGAGGTGAGGAATAGTAATGGTAAGGGATGGGGGGTGAAAGTGGGTAGTTCTAAGTTTAGTTTAGTTTTAGGGGAATTTTATAAAATCCCCCTTTCCTGGAAAATAATTACCAAAAGTACCCCTTTTAAACAATGGAGCGTGTTACAAACCCATTTGCGCCTGACACCTTGTTTGAATGCGTGACTGAAGAGCGCCAAGCATTGAAAGCGTTCTATCTGAAGTACAGTTTTCGGTATGCCTTGGCTAAAAGTGATCCTACAAAGTTGCTCACCGTTTGTCCTAATGCTGCTGAATGGCATTGCGGTTTTCGCATCAGCATCCTTAAACAGCATGGCAACAGCTTCAATGTTGTGAAATGCAACATCAGACATGGTGTTTCCTACGGCATGAACGTTGTTGCATAAGCTGTTGTATAAAATGACACCTTGTCCTACTTAATGAATGTTTTTAAAAGGGGTACTTTTGGTAATTATTTTCCAGAAAAGGGGGATTTTGTAAAATTCTCCTTAGTTTTACTTGCTTTAAAGTTAGGGTCGCCCTACCCGCACCCTCTCCACCCTAGGGGCACCACCCACGTGACTTTCGACCAATAGAGATGAATATTGCTACTAATAATAAAAGTATCAATCAAACCCGGCCTTAATAAAAGTCGGTATTATGAATACTTTCAACAGTAAATCATGGTGTAAGTTAGAGTGCTCCGTTCATAGAATCAATTGGCCTTTTTTTAGCCTCATGGCGCAACGCACGAGCCTTCATCGACCGACCTCACTCGATGATGAGCCCATGATCAAAACGAAACGCCAAGCCACATGCGAGTGAAACGTCGAGCCGTCTGGATTTTCCAAACTTTGTTCGAATCCCATTCGAAAAATTGTCGACAACATCAAGAAACCGTCGACTGCTACCAAGACGTTGATTCCCTTTTCGCTCGGTACGCAAATGTGACAATGCGGATGTGGTTTATTCGGAAGAGCGGAAGTACATACTGACGTTTCAATGGTCTGTAGGGTACCCGACCGTGTTTGGGAACTTGCATTGTCCTGATGTATTGGTGAACGCCATTGTACGTAACGCGCGGTACGTACCAATCGAGGTTTGGCGTCAATAGTTTACTTTGTATACCTACCTTTTTTGCTTTGGTTCAGATCGATGCAACACAATGGCTACATTCATTCGGCTGGTTCCTAGGTGGCCCAAGCGGCTATCGCTCACCGCTTTGGGACTCCAAGAGCACCGTTGACGATGGATAACGTTATTATTGCCAGTGGTTGCTCGGGTGCCATTGAAATTGCGGTACAAGGGTTGCTGAACCCGGCGACAATATCTTGCTCCCAAAGCCCGGATTTCCATTGTATTAAGCGCTGTGCGAATCACATCAAGTTGAATGCAGATTTTACAATCTCATGGTACGTTTGTTGGGAAGGTCTTTGAGTGTTTTGGATAAATAGATTGTGTGTGCAGCCTGAAAAAAAGTGGGGAAAAAATTGATTTGAACAACATGCAGTCGTTGGTTGATGATCGGACCAAATGTATTCTCATAAATAATCCGTCGAATCCATGCGAGAGCGTGTATTCCAAGGTAAATCAAAGCTCGACGTTTTAACGGCATTGTGCATGCTAACTATTGGCTCGGGGATTATGTGCAGCCTCACTTGGAGAACATTCTCGCTTTGGCAGAGCAAAATAAAATTCCCATCATCGCGGTGAGCTGACTCGTCGTGTTTTCTCCTGTGCTAAATTTATGAGTCTGACATGTCGGATACGATAGGATGATATCTATGGAGACATGGTATTCGGTAGCAACGTGTTCTTCCCCATTGCTACGCTCACGAAGACAGTACCAGTGGTAGATGTGGGTGGATTGGCCAAGCGGTTCTTGATCCCTAGCTGGAGAGTAGGTTGGATCATGGTGCCCCATCGGTACAATGTCTTCAGAGACGTGCGCATTGCCTACTTGAAGTTGTCGCAAAATATTCTTGGCGCAAATTCGTTAGTCCAGGTACGATAGGTATCTTCATCATGCTGCGATCTCGATAAGGAAGCAGCATTAAAGTTCATCGTCGTGACGCTACATCATAGTGTAATCCCCGATATTCTTAACTCTGCGGCTGGATCTGCTGAAGAACAGTCACTGGTTGACTTTAAAAAGCGTTATTTCGCGACGTTGGCAGAGAATGCCCAGTGTACGATCAAAACGCTCTCAAAAATCCCAGGCCTCGATGTCGTTGTGCCTCAGGGCGCCATGGTACCTTAAAACTACGCATGTTTAGAGACAGAATGGTCTGGAAGGGTCTAACGTTTTTTCAGGAACGTTTTCCGTGGGAAAGGTGAAAGTTCAAACGGACGTCCTCACGACGATCAGCGACGACTTTGACTTTACGCAAAAGTTACTCGAGGAAGAATTCGTGTTTGTGCTTCCTGGACAGGTAAACAACTATCATGTCAATCGTGCCATTGTCGTGAAGAGACCTAATTCTGGTGCTTTGTCCTGCGTTCAATAGTGTAGTGTTTTGGCATGACCAATTATTTCCGCATTGTCTTCTCCGCACCTCATGACGTTTTGCGCGACGCGTACAATCACCTTGCCGAGTTCTGCCGTCGCCATGAGTGAATAGAGTGGCAAGTATAGAAGGAGAGAGCCTGATTAAAAGGAGGCGGCGACGTATATTGCAGACGATCAAACCAACCCGAGCTATGAATAAACATCACTAGTGTCTATCTTTAAGTTTTAACGATGAATTAACCGATAGGCTCCCAATTAACGCCTTTAGGTTTTTCAACCAATGAGCGAAGTTATAGATTAATATTAGTATTTCTATTGGTCGAAAGTCAAGTGGTGGGGGGGGGGGGGTGCCCCTAGCGGGTAGGGCGACCCTAAATTTAAGGTACTATAGTAGGCCGATACGGCAGCATAGCAATAGGCCGCTCCAGCATCCGCGGACTGCGTATAGTTTCATTTTACTCACAAACGGTGGAGATGCTCAAATTTAGATGCTCGGATTTACTAAACCATTTACTAATGGACACACCGGGGGGGCTTTTTACACACACCGAGGGGGAGGGGGTGTAGAATGGCGCCCTTGTTAAATTTGAGTTAAGTAACTTAACATAATATACTTTGGAGTGAACCCCCCCCGGTGTGTGTGGAAGGTACCCCATTTTTTATCAATTTATAGAAAACGGAGCAACGATCGTATGGATAATACAATCATGCTATCACATGACCGATTCAACGAGCAGTACGCAAGCAGAAGATTCAGCGGATCTGATAGCTCTAATACACTCCCTTGTATGCTGAGCTATCTCTAATGTTATTATTTGAATTATCTACAAAGGGAGGTAGACAGCTCACCCTCGGTAGCTCGAGTCTCTCTTGAATTCTGGAGCGTTGGCAAACTACCGCGTATCCTTGAGGCCTCTAGAGCTACTACCGATCCTATCAAGACTTTAGCGGTCGTACAGTTGAACGCACTGGTTGTACACTTGGATGAAATCCCACCCTCTGTCTTGACGATCGGAACGGCTACTGTCAATAAATGAATGGTCTCGATGAGAGCATAGGATTGATGGAAAGCGGGTGTGGGAATTGTCTCGTCCAGATACATGTGTGGTGGAGCGGCTAATCGAAGTTTTTGAGACTTGATTAGGCGGTACCACGGCGCCCAGACTGCCAACTAACGAAGGGGGTCCTCCGGATGACTTCGACTGCTTGTGTTCTTGCTCACCTTGTGTACCCGACGGCTAGGCGTGGGTCGCTCCTCAGGTGGAGGGGACAGCGCACAGCGAATTCTTGGTGCAAGATTGAATTAACTAACTTGTGACGATACAACCGATGCGATCAGGCGTGATAACGTGCGATCAGGTGCTTAAACCACGTCAACCAGCCGCGATCAGGCTTGATCAAGTTTGGGCCGATGCTAATAACCGACGATCAGCAATATTCCGTCTTGATCGCAGGTGCGATAAGGCGGCAGTCCGACGCGATCAGGCGCTGAAACGATGTAGATCAGTGGTAATCAGGCTTGATCAGGCTGGTGCTGATGCTAATAGCCGTAGTTCAGTTGTATTCGGTCTTGATCACAAATGCGATCAGGCGTCTTGATCGCAAGTCGCGATCAGGTACTGAAACGAAGCCAATCGGTCGTGATCAGGCGCGATCAAGCTTTGGCTGACGTTAATAACCGTCGATCAACAATATTCTGTCTTGATCGCAGATGCGATCAGGTGTCTTGATCGCAAGTGCGATCAGGTACTGAAAGGCTCGATCAGGGGCTAAAAACTGCTGCCCAGTCGTAATATACCTTGATCAGACTTGATCAAGCACCGGAAGTCGTTCAAGTAGCAGTTGGCGCGATTTGCGATCAGCGATCACGATCACGATTCGCAAAAAGTGTAGATCAGGTGTTGATCGGTAGGGGGGGGGGTACTTGATCAGGCAGCGGAAGTCTTCACTGCCTGATCGCGGAGCCTCTAAGCCGTCAAACAGCTAAGGAACGCCCAAATCAATGCGCTCCTAGACTAGACTATATGAGGAAAAGGTATTTATATTAAAATCCACCTAGAGTTTCCGTGGGGAGCTTAAAGCAGCCGAACTCTAGGGGCCAAACGTTAATTTCACGGGGAAGAGGTGAGAGCACTGCTCGATCACGTTCCCAAAACCAAAAACCTTTAAACGAAGAACTGCAGACACTGCGGGCGGAGTTGCGGGGTGAGTCCTCACACTCTACGCCAACCGGTGGGCCAAAAACGCACTTAGTGCTCCCGCCCGGGACGTAGAGGTTTCAATAAGGTGGGGGCGCAAAGGTGCCTTCCCAAAAAACGATCAGCGCGATCGTACGCAAAAGGAGAACTATATTACCAATTAAACCCTTAGATCTACCCTGTTCCTACTTTCAACCAATCCGCATCGTCCATTCGAAACGCCTTCCGTCCATTAGTCGACCTGATTTTTCCGCTTGTTCCTTGTTTGTTCGCTGGTGTTCGCCGCGTACCTGTAAGTAATCAGCACATCTTCCGTGTCCCTTCTATATCCTGTCTATGTACACCACGGTGGTACGTACTACTGTACCCACCGTGTTACACATGGCGGTACCTAATTATGTACTACTGTATCCACTATCTGCGTCCACTATCAGGCCCCTAATTTAGGTCCTAATATTAGTCATAATATTAGGCCCCCTATGGGCCTAATAAAATGTCCAACATTAGGCCCTATTTTAGCCTAATAAAAAACTCCGCTTTGCGACAACCGCCCCTGAGTCTCGTCCCGGCCGTACAGCGGTTGGGGAGAGGGTCGATCATGCCGTTGATTCTGGGAATCATACTGCCGTTGGAGAATTTGTCGTTGCACATCGATCAGGTCACTATCCAACTGTCGATCATCACCCATCATCTGCCCTTTCTCCCATCAATCAAGCCCAATTCCATCAGGCGGTTACCGTTGTGGCTGTCCACTGCGATCTAACACTCGACTGTGGCCAACCGTGACAACTGCGATTAGGCTGTCTCGATCAGGTATTCACAGTCTGCTATGCCATCTTAAACGGACAGCTTGTCACCCCACATCACCAACGTTCCTGACTTGGATAAGGCCGCAGCTGATCAGGCGATCGCCGCGATCAAGCAGGCCGGCGATCTGCAAGAGGCTCTCCGTGCCAGCAACGAGCAGGTCGCCTTGTTGTCTGGCTCACTCGCCATGAGTGAAGACACGGTTGCGATGCTTCGTCGGCGGCTCACTCGTACCAAACGTGACGCGGCGGACCGGAAGAAGTAAATCGAGGGAAGCCTTAAAAAGCTGGAACCGCTGCGCGATTTTATCAACGCTGCGGTCAAGAAGCTCGAAACCCAGTTAAAAGACGCCAAAAGCACTATCGCCGATCAAGAGCAGACCATATACGATCAGGGTGTCCAGATCCGGGAGCTGTAGTGTCGCAACGACCGTGAACGTTACCCGCGATCAACGCTTGACGACACAATTGCATACCGAACGAAGGAATTGGAGCAACTCAAGCAGCGTGTATACACGTTGCAGCACGAGCGCGATCAGGTTATTTCCCGCAATGTGCGCTTGGTCCAACGGGCGGTAAGTCTCACTACCGAGGTGGACAAGTACAAGGATCAATGCAATCGCCTCCATAAGGAGAACGAGTCTACTCGCGCATTGATGGACGATTACACTGCCATTATGGCCCAAGGTCAGGAGAATTAGAATCGGGTTGAAGCGGAACTCACTACCGCTCGACGTCACCTCGATCAAGTTTCCGCGGACCGGGGCACATTGCGTGATCGGCTACGACAGGCCCAAGGCGAGGTTGCGCGGTGGCGCTCTCATCAATCGAATATTCAGTCCGCACTGACGGGCATATCTCGACATCTTCTTGGACCCTTCGATCACCCATTGTGCCCGCAATCGCCCGCTGAAGTCTGCCCCGGCCGATGATGGAGCGTGGTACCCTGGGTTTCTATCGGACTCGCCACCTCAGAGCCTACAAGAAGCACTGGCAGATGTCGACGACCTTCAACCTTGGCGAGTTCAATACCGTTCCTGCCCCGAAGATCACCCTGGTCGTAAAATTCCTCGCCTTCGCCGTAAGTTCTATGGGTCTGAATAGTCGGTCGATCACGTTTCTTCAATCAATACATTCTTTCGATCATGTCGTTTCACTGTTGTCTTTTGTCCTTAAATGCATAATATAAATTGGTAGTCCGTCGGCTCATCTGCCGTATCCAATCACCATACCTCGCAACATCCATCGTTATCACACCACGACAAGTCGTTCATTGTACATCCATTAATCGTGAGTTTCATCAACCATTTCTGCGATCAGAGATTTTTCGATCGTGATTCCTGATCGGTACGTCGATCGCGCGCTAGTTGGACTCTTCATCCACTTGCATGACGTCGAAACGATGTCTGTTCACCATCTTCCTTTCGAAATCCTTGATCAAGGCATCGCAATTCAAATCTGCCTCGTCTACCCACGACGGCTCGGAATACCCCATCCAGTAGACTTGATATTCTCGTAACGTCCTTCCATATCTAGTCTTTCGACCCGATCGCACATCGATAATACGATCAACTTCAAATTCATCGGGATCTAGCGTCCTTTACCAGCTATCTTCAGGTAGCAAAGCTTCGTCGAAGTCGAAACGATCTTCTATTCCAGCTGCTAGCACAGTAGTGGGACGATCAGGAAATTCCTTGACTAATTTCAACTTGGATAGGTGTACCGCTGGGAACATACGATAATCGGTGCCGGCGGTGACGAATCTCGCTGCATGATCGCCGATCACCTCCTCAACTCGGAAGGGTCCATGCCACACATGCGCCAGTTTCTTCGCGAGCCCTTCTTTCACCCGATCAGGGTACAACCAGACCTTTGAGCCAGCCTCGATCTTGTGCGGCGTCACCTGATCGTTGTGTTTCTCAGCCCGATCAACCATCGCTTGGTTCAATCGAGTGCTCACTTGATCGCGGGCATATCGGTAGTCTTTTTGCAACTTATATCTCCACCGACGAGCGTCTCGATCTTTACGTCGAATCCCGCCCAGTTGTACGTTGATTCCAACGACGATCGTGGGTCCCACCCATACGCTAAATAGAATGGGGTTTCCCCGCGGATGCGATCAGGGGTTGAGTTTAGTGCGAATACCAGGCGTTCTGCATACAAACTCCAATCTTTTTGTCCAATATCCGACACATACATCTTGATCGCTCGCGTAATCGTCTGCACCGTCCTTTCCGCCTTGCCGTTCGCCTGTGGTCGATATGCCATAGTTGCACTCTGACGTTGTCCCACGATTTTGTTGAACGCGCGGAATACTTCCGACATAAGACCAGGTTCTCAATCATGCCTGATCACCTCACTAGCCCCAAACTGTCGGAACACGCATTCTTCATAATTTTCGGCAATTGCTTGCGCGGTACGGGACGATCCAGCTTTCGCGATCACCATACCCGTGAACAAATCTGTCCAAATCAGCAGTTCCGTATGTCCATCCGTTGATCGGGGCAGCGATGGGATATGATCCATGGCTATCACTTGGAATGGGTACGTCGCCTCGATATTTCCCGGCGACATGCCCTTGATCGTAGGCTGGCCCTTCCCTGTTTCGCAATCCACGCATTGCCCGACAAATCTTTGTACGCTTCGGAATAGACCACGCTAATGGAAATACCGTCTGATCCGCTGATATGTACGCCCTATGCCTTGGTGTCCTCCTTCCAAACTCACGTGATAGTGGTGGAGGACATCTGCGTGCAAGGTCTCGGGTAGTACCAGCTTAATTGAGGATCGGCGATCATCTTGATCATCCTGATCATCCCCGGTTTTCCTTTTAGCCGCATTTCCACAGTAAATCAGTAATCCTTGTTCGTCAACATCATAGTTGTCAGCAATTTTCGCAAACTCCTTCACCTCATCTGCGCTCAATTGGATAACGTCACCGTACAGATAACACCGCAAATCGTGGATACATTTCTCTTCATCCTGTGCCTTTTTCACCCGTTCCATTCTTATTCCGGCTACTGGTAGATCGGTCCATGTTGACGGTCGTGGTTGCAGGTGGTTACGTGATCGGGTCGTCACTAGCACTTGCGGGGCGGATTGATCTTCGTTCCATGTGATTACTTCGGGTAGACGGTTGATATCAACTAATCCTTCCAGCTGTTTCTCATCTTCGATCTCAACTCTTGTTCCACCCTGCATAGCCATGGTGGTAATGTGATCCGCACTCCTTTTCCACTCTCTCTTTACATGTACCAAATCATGATCACTCCACTCGCGTAGGAGGTTAAATGCAAGCTGCTGTAGCACTTGTAATCGCGGAGCTTTGCACTCCATTTCTCCTCGCATTTGCCGGATCACCAAATTAGAGTCCCCACA
>CM047580.1:3477928-3555277 GCA_026184515.1 Peronosclerospora sorghi
CTTGAAGAAGAGCCGAGTCGTGTGACAGTCGTGGCTGAACACTGCGGCGCCAGGAGTGGGTCCACGATTATGCAGACCTGCTTGAGTGTTTTAGCCGCCTGATTGATTATGATACAGCAGAAGAGGAAGGACATATGTATCAAGACGTATGATTTCCCAAGTATGGGCGGCTCACACACTTTGAGGGTTCAAGTGTGAGTCCAATTAGTTGGATTAAGCATAGGCTGCGTAAAGGCCAGACGCTGCGATTCTTGGTGGGACTGTTAGATTGTCCGAATCGCCTTGTATTTGAGAAATGTCTCGGTTTGATTCGGCCTCTATTCCGACATAATGAAGCCATCATCCCAAATCTTCACGCATCTGGCATCTTTTACTACTTGCTTCGGTTTGCTCGAGATGTGGATGAAATGTCCATCGCAGCGCGTCTAATATCTCACGTTCATTTACGTCAATCAGGACTGGATGTTCCACATCGTAATGACGGGAAACAGAAGGGGGTAAATAAGCGAGGAGTGTTCTCTCCTGATCCATTGACTTGTATTTGCTTAAAGAACTGGCTCGTGCGCTTGCTGCCGGTATCGATGGTTGCTCAGCTCTTACGTTACGGTCCACGTCGCTTTGCGACAGCACTCTTCTCTGATGGAGGGAAACAGGACGGTGAGACACAGAGCAAAGTGCGGTGGAATGTAGTTGGCTTCCTGCTCGCAATGCAGGAATGCCATCAGAAGTAAAGGAAAAGGTTCGTACAGGATTTGGACGAGGAATAGTGAAGTTGGTCGTCGCTACCGTCGAGTTTGGGATGGGACACGCGGACAAAGCGAGTCGAACGAGGCTTCGGCCTCCACTGTCCGTCGACTGCGGGTACGGCACTAGCTCGTCGCGTTGGAGCAACGAGGAAGGCAGCTCTGGAAGCAAATTTATCCACTCATGAAAGGGAGCACGACCCCAAGCACGACACACGACGAGCTTTCGTCTGTGTTTCATCTCCTTCCATTTTGCACCAACTTGTCCCCGACAATTTCGCGAGTGCCGCACTGTCAAGTCTGGACGACTCAAAAGCAGTTTTACAAAGCCCAAGGCCTTCATTTTGGTCTCTCGAGCAGCTCGTTTCTCGATTCTGCATATGCACGAACTGCGATGGACTTTTTGCTGAGCCACGCGGCATTGGTCACTGTCTCAACGTCGTCAACCCCAACTGTTTTGTGTGGGAAGCCGCGAGCGGCTCGTGCAAGTTCTTGCACGCTTTTCTCGTCCACTTTACCGCGCTCATGGACGCCCACGACGAGTTTCAAACCCAAAGACTCGTGCCACTCATTGTCGCGACGGATTTGAGTGCTCACGTGCTTGAATCCCGTGCGCAGCTGGCGTGTTTCGAGCTATTTCGTGCCCGCGTACTCTTGGACATTGCCCTCTTTGATACTCATGACTTTGTCCATTGAAGTGCGGCGAAACAAAAGACCCTCGACCTCCTGCTTGCCCAGCGGACGTGGCATGTGGGCACCGATGGCCCCGTCGTGTTGATTGGGAATTATTTCTTTGGTTCATTGCCAGTCGATGTGTTCCCAGTTGTCCTTGAAATCGAGGACCGTGTCGTTGTGTACGAAGCGCTTGTTGAGCAAGAAACCTTACGCCTTGCTGACCTGGACCTTGTGCTGTTTCCCGTACGAGAGGCAAGCACCCAGTCCATGTACCAAGATGCTCGAGTGAATGCCACACTTCGACAAGTACTCGACGACTTTCAGTCTACAGACGAAATGTCGGGTCTCATTTTCTTTCCAGTCGATGCGATTGCGCTTTCGTGACGCTTTTCGATCCCCCCGACGCTTCCACTGCCTTTCCCATCGTTGTCCTTGCCGGTGATGCCAAGCATTCGTTTCGAGATGCAATTTCCAGAGCTTTCGTAGACTGGAAGAACGCGCCTCCGCGTCTCCATCTCCCCCAATTATCGCCTCATTCCGGTTGTTTCTGTCTTCCCGTGGACTTTGCCATTTTTCATCTCTTCTTTGATCTTTTTGATCGCACGTCTTCAATCTATTCGGGCCGCTCGCATCTTGTGACTGCTCCAGCGAACGACACGTTTGATGTCTTTTATGCCATCCTGGAGCCACAATCGCCGCCGTCCAAGACATCAAATACGACGCTCGTGGCCAGTTTTGCGCACCTGTTTGCGTGGTTGACCGCTAGTGACTAAGATTTGGTGTGGGGCATGATGAGCTAAGATGATGCGGCGTTGTGTTTTTCGATAGATTCACTGCTTGGTCTCTTGGCACAAAGCATGTGGGGCTTTGACTTGTTTGCGGTAGTCATGTGGGAATTGCTACGTCGCTGGCGATGCCAAGCAACCAACTCCACGTCCGCGTTTTACTGAAACCTTTTGATCGAAGCAGGGAGCAAGTCGTGGCGAACGTTTTTCCCAATGGAAAACACGGTGCACCTCCTACATCGACTCCAAGTCGCACGCTGGTTCTATGCCCTGGAAGCATACGAAAATGTCCTGGCACTTTTCACATGCTGGCAAGACTACACTCCTCCAGCGATTACTTCGAACGAAGCGGCGGTCTTTTATCTTCTGTGGTTGACAAGTTTGCGCAACAAGCATCCGTGGCAACCGCTGTCGTTTTTTCGCTTGTGTGCTCGTGGCGCCCCACAAAGGTCAAGTATCAACGCCAGATTGCTCGCAACTTAAGCGCGTTGTAAGCAATGAGGTCTGCCGCAGATCCTCGAGTCATGTGGGTGGTACACTCCAGTTAACAGAGCTATGACGTCCAAATTTTTATTTCTACAGCTCATGAGATTGACAAACGGTCAGAGGAAGCACGCGACTTGTGTGTCAAGATACGGACAGGGACTCGTCAAAGCGAGATGGACATTGAAAATGCGGGGCTCGAGCCCCGCTTGAGACCCCCCCCCTCCTTCTTCAAGGCGTTTTTGGCACCGTGCGGGTGTGTACACGTGTAAGATACGAGGAGATGCACTATTGTCGTGACGTGAATAAGGTCAGTGTGTCCATGTACCAATGGCAGCACGTGAAAGATGGATTAGTGGATTCAATAACGGATGTTGTGGATGTGGCATGGTATGATATCCATCGTCGGTTGAGGACATTGAAACCCAAAGCGATTGCTGCACGGCTACAGCTTGCTGCTTTTTGTGCCCGAGCTGGGACGAGTGTGCCAAGAAAGCGATTGCAAATGACTGGAACGGAAGCCGCCGTCGAAACGCATGAGCTCCTTTATCTTTTCGCAATTCGACGAGCCACAATTACCATCGGCACACGAAGAAGCCTTCAGATTGCTCGGAGATCGCTGACCGTCGCACGAACATGATCGCGTAGGGGCGCAATCCTTTCCCAGAACTGCTTGATCTCCTCCTCGCGATTATCAATAGACTGATCAAGTGATGAAACACTATCCATGATCGTCTGCATGATCGACTTGATGAGGAAAATGTGGAAATGCATGGTCATGATGACCTGATCGAACTTGATCGACAGATGAAAGGAAGGGGCGATCGATGGGTGCTAACGGTGCCAACGACATGATCGATGATGACCCGACGAAAAGAAGAGATGATAGAGGGAAGACAACGGCATGATCGACCCCCGCCCCAACCGCTGTACGGCTGGGACGCGGATCAGGGGCGGCTGTGGTGAAGCATATTATAATTTTTTGCGGTACCATAGTTGGTACAGTAGTCAGTATCATAGTTGGTACAATAGGCGATATATTAGTTGGTAACATAGTTGGTACAATAGCCGGTACGACTGTTGACACAACAGTCAGTACAACAGTCGGCACAACTGTCGGCAGACATGGAAGGGACATAGACGGGGCGTATTGAGAAGGGACGGTTAGGTACAGGTACCCGACGTGATGACGCGACGACTGATACGGTTACCTAACGGTAACCTAACGGTAGCGAAAATCAGGTCGGCTGGTCGACGAGGCGTATAGGGATGGGTAGTTCTGATTGGCTGATATTAGGCTTTTGGTAGTTTTTAAGATATAAGTGTTAATTAAGTTCTCCTTTTGCGTCCGATCGATAAGATCACCGAGGGGGAGGCGTTCGCGCCTCCCTCTCTTTTGCATACGAACCATTTACGTCCCGGGCGGGAGCACGTAGTGAACTTTTTGGCCCACCGGCAGACGTAAAGGTCTGGGGAACTCACCCTCAACTCCACCCGCTGTGTCAGCGGTTCTTTCGTAAAGGTATTTGGTATTGGGGAAAGTGATCGAGCCTAGTGTTCTCACCTCTTCCCCCATTGATCCACGTTTTTTGGCCCCTAGAGTTCGGCTGCTATAAGCGCCCCATGGGAACTCTAGGTGGATTTTAGTGGAAACTCTCGATCAGCCCGTCGCTGATCGACCCTCCTCTGAGGCTTAAGCTTGGAATACATGGTATATTGGGTGTTCTTTTAGCGGACTAAGCTTAAGAGGATCGGCGATTGGGTGGTGAAGATTTCCGCTGCCTGATCAAGTACCCCTCCACCGATCACCACCAAGATCGAATATCTGCGACCCGCAACCTGCGATCACCTGTTCGCAACTCGCGCCAACTAGCTGATCAGCGACTTTTAGCACTTGATCAAGCCTGGTCAAGTCTGATCACCGCTGATCGACGACTCTTAGTGCCTGCCCAATCCTGATCACTGTTGATCAAGCCTGGTCAAGTCTGATCACCGCTGATCGACGACTCTTAGTGCCTGCCCAATCCTGATCACTGTTGATCAAGCCTGATCGCACGTGATTCAAGCTTGATTGCGCCCGATAATCGCCTGATCGCATCAGTCGACTCATCACAAGTCAACTCAGTCTTGCCACAAGGAATTGTAGTGTGCCATCCCCGCCACCTGTAGAGCTACCCACGCCTAAGCCGTCGGGTACACAAGGTGAGCAGAAACACAAGCAGTCAAGGACAACCGGAGGACCCCTTCGTCAGTCGGCAGTCCGGGGGCCGTGGTACCTCCTGATCAAGCCTCAAAAACTTTGATCAGCCGCTTCACCACATCTGAACTCATTGTTACGAAAGGTAATTTGTCCGTACTGTCTCATAGACGTATTAAAAGGGGGAGAGAAAAATCACCCCAGCTTTTTCGCAAAATCACCCCAACCGTGGGCTTTTCACTCCAACCACACGACCGGCGCTCCGAAGTCTGTGTACGGAACTGAATCAAATGCCATCAACAAAGGAAGGGTTTAGACGTCTATAATTTTCCTAGGTTTCATCGGGCAAGTATGCAGTGCGCTACAATAGGGTCTCCATATCTTCTAATTGATAATTATCCGTGGAGTATCTGAAGGAACTGTCGCTTTGTCACTGGATCTTGCCTCCATCGATCAGATAGAGTCAACATACAGTTGATTTGGACGCGTAACGAGCACAACACGTCTCGATTGACCCATCTCCTGCTTCTCTAGAGCTACCGATGATGAGTGAGAACGCGAGACGCTCTTTCCCCTCGTGGATTCGCCAGGTTCAGCCTCGTCTCATGTCACGACTTTATTCTCCTCGAGCGATTCCTCATTTGGTCGGATTACGTTGCGACTCTCTAGAGTTCTTTAATGGACAGAGGAGAGGACAAATCCGCGGCATCAAGACTGCAACTAATCGTTCGTGAACTGCAATTATTACCACAAGACGACGATGTCAAGAGCAAACGTTTACAACTATGTTTCTCGTGCCGATCACCATGTACAAACTTGCTAGCCACTTGATCCCGCTCGCGATCGTCCTCGATACCAATTTTCATCCTAGAACGCGAGGAGTCACGCCCATCAGGTCGACACTGCTCTGTTTCTTTCTCTCCTTCCACTTTTTCGTATCTCCCGGTCTCGTTTGGGCTTGAAAGCGGCACGACGAGCTCACTCTGGCCCACTCCATCCTCGGGCGTATTCTTTGGACTGCTACTGCTCTCGCCATCTTCACCTTCGTTCACAGTCTCCCGCAATCGTAGACGAAACACTTCGATACTCTGTCGCCGCTTCTCTGTCGTCATTCGGCAGTGTGTGCCGTCGTTTTGTCCCCGGGACGCACCGCCCCGATCGCTCACTGAGTAATCGTACCGGTAGGTAGTTATAGGTACAATGTATAGTGCGCTTGACGAAAAAAAACAATTTCGCCCAATCGATGGGTCACTATCGAGCGCCGGTCGGGTGGTTGGGGTGAAAAAAAAAAGAAAGCCCACGGTTGGGGTGATTTTGCGAAAAAGCTGGGGTGATTTTTCTCTCGCCCGTATTAAAATCATCGTAACACCTTTTATCCATCTCAACAGTCGTACCTTCCACGGGGTAGATTGTATAGAGATGTGGACCCGTGATATCCACGCTACCGAGCACCAACGCGGCCGAGATGTAACCTTGATACTGGAATAACAATCTCTTTAAAGTGTCATGGCCGTCACTAGTCGCGATTGCGTGTTAGTGTTCTACATAAAAGTGAAAAAACTTTGATTAACAGCAACAATATCTTTCATCTTCTTGTCACATATACTCACCAGACGGTGAAGTTCTAACTGCGATGATATGAGCGCTGTGGTATTTTCAGTGTCGGCGGCTATGCCAGCACCGCAGCAGTAAATATTGTGTGCAATGTAGTGAATCTTTTCGCAATTCTTGTCCACGACAATCGAGCCACCCGTGGAGAGTGTCAGCGCCAAGCACAACGCCATCCTAAACAATAATGAAGAACCAGTAATGATTAGTATACATAAGTAGAGTAAGTAGAGTGATGGTAAGCAATTAACAATTTGCTTGCCTTGTAGACGACACCAACGATAGTAGTAACGGTCTTTTTTCAGTAAAACGACGTATTGGTATTGATAGGAGTAGGGGTAGGGCAAGAGTGCCAAGCAAATAAGCAAATCAGGCGGGCAAATAAGTTTTTCCTATATTAGGGGGTTTCAAAGTTAGATTCAGAAGATTTCGCAGACGATTTTGCAGAAAATAAAATTTTCCAATCTGCAAGTGGCTAACTTTGAAGCCCCCAGTCCCCACTTCTGCCGATCGGAAGTAAACAACCAATCAGATAGCGCGTTCTCGTCACTCACCATTGACACAATCACACTCCACCCAGACTCACTTTTCGCAACTAACGACCCGAAACAATGCCAAAGCTTTCTGCACGCGTTAGTTTACTGTGCACTTTGGACCGCTACGCGAAGTCACTTATTAGGATCTCGGTCCTGGATTACGTTTTACGTTTTTCTGCAAATTCTTATGCAAGCCCGAGGCATTCAGGAAATCCTACTTTTTGCAAATTTTGCAGATCGATCTGATTGGCCGGATTTTTCTGCAAAATTATCTGCAAAATCTTCTGAGTCTAACTTTGAAACCCCCTATTATTAGATTGGTAAAGGCACCCTTCTACACCCCCGGTGCCCCACCCCCCGGTGTGTGTCGAAGGGCGCCCTTTACTAATACATTACTCTAAATTTATTAGAGTAGGACTAAATTTAGTAAAAGGGTACATTTGATGTTACTATTAGAAACAAACTTGTATCTGTATTGCGCGGCATTACAATCAATTGGATCCATTTTGTTACTATTTAAATTGTCAACAATTGGATCGATATTGCTACTGTCTAAATTGGTATTCGCAGTTAGTTAGGCAGGGTCATGCCTTCAAAGTACTCAGCCATGTCGTCAACGTAGCAACCGTCGAAATTCTCAGAGCTACTGCTGCAAATGGTGTTGGATCGACTTCCAGCTGACTGGTAACGAGGAGTGACAGACGGCAGGGAGGATTTTGCTACTGAGCCGTTTTCGGCGGTTGTAAAAGGCGAAGATGCACATTTTAAATCTTCGCACGGCTTAGTTAGATTCGTCAGCTTTGGAACCGCGTCGGGCAAAAAGTCATATTTGGTATTTCCATCATTGAGGCATCTATAGCTTCGCACGGTTGATGGGACAGTGCGTTTTAATGTTGGCCGACTTCCTGGTTCAGCTCCAACCGTTAACAGCTTTGAAGATTGTTCGTCCCCTGCTGGGATAAGGACATCCGTCTTAAAAGCTTGTAAATCTCTAATCGTAAAGCTTTTTCTGTTCATCGAATATGCCACTGATGAATGTCTCAATGGAGTTGTTCGTCGATCGAGGGATGGTGAGGACGGCTTAAGCTGTAGTGGCATGTCCATTTCGTCGTAACAGTTCAAATATGAGTCCAACCCCACTGAGGGCAACGAACTTCGCTCAAAAACGTCGTTCGAAGCTGCACGCCTTTGCTTACGCAATGTACGCTCAGCAGCAAGACACTTGATCTTCTCTTGTGGCGCATCTTCCTCAAATTGTTTTTGCCGTTGCTTGATTAGCTCAGACGGCAGCATAAAAGACTTCCGCTCCAACGGGGTTCCTGGGCTTCTCTCGCTCCCACTAGAACTGGGACTTGAATAGTGGGTCGAAACGCGTCGCACAGAAGATTTTCTGGTCCGTCGTTCAACTTTATTTGGATGGCTAACACTTCGTTCGCGTTGGTCGTGTAAAGCATCGTGTTGCATATAACCAGAGTGAGGGCCCTTTAGCACGTGACTTTGTGTTGAGTGCTGACGTTTCCTTTGTTCCGCTTGCCATCGCTTGTGGCGACCACTCTCGGTGGGGCCAAAATATCTACTGCGGGTCAACCAATGACTCATTTGTCGGTCGCGATACTTAGCTAGTACCTTGCTTTTTTCAGCAACTGCGCCGCGAATGTCGTAAATTGCTTTAGAAATCATGCGCAGCTTAACATCACCACCAACGTTCGAGGCCGAAGGACTAGAAAAGGATTCTTCGGTCTGGTCATAAGGCCCTCCATTAGCATGCAGTCGTGGGCTCTGTTGACTATCTAGCGAAAGTCGTGAATTGGGCGACGTAGTAACAGGCGACGTAGTAGCAGGCATCATCATTGTCACGAGGGGTCTCGGGAATCCGCCACAGATCGAAGCACGGGCAAGCGGAAGCGCATTTTCCATCGCAGCAGATTCTCTGGTTGTCCATTGCGTCAAGATACGTTGGACGCGTAGCATTCCTTTGTCATCGGAGTGGCCCGGACGGCAGCATACTTCCTCAAAGGCATGAAAATCACCCGAGAGCTCTCTCAACTCAGCTTTCGACACTTCTCGCTTGCTTGTACAATCAGCATGAGTTCCTACGAGGAGAAGCTTTTGACCAGGAAAGTCCGACACATACGCCCACTGTGCAATGACCGCCGTCAGCGTGTCACGCCGCGTAAGGTCAAAAACGAGCACGAAGATTCCGCTGTCGCGTTGTGGGGTCTGTACTTGGCTACGCAAAATTCGCACAACGGTCCTTTCTTCCGGATCTCGTGACCACAAGGACTGTGTGTCCATGTGGTGCTGTGGTAGGTGGACCGCGCTTACAGCTTTTCTTGAGCTCAGCGCAAGCACGAAGCTTGTTTTGCCGACTGCATTAGCGCCCACGACTTTGATGCTGCTTGGCATCCGTCTCATACTTTCGCTTTTCGTGTAGTTCTCGAGATCTTATTATTAATCCACTCCTAGCGTGCGTGGGTGTGTTGGTTGTGTCGTTTTGCGTCGTGTGTTGGTAGAATCAGAACGCCGCCGATGTGCGATTTGTAAGTCTGTGTACCGGTATTGGTCTGAATTTCGCCTGATTACGATACGACCGCCTGATTACGACTGTTAAAAACTCAGTGTTTAGTATCATTGGGGGCCCCAAGAGGGGTGACCGTTATTCAAAAGCGCAGGCATTAGTGGCGCTGGACCGGGAGCCTCTTACGCTACTAGCGATTGGCAACGAATGACGCGACGAAAGACCAGCTGACGGTTCATCAGCATCACGTCAAAAATCCGCAGAACGGAATACCTTTTGACAAAAATCAGCATAACAACAGACCCGTGTGCCGGGATTGATTTTGTATTCTACATACTCTACATGTCAGAAAGTAGAAGATAGAAGGCAAATAAGGCACCGACTTATTAGTCGAGGAATTCTTTACAACTACGTGGGCTCTACAAGATCGAGATGCGGCAATCGGTCTACGTGATGAAGATCCCTGCCAGCTGTTTCTCTTACGAAACAGCTGGCAGGGATCTAGGATGCGGTTACGAGGGCATTCCACTGACAAAACACACCACTGAAGTGTCGGTTAGCACTCGAATCCATAGCTTAGATGTAGTCGAAAACTTGAGTTGGGGTAGGGGTGAGTGAACGTAATGGGAGATGAGAGCGCACTGCTCAATCACGTTCCCGAGACCAAAAACCTTTAAAAGAAGAACCGCTGACACAGCGGGAGGAGTTGCGACGACTTCTCAACACTCTACGCCTGCCGGCGGGCCAAAAACGCACAAAGTGCTCCCGCCCGGGACGTAGAGGTGTATATTAGTAGGGGAGGAGAAAAGGTGTCATCCCTAAAAACGAACTGCTCGATCGTGCGCAAGAGGAGAAGTTTAATATCGCTTATATCCCTAGAACTACCAATTACCTAATATCGACCAATCAGAACTACCCATTCCAGCGTATTCCGTCGACCAGTCGACCTGATTTATCCGTCGTTCGTTGCTGTTCGTTAGGTACCTGTACATAGTCGTACCTTCTCACGATGCCCCGTCTATGTACCGTCTATGTACACCGCAGTTGTACACGCAACTGTATACACCGTGGTACACACAATCGTACACGCAATTACTCACCCGGTTTGCCCACTGTCACACCCATAATAATACCCACAATTGTTACCAATTTTATGGCGCACTTTACCACACAACTCATGCCACACCTGAAGGAAATCATCAAAAAGTACCTATAATTCTTCGCTGGAGAAGAATCCCCGTACCAGCTGGAGGATGACGAAGACGACGATGAGGCATCATTCAATACTGCAGCCGCCATAGATGAATGCGATGGGGACTCGGAGGAGGAAAGGAATGGTACAACGACAAAAATCACAGATGATGCTCCATTGGAGGGATGTGGTAATGGTATACCACCAACACCAATGGCAAGGAAACCTTTACCGTTAATGGAAAACAGAAGCCACGTTGACGCTGAAGATTATCACCAACAACAACACTCTTCATCTCGAATCGGAGCAACGATGTGATGGATGAGGATGAAGAGAACAACACGATACCACAACGACAACGGCAACGTTCGTCCAACAAGAAGAAAGGGAAGAAGAACTCACGCTCGTTGTGTCGCGGAGGCATTCATGTCGAAGACTTCGTTGTGAAGAAGAGGAGGAAGAAGTCCTCGACCAACAAACATGTTCACGATGATGATGATGAGTTTGAGTATGAATATAACATGTAGGTCCTGATTAAGCAGTAATACAGCAAAATAACGTGGAATTACTTTGGTCTAATCAACAAATTATGTTCATGAACTTTTTGGTGTGGACCAACCTATTTGTGAATGTTCTAAAAATAACATGGACCAGACTATTTCGGAATTCACCCATATAGTCTGGGTTAATTATTAGTGTGGCCCAAGCTAATAGGTGTGAGTAACTCTCCAAAGCCATGTTTAGATTTACTCTGACCCAGACTAAATGTAGTGGTCGGTGTAGCAATTTTCACTTCGTACTTTTTAATAGCTAAAATAGTGTACTCGTACTCGGTTCTGAGTACACATGTTTTGGTACGGATAAATAGTGTAGGATACAAAACAGGTGTTAGAAGTTACTATAGATTCAACATCTTATGCATATTCATGTCAGGCTATCTAATCACTTCTCAATACACATTCCATTGATCAAGCCCCTGGTTTGGTCACTTTCTTCTACTTTTTACGATCTGTCTACGGGTGGCATTTTCACAGTCTAGCAATAATTGACTGTTAAGATATTGACTTAAGACGATTTCGTTATATTAGAGTTACTATTGGACATCTACGACTTGGTGTTTTCAACTATTCTGCGCAAGTATGGACGGAAACACCTTTCAACACAGATTTTTATTGAGAATCCATTGTATGGACATTTTCGGATCAAGGCTGATACCGCCCTTCCAGTAGGTCCCTCACGATCAGCGTGTTGGAAGGACCCGCCCTTCGCGCGCTTTGCAAGACGGACGGTTTTGAGTCATTACGACTTTTCACCAAGTACAAATTGGGTAATACCCAATTTTTGGGTATGCCAGTTGCATATATACATTTTATTAGATAATTTTTGGCTTAACTCTAATATAATCACTTCTGATTTTTCTTCATAGTATATAAGTACACATTTCGTTACGAGTACGGCTTGGGTCTGGAACGTGGAGCTTTATGGAACTTGGAATTGTTTTCGGTTACGTTAGTCTGTGGAGATATCTATAGTGGAATATACATGGAGAAATAAAGTTATTTTTTCGTTCTATTACTGCTTTGCTACTCATCTTTGTCTCGTTTTAAAGTCGCGCGCATAGTACATATTTTGAAGTTGGAACCAGCGCGGGATATAGAAGAGGGAAAATACGAGTGATCTCGAACACAGCGCTCATCGGTTTTTTGGGTAGAAGATCATAGATCTATGATACTATTGCTGTGGTCCAGTTTGGATTTTTTCCCCTAATGCGGATAACCACGTGTGTCCGGAGTACTCCGTTTTTCGGCTTCAGAATCAGGCTGGTTGACATTCCCGATCACCGCGCTCATCACCTTGGTCGCAAGTAGCTTCCACATTCCACCGTAATAAGTTTCCCACCTTGTGTACCCATGAGTATGGGCGGTTGCGCTCTCTTGGTAGTTCCTTTAACGATTTATAGCGTGTTGCACTGTAATAATATTCGGCGAGAGGAAGGGTTAGCTCCTGGGCTCTTCACGAGCAGCGGGAAGCGATTATACTTGGTTTCCGTATATCGAGCACTCTGACCGAAAAAATGTCAGGACAGTCTCTTGACTGTCCTGATATTTTTTAAGATATGGGGAATACTTCAAAAACACCTCACTTCAAAATACACCTAAAAGTTCGTAAAAACACTTCGTGGGTCTTAGCCATGGACAACACTTGGTCTTACCTCCAAAGACGCGTCTTGGGATTCAAAACACGAGTGAGTTGAACAAGTGTAGGGTGACTTCCAGGCAGCCCACTACTACGCTGCCCGTGTCATAAACAGCTTGAGTGCAATTTGTTAACCCTCTTCCAGTCGTACCAATGGAACGAAGACGTTCTGATTTGTCTATTTGAAAGGAAACCGTAGACTGGTTTATTTATCCTTAATATCACTGAACCTGTTGTGCACCACCGCTGCTCATGTGATCTATCTTATCCTAAAACCCTATCACATGATCGGCCATTATTGCATACTAATCTTCCTCTTGTGCATCATAAAGATCTGGAGCAGGTCTCTGCATTTCATCCGTTATTCGAGCTTGTTAATAACAACACTTACCTTATCTCTTTATCATTGGTTGTTGTCGGGGATGTTGTTAATACCTGGTTCACTTCTGGAAGGTGCCCGTCCACAATAACTCGGGGTGTCCCTAAATGGACACTAATCCGCACTTGCGTAAGCACTCCGTCCCGCAGCTGCTGGGATGGTCTTACCCTTCTCCAGGTCAACAACCGCATAACTTTCCACCGATCTTAAGTCTCCCATCACCCGCTTCTTGGGAAGCCTTTATACCAATCATATTGCTTCACACGACTTTCGACCAAATCAGAACGGTCGGGAAGCTTTTCGTCACTCATAATCTCGTCCTGCAGTGCATGGTTGTTGAGCGCTGTCTTTTTTTTCTTGAAAACACTTTACTACAGTGTCGAGCTCTTCAACTGTAGTATTCGTTACGAATATACAAAATATAGCAGTTAGAATGCGAATGCGAACACCGCAACTGCAGCCGCGGCATACTACACAAACAGAAGCAGTCAAATATGTTGACTAGCAGATCGGAGTGAATGAGTGGCATCGACATACGAATCCGGAGAGAATTGGTCATCTTAGAAGTGAGATGGATGTCAGAAAGTGGGTGAGATTATATCGCTACAATTGCGCAGCTGGGACTATACAACCACCTCTGCTGTAGTAGTAGTAGTAGTAGTAGTGCTAATATCGATTAAAGTATATTTTTCACATCATGGAAGCTGATTGTCTGAAACGGGATCGCAGTCACCACCTATCGGTGGAAATACAATCTCGATCTAGAAGATCAATCAACTAAGAAGAAATGACGCCACGGCAAGCCTTTTCAAGAACTATCAGGAGTAAGGCACAACTGTGATGAAATTTGACCAATTGGTTTGGAATGGTGATGTTAGCTTGAATTATATCGGTTGGTTGGTAAACGTATTCGATCAAACCTAAAGATCGATCTAGTTGATGCTAATGATTCATCTGTCATCGAAGATGGATCTAGTTGGGGATCTATCTAATAGGATCATGTTGGAAGTTATTCGTATCCATAGCGCAGATGTAGTCGAAAACTTAAGTCGTAAGTGTTCAATAATGAAATCCAAATATAACGAAAAGTCCGTACACTCGATATCTCCACAGCCAAACACACGTCGGCGGAGAAAAAGGTACCAGTATACAGTTCGTAATGCACGGAAGATAATATCCAAAGCAGGGACTAAATCAACGGGATTTATATTGAGAAGTGATTATCTAGCCTAACATGAAAATATGAAACAGATGTTGAAGTTGTGGTAAACTTCCATCTGTTATGTGGTATACATCTCTTATGCGTAACAAAAAATATGTGTACACAGAACCGAGTACTAATACACTAATTATGTTACTAATAAGAACGAAATACAAATTGCTACCTAAAAGTAGTCCTACTCAGTTTTAATAAAAACCAAAAATAGACAGACTATTTTAACAGATCATCCTAGTACGGCGCTTGATTACCAACGATCGATCTTGTTTCGGTGCAGATCGGACAGGAGCGGCAGTCAAGATTTATTTTTATTCTTTTCATTGCTCGGGCGGACACAACAGCCATGGTGGCATCAAGGACGATCAAGTTGCACTCAAAAGTATTTCTGACCAGTCACGTAGCAAGAGATTAGAATAAAGTAAGTCATGCGATCGGTGCGCGGTGCATATAAAGAATGACTTCAATTTTTATATCAGTGTTCTATTTTTCTCCTCAAATAAAAGAGTCGTTGCAACACGCATTGTTGAATATTGGTAACGGAGAGTCACCCGTTCATTTTAACTCTCGGAAAGCACGCGCACAGGCGCAATTGGCTTACTGGAAGTCCCCATATGACGGGACGACGGGAACTGTTTGGAATAGTAGTTACACGCATTACATCCGTATTTGGAATATGGACTTAATTGACAAGTTTGCGTGTAGATAATTGTTTTTATGTGGAAAATCTAGTGATCGGCAAAATCATTTACGTCAAGGTTCACTTGTATAAAGTATCCACCAGACCGAACAGATACACTAGGTGAGATCAAAGAACTGCAAGTTGGAGTGCAAACTGGGTTTGCATCTTCTATCTTGACATCCTTAATGATGCCATCAATCGTTGCTTCTTGGTCCAGATTGTAGCCAACGTTATCAATAAAAGTAAATTGCATACGGAGAACTTTGAAAATTTGCCGAGACTTTTTATCTCTTGGCACTTTATATCTTCAAAAAAAGGCGTCCGCAAGCCTCTTTTTAGACCCAGTCATCGATAAGGTGTCAACGTAAATGCCATCAACAATCGTTTCTCCATTGATATGCTTCACGTATAATATCGGTAATGCATTGCGTAAACTTTAGATCCGAAATTTTTCCGTGAATTAGTCAATCCCAAAGTCGTCTTGCCTGTTTCAGGCCGTAAAGTGTCTTCTTTCGCTTGAGAACTCGTTCACTTTTATTAACTTCATGCTTCAAATGCATTCCTTGGTGGATGAACAGAAAAATATCATGTTCATTTCCTCAGTAACATAGGCATTCGGAATATCCCCGTGCCTCACTGGCACATTCCATCTAACAGCCAAAGCGAGCACCAACTCGACTGTTCCCATATCATCACAGCTGCAAAACGTTAGGGTGTACTCAATTCCGAAGCATTTATCGTTGCCACATGAAACGAGCCTCGCTTTTGAAACGTTCAATTTGACCATCTTGGTCAAGCTTCGTCTTGAAAACCCATTTTTGTGTAAGGGGAGGCAATCTTGTGGCTTCTCGTCAACGCTCCAGACTTCACTTTTCTAAAGCACTTAATTCTTCTTGAACAGCAACACTCCAGTTGTCCTTGTTCGGCGTTTTTTTTCATCGCCTGCGAAAAATTCTTGGGGTCCGTTTCCGTAACAAAATTAACGGACCCAACATTATCGGATTGACCTCGTGTTTTAACAAAATCTCCATCAATACTTGGTAGATCTTCTTAATTTTTTCTTGGAAACACTTTACGTTGCAAAGAATTTTTTCCGAAGCGCTTAATTTTTCTTGAACAGCAAAAGTCCAGTTGTCCTTGTTCGGCGATTTCATCGCCTGCGAAAAATTCTCGGGGTCCGTCTCCGTTACGAGATTAACGGACCTAGCATCATCGTATTGACCTGGGGTTTCAACGATATCTCCATCAATACTTGGTCGTTTTTCATGATTTTTCTTGGAAACACTTGCGTTGCAATTCGCTCGCGTTACCACTTGTTTTTTTATATGTGACTTCCTCTTCGCGTCTGCAGCAGTGGTGGCACCCCCCCCCCCCCCGATTGACGATCTTCCATCGTACTTTCTTTAACTTGTTTATTCTGAACTGGGTCAAGTGTGGTGGAGTCCAGTTCGAAATCGAACACCGAAGTGTCCGGAATTTCAATAGATTCTTGGGACTTGACTGCAGATCGCAGTGAGTAACCCAACAAATACAAAAGAAGAACACGTTCCAAACGTATGGGGCTTGAGGGGTAAGTGAACGTAATGGGCGCTTCCCATCGGGACTTCCGGGGGAGCTGTGTCCTGGCCGGGATTAAATGAGCAAGACGGGAACGTGTTAGACCTCCGCTCCCAATGACTCCTACGGAGCCATTGGTGACTTATGCAAACCAATGTAATACGAACACTATATTTAATAACCAATTAAAATCTAATATATAAACTACATGTAAACCGTGTGCCTTACCTCAAATCTGCGTACACTCATAGCAAGCGCTTGGCCCAAAACACTCCATCCTTTTAGCATACCCGATCGCTCCGACTTGACAAATGGTACACTTGTACAAACTGGTCAATAATTTTCAATAGCACTTCACCACAATAACGCTTTGGGCTCATAACCTGCTGAACGTTGTCCTTGTCCATGCTCGCACAGAAACTAGGAAACTTGCACGCGATGTATATCGAGAATAGAAAAATTGTATTCAGTCGTCGATAGCTCAGCGACCAATAGACGGTTTGTGGTGATAGTAGTACCCGTGGATAGCTTGCAGTAAGTAGAAGAAGAAGACCGAACCAGGGACTTGATCAGTGGAAAGTTTATTGAGAAGTTGTTAGCTATCCTAACATGAAAACGTGCACGTTGAAGTTATGGCACACTTCCATCTGTTGAGGTCCACACATCACCTTAGCATTCAGTGCTTCAGAAGCATATGTACTCAATTATAGTACATGACAAAGATGGCACCAATTACTAATTACTATGAAAAACAAATTGCTACCTAAAATAGTCCTACTTAGCTTTAATAATTAAGACTAAAAATGGACGGACAATTTTAATACCCCGTACCCAGGATCTTTAAATACCACTCGTATGCAGAGTTCCTGAGAGACATGAATCCATATGTCTGATAGTTACATGTCGTCGATGTTTGAATCTGCTGCAATCCCATGGCAATCATCGCATTGGCTAAACTCCAAATCTTCCTTTCTTCCTGTTAAAATAGTCGGTCTATTTTATAATTCTATAGTATAATTAGGTAGGACTATTTTAGATAGAAAATTGCATTTCGACTATTACTAGCATTAGTGCATTAGTACTCGGTTCTGAGTACACACTTTTTTGTTACGTATAAGACATGTATACCACACTCAGATGGAAGTTTACCATAACATCAACATCTATTTACATAAGTTCATGTTTAGCTAGATAATCACTTCTCAATATACATCCCGTCGAATAAGTCCCTGTTTCGGACATCTTTTTCTTCACTTAACGACTTGTTAACTGATACCTCGTTCGTCGCCATCGTGTGCTTGGTCTTGGAGATATCACGTGTGATTACTTTTCGTTTTATATTGGATTCACTATTGGACATTCGATCTATCGGGTTGGCTAAAAGGATGGAATGTTTGTGCCAATCGTGTGCTTGGAGTGTTTTGTACGCAGATTTGATGTAATGCACACGGTTTACATGTAGTTTACATATTGGATTTAATTGGTTTATTAAATATAATGTTCGTATTACATTGGGTTGCGTAAGTCGCCAATGGCTCCGTAGGAGTCATTGGGAGCAGAGGGCTAACACGGTCCCCTCTTCCTCATTTAATCCCGGCAAGGACAGAGCTCCACCGGAAGTCCCACGACGGGAAGTCACCTCTTCCCCTTTTGGTTCACGTTTGGCCCCTAGAATTCGGCTGCTACAATCGCCCCACGGTAACTCTAGGTAGATTTAGTGGAATTTATCTCCCTCGTAGGTCTAGGCTAAGAATACAGTTATTTTGGGTATTCTGTTAGCTAATTAAGACTCAGAGGCTCCGTGATCGGGCAGTGAAGACTTCCGCTGCCTGATCAAGTACCCCCTTCGCCGATCAACACCATATCGACATTCTCCAACCTGCGACCTGCGTTCATCTGTTCGCGACTCGCGCCAACTAGTGCCTTATCGACTAAATCGATCAGACCGATCAGACCGATCAGGTCGTTCAGGTCGATCACGATCTGTAATTTTCGTCTATTGGCCCTGATCATCCCTGATCACCCCTGATCATCGACTATTGGCGTATGGCCAAGCCTGATCAAGCCTGATCGACAACAGTCGCTTCATCACAAGTCATCTCAATCTTGCAGCAAGGAATTGAAGCGTGCCATCCCCGCCACCCGGAGAGCTACCCACGCCCAAGCCGTCGGGTACAAAAGATGAGCAGGAACACAAACAGTCAAGGGACACCCGGAGGACCCCCTTTGTTAGTCGGCAGTCCGGGCGCCGTGGTAACGCCTGATCAAGCGTCAAAAATTTTGATCAGCCGCTCCACCACAATGGTGCGCGTGCCCGGATCTTTGGGCGACGCGGGAAATCACCGCGATTCTACGCAAGATGGCGCTGATGCGGACGTGAAAACGGAAGCGGAAGAAAAAGTGAAGATAAAAGTGGAAAAGAAGGAGGTGGTTGTGAAGACGGAAGGCAGTTCGCCGTCGTCATGTCTGAAGAAGAAAGGAAATGCTGATCATCAGGACCTGGGGAGGTATCCTGATGAGATAAAGGAGGGGAAGCCTCAACCACCTCCCGAGGCTTCTTCGGGAGACCATGCGGATCATAACGCAAGTTATGATCAGCCAAATATATGTGTGTATAAGGATCCGGATTGGGATCCTATGGTGAAGTATTACAAGACCGACCAGCCGAAGGCGTTGATAAAGGCGCCTGGGTCGGAGAGCGACGAAAGTCGATCAAGTACGCCGCCAACGGAATTGGATCTGGTGAAAACGTTTTACCAAAGGTTTACAAAGGAGAATTGGAAGATTGCTTATTGACGAACGCGATCATGAACCTCCTCGGGGTCACAATCAGTGGAGAGCTGAAAGGACCGGTCGATCGACCCGTGACGAATGTGGAAGGACCAACTTCGGCTGGTGTTAGGGCTAATACGCCTGATCAAGCAAGCTGGTTAGTCGACATGCGCTTACGATGCCGAAGAAATGTTCGATCAGGACCTTGGATATATTAGGAACGCCACACATCGACTATACGAGTTGGTGGTACCTATCGTGGGGCGATCTACTACAGAGGACCCCCCCCAGTTCTCCGCCCAAAATTGAAGCGGGCCTGTCGATCAACGTGGCAGAACAGTCGGGATCATCCTGTTACGAATCTGACCCTCCCGAAGACGATGAGCCTGGGGTGGAGTCGAGCAGTGCCGGAAGCATCAGAAGGTCACCTGAATGACAGCTTGCCGGAAAGATGAATCCAAGTTCGCAGTTACCAAGAAGGAACCCCAGTCGATCAAGGTAGAAGATGATCAAGTATCGCAAGGTCCACAGCTGCAGACCTTCTTTGATAAGGCAATGGAGAAGTTTATGGCTGAGGAAAGAAGCAAGTTGACACCTGGAGTCGTTGGCACAAAAAACCGCCGGCTAAAGCCAGGAGGAGCTGTGTCGATCAAGGATATCCACATGGAGTCCGTGCATTCGCTACATGGTCAGCAGTCGAAGCCAGAAAGATCGACGACGGTCAAGGACGTTGACATGGAATCCGTGTATTCGTTCCACTATCAACGATCCCAGAGTGATTACATTGATCCAGATGAGCCGATCACACTGCCACGACGAGCTACAGTTTCTTCCGCGTATACTGGGATGCCTGATCAACAGCCGATTCCAAGGATCGGTATGTCCGCGATCAGTGACCTGAAAGAATTTTCGGGAAAGGAAGGAGATTAAGATCAAGCGCGAAACTGGATTAGCCGCCTCAATTCAGCATTTATGGGTGATCAAGCGCGAAACTGGATTAGCCGCCTCAATTAAGCATTTATGGGTGATCAAGCTTCTGATCATGAAAATTGTTTGATCCTGGGCGATCTGCTAAAAGGGCCAGCGCGCAATTGGTATCGAAAGCTGATTAGATCTACTCGCTCAAGTTGGAAAATTCTCGTGGATGAGTTTGAAACTCAATACTGTGGAAGTGGGAAATCATCATCCCGCCAGTATTATTACACGAATCAGCGATCGGATGAAACTCCTATTGAGTATCTGCACCGGTTGAATGTGGCGGGACTGCGAGCCAAGTTGCCGATAAGGGACGGATCGTCTACGATCTTACGCGATCATGCGCAACATCTTCTGGAAACATTGGCCAATCGCGAACTCGCTGATAAACTGGCACTTCTGCGGTTGGATGACGCCACGGATTTGGAAGAGACGCTGCGGGATTATGCACGCAATAAGTGGTGCCAGCCAACGGCGGCGGTAGGTACTAGCCGATTCCGACATAAATTCGGCGATGATCGAGCACCTTCCCCAGCGCGGAAGCCCAAAGCAGTACGCGCGATCAAGTTGACGTCTGGGAGTGAGGAATCAAGTGCCGACGACCGTGGAAGCGATGGTGATCAGCGCCGTTACATGATTGCTGTCATGCGCGATCAACCAGTGACGCACGATCAACCTGGTGAGCCCCGATCGGGCAAACGAAGTGATTCAATTGCAGTTGATCAAGGGGCGATGAAGAAGTGCAGTTATTGTGGATCGATCAGGCACGATAATTTACGATGCTGGAAGCGCCTGACCTGTCAGAAGTGTGGCAAGAAGGGACATCCGACCGATCAATACTTGTACGCATGCCGAGAATGCGGCGAAGTTCACTATGCGGGCAAGTGCCCTATGGAAGAATTTTATAATCGCATCCGCCAGTGGTACAATCCCACCAAGCATGCTGGAATGCTGCCCAAGGAAGCTGAAGATTTGTTAAACTAGGACGCTCGCCAGGTTGGAATCTGGTACGAGACGAGCGTTCTGGTTTGTGTATTTTTGCATATGTGGATAAGAAGAGGGCTGATCAAGCAGCAGAAAGAGATAATGATAAATGTGATCAGCCTGATTTACCACGCTTGTCTAATTTCCATATCGATGAGTTTTCTCGGTCCCCGGTGATCATGGAGGTCGATCTAATTCCAGATGAATCGCGCGGATATTGGAAATACCACTCGCCAAAGAAATGGTTTAAACAAGCCAAAACGAGTGGTAAAATCAATAACGAACGTGCCACGCTATTATTTGATTCTGGTGCCGAAGTATCGATCATCGACTCAACCTTTGCTCGTAAGTTGAGTTGTCAGATCGACACGAGTCAAACGCAAGAATGTGTCGGCATTGGAGAAAGTGAATACCTCACAGAAGGGCGCACTAAAATAAAGATTACGTTAGCGGGCTCGTTTGTGGTGGAGCGGCTGATCAAAGTTGTTGAAGCTTGATCAGGCGTTACCACGGCGTCCGGACTGCCGACTGACGAAGGGGGTCTTCCGGTTGTATTGTGTGACTGACTTGTGTTCCTGCTCATCTTGTGTACCCGACGGCTTGGGATTAGGTAGCTCTCCAGGTGGCGGGGATGTCACACTACAATTCCTTGATGCAAGATTGGGGTAATTCGCAGCGAATCGACCGATGTGCTGATCAGATGTGGTCAAACTCGATCACGATTGATCAGGACCGCTTGATCGGTCTAGTAAATTCCTTACGAGTTGACGCGAGTTGCAAACAGTTGATAGAAGGTCGCAGGTTGCAGATCGTCGACCTCGGTGGCGATCAGCGAAGGGGTGCTTGATCAGGCAGCGGAAGTCTTCACCGCCTGATCGCCGAGCCTCATAACTTAATACGCTAATAGAATACACAATATACTATGTATTGTTCGCTTAATTAAGAGGAGTGTCGATCAGCGACGGTCTGATCGACGGTTTCTACCAAAATCCGCCTAGTACTTCCCGTGGGGCGCTTAAAGCAGCCGAACTACCAGGGGCCAAACGTGTACCAATAGGGAAGAGGTGAGAGTGCACTGCTCGATCACGTTCCCCAAACCAAACAGAAAAAAAAACTTTAAAAAACTACCGCTGGCACAGCGGGCGGAGTCGCGGGCGAGTTCTTGACACTCTACGCCTGCCGGTGGGCCAAAAATGCACTAGGTGCTCCCGCCCGGGACGTAGAGATACGTAGTAATAGGGGGAATCGCAAAGGTGCCGTCCCTGGGTGTCCTTGGTAGTTGGACGCAAAAAGAGAACTTCATTAGTGCTTATATCCTAAAATCTACCAAAAACCTAATATCAGCCAATCAGAACTACCCCTCCCTATGTTCTTCGTCGACCAGTCGACCTGATTTTTCCGCTTACCGTTAGGTTACCGTTAGGTAACTGTATCAGTTGTCGCGTCGTCCCATATGTCCCGTCCATGCCCCGTCCATGCTCGCCACAGTTGCGCCAACAGTTGTACCGACTGTTGTGCCGACTACCGACTATTGTACCAACTATATACCGACTATGGCACCGACGAAGGTACCGACGAAGGTACCAACTAAGGTACCAACTATTGTACCGACTAGTGTACTGCAAAAAATTTGTAATATGCTTCACCACAGCCGCCCCTGAGCCGCGTCCCAGCCGCACAGCGGTTGGGGCGGGGGTCGATCATGCCGTTGGCTGCCCTCGATCATCTCTTCTTCTCGCCAGTTCATGATCGATCATGTCGTTGGCACCGTTAGCAGCCATCGATCGCCCCTTCCTTTCATCTGTCGATCAAGTTCGATCAGGCTGTTGGCCTTCCATCCACCGTGACGTCATCGTTTGTAGTCACCGCCCGCCAACCACAACATCATCGATCAGGCCCTTTTATCATGCAGCTCACATTTCCTTCGGCACATCCAGCATGAAAGAGATCGAGAATATCACCTCCACGACCCCAAACAACTCCTCCACGACCACGAGAAGCGCTCCAGCGCTTGATCCGCATACATCAAACGCCGCAATTGCGTTAACCCAACTAGCGTATTCCCGGGAGGAAGCACTCCGCACGCGAGAGGAGGAGAACGTGACGTTGACCGTCTCGCTCTCGGTGCTCGAGGACACCGTCTCCGATCTTCGGCAGCAGCTCGCACCTGCTGTTCGTGAATTGGCTGATCGTGATGACGTGATCAAGCAGTTACGTGAGCAGCTTGCACCCCTGCGCACTCATATCCATGATAAGGTCGGCGCTCTACAGTCCAAGCTAGCGGCACGTTTTAAAGACCTGTCTCTTGTAGTGTAAAAGTCGTCGTGTACCCTCGATTGGCCTTGAGTCGAACATTCTTGCGTGTTGCGTACATATTACAAGCATTTGAATGCACCGTGAAATACACTTCACCTGATGCCAATAGTGTCGGAGTGTAACCATAAGCAAATACCACAAGCGCACGATCTGCGCTCTACGCTGCCGCGCTTGATCCTCCAGAAACTCCACTTTTCGTGGAAGGCTCCCATACACTGCCGTAAAACCTCAGTGCTGCTCTGGCACTAGTCCAATGCTCGGGAATGTTTTTGTACAATTTCACCATCACCAGTTACATCAGCGGAGTTGACTTTCCCTCGTAGAATAGACACGAGGGACATGACACCCCCTTCCACCATACTCGTCACAAGAGACGTCACTTCCATGGATTAGATCAGATTCAGTACCTGTGACTTCACAGATTGCTCATAGAACCGCGCAATTGCTGCTCGCAGCGACTCTTGTGTCGCTAGTGCATGTGATAACCGATAGCCATCGAATGTCACGCATGCGTTATCGATCTTAAGCTTGAGATTCGAAAGCCAAAAGCCTTGGATCCCTCGCTGAGTCGAAGGACTTTTGTTCCGCGTAAACGTCATAACTACACGAACAGGCGAGATTTCACCTGATGAAATGTACAGCTTCCGACAAGTCATAGCCGTCATATTTCCTGCACACGCCCCCTTGTCTCCTTCTTCACTTTGTGGCACAAAGTACGCGAGCAAGTCGTTCTCCTCGTTCTGTCCTACAATGCTACGGAAAACGGACACGAGAGACTTGTGTTGAAATTGCGCCACCGTTTTTTTTTTCCTGCAGCAATCTGTTGAGCCGATCGAAAAGGTCCATGGAAGTCGAGATCTTCATCTTTTGCAATTCCACATGAACTCGCTCGACCCACGTGTACTTCGCATGAGGTCTCTCAATATACGTCAGGACAAGGAAATGTTTGTCCAGATTATTCGCGCTCACAGAAGGTGAGGCGCGATCTCTCCATAGAAGGGATCTCAATACAACACGTCTTTTGGAACGTGAAAGGAGGTCTTCCACCTTCAGTCCCATCAGGTTTAGTTTCGCAGCAGCGCTTGCAAAGAATATGATACTTCGACGCCAATACGTGCCAATGTCACTCGTGCGACCGGTTCACTTTCTCCCTCAGGGGGTCCAGCATAAAATAAATTTTGAGCCTCACCAGCTATTCCTCCGTGTTTTGCCGTATCACGGGGATCTTTCCGCTATTGTCACTCGAGTAGGCACTGATTTGAGCGTTCCCCACGCGAGTACGAGCTGCAGGAGGTGGGATATACGCTTCACTGTCTGCGGCTATGACATACACTAAGTCTAAGCCGGAGCGATTAATGACCTAAATGTCAGCAAGGAATTCAACATAGACAGGCGTAGCGGTATAATTGGTATCTCCGACTATACGCAGCAAAAGTCGAAACTGACGTCCATCGTCTACGCGAGAAAGCTGAACTGATAGTACAGCTCCTCTAGATGTCCCACGAGGTGCAAGCTCGAGACGCTTGGACGGCAACGTGCATCCTTCCACGACTAATTGGAATAAAGGTCGCTGGACAATGCCAGTCCACCAAATACGTGTATTTGCTCCTAAAGCGATAGTTTCCGGTTTGGACGGGCTATCACTTGTTCCGGAACCGTGAGCAGAGCTAAAATCCTATCGAACGCGGTAAGTGAGTGGCACAGGCAGCTTGTTCACGAGCACAAACGGCTCCGTAACTGATACAGTCCGCATGTCCTTCTCACTCGTGATTAAAACACAGTACACAGCATTCCGATCGTTCTCGTCGTTAGTCGCACGAGATACCGACGACGTCCAGGAAGTCCAGAAACATGCGAACTTTCATCGTGGTGTCCACTTTAGACACAAGATGCTTTTGAAACCCGCCCTTTAAGAACTGGCGAAAGTATTCTGGATCATGTACAGTGCTGCCAATAGAAAGTCCCTTGTATTTCAATAGACATTCGCTCAGGGCACCGGTATCCGCATACAACCCCACAGTAGATCGATAACTGGGAGAATCGCTTGATAACATAGAAGTGCACAAGTTTGATCACCGACCTCGGACCATCATGTATGCACGCAAACACATGTGCATCGCTCCACGAAAATGTCGTTTTGATCAATTGGAACATATGTGATCTCCACGTGAGAATATCATCCCAAAGCAGAATAGGTTCCCATTTATTTGGTGCGCGCTCTCTCCATGTATTAATTTACGGCTTGAGGGGCTGGAGCCATTGACACATGATCTGCATCAGGATGGAACGAACCGTAACATCTTCGTCGACGCTGAGGGACTCAAGAGCGCCAAGACAGGGGGAGATGGAGTTACAAAGCTTTCTTGACACTTTACATGTGAAAGAGATTGCGCGCCGAGACGGGGCTGACGTGGCTTCGTCCTTTTCGCGCTCCCACGGCGCAGAGTGATGGAGCATGGCGGCAACGATCACACCGGCCACAGCATTCACATTTTCCGTGGCAAACTGAATACACGCCTTGTGCCGTAGATCCCGCAGAAACTGCGAGACGCCACAGCGCCAGACCCGTGAGCACTCGTCCACTGTGCCGTATGCTCGTGTCTCGTCGCTGCTCGTGTCACCGCTGACACTCCGGACGGGTGCCTGGTTGTTATCTTCCAGTTCCCACTCTGTCTTGACCTCAATCTCTTCTCGATCACTGCGGACACGAATCAATAGAGGCATACAAAAGAAAACCTTGCGCACATCGCACCGAATACTGGGAATTTCCAACGCGCGCGTCTGTAACTCGCAGGATATTTTGCCGTTGACGATATCCGCGGGCCAGTTAGAGCAAAAGCTGAACTTTCGCAAGTAGGAGCGACAAATTTCAAACCACATAAACTCGAGCAAATACGCTTCTTCGGTCAGACGAGAACAACAGACAAGCACAAGCTCTTGCACGCGGTAGAATAACTCGTCCAAGTTTTCCAAGCCGTGACCGCCGAGGGTGTAACAATTATCACACGTTCACTACCACGGCAGACGACTGGAACACGAGCTGCCAGGATGTGGAGGGTCGCACGGTCGTCAAGGCCGCGGCACACATACACAAGAGCAAGATCGTGGCTTTCCGCCGTTAATTCCGGTGTCGAGAAGCAGCGCCACGTGACAAAACGCGCTCCAGAAGGACACGAGCCTGGGGGTGGTTAAAGCCGATCGCGTCCGTTCTCGCGCAATCTCCACCACCGCCCGCGTAATGGAACGAGGCAACGACGGCAATAAGAGAGATGGCAGTTCCGACTCGAGACGGGCGTCCGCGAGCTTCATGGCAGAGTCGAGCGCTGCGAGAACCGTCGCGTGGGCTTCCGTACACGTGCACGCCGTCACGAACTGCTAGCACGAAGCAACGCGAGCGTCCCGCGTCTCGTGGGACACGTTGCGCCCAAGGCCACGGTCCACGCAAAGCGCAACGAGGTGATCGGCGCGAGGCGTTACAAGATGCGTGCGAACATAAGCACACACGTCCGTCGTGACACTGCCGACGACAAAGTCCACGACGGGTTTCGTCGTCGGCTGGACTTTAAACAACGCGTCCTCCAACAAGTCGCGCGCGTACACGGTCTGATCCTCGTTCTTGGCGTCCAATTGAAACGGCCGGAGTTTCCGGGGCGTAACGACAGCGTTCGGCGTTGCTTTCGACGCGCAGAGACGAGGCGCTTGCACTTTCGTCTGTAATAACGCACGCAGATCGTCCACTTCACTCACACAAGTTTGCACGAGCACTTGGCTGTGCAAGAACGGGAGCGTATCTTGTCCTTCCACGCCAGCGGAACATGCCAGAACCGTCTGTATCTCCATCGACACGACATCTCGCCACTTGTCCCACGACATCTCGCCACTTGTCCCACGACATCTCGCCACTTGTCCCACGACCTCGCATCAAACATATCCACGTCAAGGAGCTGCAACATCTTTCCAATCTGCATGGCTAGATATACGCCCGTCTCGCCCAGGGCATCCAATCCTGGCGATCGATGAACGAGCTGTAACAAGACGAGCACGTGCTCAAAGTACCGCGTGTGAAGCGAGATGCGATCGAGCATCGAGAGGTAGTCACAGAGCCACGGCAGACACTTGGCCAGCGACGCGTCGACGATACTTTGCTCGATTCAGTGCTTGACATCCACTTGCGCGTCGGACACGAGCTCCAACGTTTCAATGACTTGTTGCTAGAGCGCTTGGATCGCGGCATTCTAGTCCGCGCGCGACTCAATGGACATGGACACGTGCCACTGCAGCGCAAACCGAAGGTAGCCGAGAAACTTGGCCACGTCTTTGAGACGCAAGACCACGTCCGTAAATTCTCTGCGTGCATCGACCGCACACTGCGCGTGCGCGTCCTGGAGCGTACAAAACTCGCGCGCTAATTGATGATTCACGAGCTCTGATAACTCGTAGCTATCACAGTGCGCGATAAAGTAAAAGAAAAAAGAGACGCGTGTCACTAAACAAGCGCGTCACGGGCTCCGTCGACGGCAGCGACGATGCACGCGGGGAATCGTCGTCAAGCGCCCGGGCGCGTGGCTTTTCCGTTTCGCAACCCCAACGCGCGTTGCTTTGGTCTTTGGCCGGAAAACCGACGATGCAATTTACACAGTCGATCCGGATGCTCAACCACGTGCTTGTCGCTCTCGAGCAGGGATTCGAGCCCACTTGGATCAACTCGAGCACGAAAAACGTGCTGAGCCACCACTTGTTGACCGGCAGAGCGTCCGCCAAGACCGTGCGCGCCGCCTGGCGTATGACGTCGGCACTCTCCATGCCGTTCCAACTGTTTTGTAGCTGTTGAAAGTGCCGCAACAAGTTGACAAACGCGTCGCGCACGTGTTCTCGATTAGTAAACACGTGCGCGTCCCGTGGAGACCGAAAATGCACGCGCGAGTCCGTGACGTCATTGAACGGAAGCGCCACTTCCAAGACGGCGCTCTTGGCCACGAGTTCCACGTGCAACGGACATCCAATGCTAGCACCTTTGTCCACGCGCTGCTCTTCCCGTTGAGTCGCGACGTGCTCGAGTCGATGACGTAACGCAGTCCACGCTTGACCGTCCACGGTGCGAAGACACTCGAGCACAAGCGTCAGCACGGGGGCCCCAGACGCGCTCCGCTGATCGTGACCTTGGGTAGGCTCATGATCGAATCCGTCAATAAGAAATTCTTCAGTTCCTTCATATAAAACGTCCTCTCCAGATTAGATTCTGATGGCGCGTTACTTCATAGACTTTCGTCGCTCTCCGAACCAGGCGCCTTCATCAAAGCCATCGGTTGGTCCGGGTCGTATTATTTCACCACCGTCTTCCAATCCGGATCATTATACACACATGCAATAGGAGGACCAAAACTTGCGTTGTGATCCGCAGGGGCTCCCGAAGGAGCCTTGGGAGGTGATTGAGGATTTTCCTTCTTTATCTCATCAGGATACCCCCCCCCCAGGTCCTGATGATCAGTATTTCCTTTCTTCTTCAGACATGACGATGGCGACCTGCCTTCCATCGCCACAACCTCCTCCTCCTTTTACACTTTAATCTTCAATTCTGCTTCCGCTTCCGTTTTCACGTCCGCTTTAGCGCTATCTTGCGTAGAATCGCGGTGATATCCCTGTTTCGAATCCGGGCACGCGCACCATTGTGGTGGAGCGGCTGATCAAAGTTGTTGAAGCTTGATCAGGCGTTACCACGGCGTCCGGACAGCCGACTGACGAAGGGGGTCTTCCGGTTGTATTGTGTGACTGACTTGTGTTCCTGCTCACCTTGTGTACCCGACGGCTTGGGCTTGGGTCGCTCTCCAGGTGGCGGGGATGTCACACTACAATTCCTTGATGCAAGATTGGGGTAATTCGCAGCGAATCGACCGATGTGCTGATCAGATGTGGTCAAACTCGATCACGATTGATCAGGACCGCTTGATCGGTCTAGTAAATTCCTTACGAGTTGACGCGAGTTTCAAACAGTTGATAGCAGGTCGCAGGTTGTAGATCGTCGACCTCGGTGGCGATCAGCGAAGGGGTGCTTGATCAGGCAGCGGAAGTCTTCACCGCCTGATCGCCGAGCCTCATAACTTAATACGCTAATAGAATACACAATATACTATGTATTGTTCGCTTAATTAAGAGGAGTGTCGATCAGCGACGGGCTGATCGACGGTTTCTACCAAAATCCGCCTAGTACTTCCCGTGGGGCGCTTAAAGCAGCCGAACTACCAGGTGCCAAACGTGTACCAATGGGGAAGAGGCTAGAGTTCACTGCTCGATCACGTTCCCCAAACCAAACAGCAAAAAAAAACTTTAAAAACTACCGCTGGCACAGCGGGCGGAGTCGCGGGCGAGTTCTTGACACTCTACGCCTGCCGGTGGGCCAAAAATGCACTAGGTTCTCCCGCCCGGGACGTAGAGATACGTAGTAATAGGGGGAATCGCAAAGGTGCCGTCCCTGGGTGTCCTTGGTAGTTGGACGCAAAAAGAGAACTTCATTAGTGCTTATATCCTAAAATCTACCAAAAACCTAATATCAGCCAATCAGAACTACCCCTCCCTATGTTCTTCGTCGACCAGTCGACCTGATTTTTCCGCTTAACGTTAGGTTACCGTTAGGTAACTGTATCAGTTGTCGCGTCGTCCCATATGTCCCGTCCATGCCCCGTCCATGCTCGCCACAGTTGCGCCAACAGTTGTACCGACTGTTGTGCCGACTACCGACTATTGTACCAACTATATACCGACTATGGCACCGACGAAGGTACCGACGAAGGTACCAACTAAGGTACCAACTATTGTACCGACTAGTGTACTGCAAAAAAAAGTAATATGCTTCACCACACGTTGGTTTAATTTTTCCATGCATGGGTGGGCAAACTTGTTGGTCAAGATGCTATATTGGGTATGGATTTTATGATACCAGCTGGTGTTCGATTAGACGTCGCCCATGGTGCCTGATGAGGTGATCATCCCATTAGAAGGACGTCGACAGCTGTACGGATCAAGTGGAAATTATATGAAACTTGATCAGTACGAACAGATCCCAGTAGGTCGATCTGCTGAGGTTTGGATTCGTGATCAGCGATCTCGAAAGTTGTGGATTACTCGTGGAAAAGATTGGGTCCCACTATCACTAGGGGCGTGCGTGGGTAATTTGCGATATCTGCGTGTTACGAACGTCGTTGATCATCCGATCATTGTACAAGACGATACGATTTTAGGTATCTGGATGAACAAAGATGACGTGCCACGTCGCCCTGGATTTATTTCGGTGGGGTACAATCGCTATAAGGAGTGGCAAAATCGCGTATCAAGCGTCTACCGATTCTGTACATGACGATCAAGAAAGTGTCGATCAAGGTCCCCTAGTCGAGAAGAAGTAGTATCCTACTCCTCGAAGTATTCTAGTACGACCTACAGACCCGATCGTCACATCTTTGTCATTAGTAACCGGAGGGTCACAAAAGGTGCAAGAAGTGCAAGAGCGGTGCGATCAGGAGCTGGGGGTGAAAGGTCCGACCCTGGATCACGACGTTGAACAACCTGTTACAAGAGATGAGCCTGATCAAGATACACGTGATCACCCCGTCTCAGCCGATCATAGTGAATTTGGTGTGATTCTTATCGATGATCAAGTTTGCTACCATGAAGGGGGAGATTTGTACGTGGAAGAATTGGATAAATAGCTTGCCACGTTGCCTGAAGTGTCCGCAAGTACCGAAGAAGTGACTAAGGATGCTTTGCAAGTTGGTGATCCATTGATCAATACAGCAGAAGAAATTAATCAGCTTCGCGATATAATTTGGGCGAAGAAACATCTGTTGATCGGGAGAGGGAACGCGCTACCTCCTGCTGAACGTAGAGTTGTTTGTGATATCGATGTAGGAAATGCGCGCCCGATCGCCCAAAGGTGTCGAAATGTGGCTCCGCAATTTCGCGAGAAGTTATCGGCCTTGAACAAGGGGCTTTTGGCCACTAAGATCATCCATCCGCCTACGTCACCCTGGGAATCACCTATAGTGATCATCGTTAAGAAGAATGGGGTTGATATTCCCTTAGGTATCGACTATCGCGCGGTGAATCAACTCACGCTTTTGATGGTATAACCAATGTAACTGATCTCTGATCTACTCGAAGACTTGGATAAAGCGTTGTGGTTTTGCTCTTTGGATATGGCGAGTGGTTTTTCGGTCGTGTCTATGACCGATCGAGTACGTCAGATCTCGGCGTTTGTCACTCCGTTTGGATTGTTTGAATGGAATAGGATGCGCTTTGGCCTAAAGAATGCTCCGCAAATCTACCGGCGGTTGATCGATAATGCACTATACGGGTATCTCAAGGTTAAGGACGGTGCCGACGAATCGGCTGATGTATTTTCTGTGGGAGAGCCCGACCAGACACCGGTCCCGTCTGTGCTGCAGCGGCGATCATATATCGATGATATTCTGATCTCTGCACCTACATGGACTACACTGTGTGATAAGGTGCGGAACCTGTTGGAAAAGTGCGATCAGTGGAACTTGTCGATCAGCGTGGATAAATCGTACTGGGAGCGAAGTGAAGTTCCTTTTTAGGGCATCATGTCTATAGCCGCGGTTTGGAAAAAAAACCAAAAAATTGGATGATCTGATCGATTTGCCTTTTACTGTGACCTTACGTGCTATGCAATCGTTTTTGGGAAGTTTGAACTATTACCGTCGATTTATTGAAGACTTCGCGATCTATGCCGCTGTGCTCTACGAATTAAGAGAGATAGATTATCGAGAGTTGAAGAACCGGTCATTGACAATGTGAATTTGGATCATGAAGACGATCGATTGATCAGGGCAAAAGTGGCATTAAGTATGCTGAAAGCGAAGATTGTGTCAGCCCCAACCCTGCACCATTTTGATCAAGCCAAAACGCCGGAGAGCGTGGTTTACGCCAGCAAATGGGCAGTATTTGCCGCGTTGGTACAAGAACATGATCAAGTGTATTGCCCCGTCGCATTCGCCAGACGAACATTGAAGAGCGGTGAACTTAATTACAGCCCCGTCGAAAATGAAGTTCTGGCGCTTCTGCGAATTTTGGATGTTTACTTCACGATGCTTGTCGGGAAGGCGATCACTGTCTTGTCACGTCGATCCACGCTGAAATGGTTACTAACATCCAACGGGATAGACGGACGATTGGGCAGATGGGCTTCGATCTTATCACAATGGGACCTTGAGATCAAGAAATGTGTACATGGAGAAGAGGAGGTACTAGGGGCGTTAGCCGCAAGTATCACCCCTCGCACCGAAATTGATGAAGCCCTGATCGCGGTCTCACCGAAAAAGCAACCGCGGCAGATGATTGAAGTACCACCTCCTACGGTTGAGAAAGGCGAAGAACTCTACGTGATCAGTTTCGATGGATCTGCAAGTGTCAAGCTACGTGTGGGTGCGGCTGGCGCTATCGTGTGGAAATTACCGGAGTGGAAGATTATGATCGCGGTTGCTGATCATGCACCTGACATCACAGTGAATGAGGCCGAATACCATGGATTGCTCTTAAGTTTGGATCTACTGTCGCGATACCCCAAAGGAAGGCTGATCGTGTGTGGAGATTCGAATTTGGTAATCAGGCAAATGCGCGGTGAAATAGAGTGTAAAGCTCCGCGATTGCAAGTGTTGCAACAGCGTGCGCTTAAACTCCTTCGCGAGTGAACCGATCATGATCTGTTGCACGACAAAAGAGAGCGGAATAAGAGTGCTGATCATATCACCACTATGTCCATGCAAGGTGGAACAAGATGTGAGATTGATGACGAGAAACAGCTGGAGGAATTGGTCGATCTCAACAGGTTGTCGGAAGTGATCACGTGGAATGAAGATCCCACTGTCCCACAAGTGCTGGTAACGACGCGACCCCGTAACCCCCGTCAACCGCGACTTTCAAAGTGGCTCGAAATATCCATGGAAGGGATGAGGGCGGAACGTTCGAAAAAGGCGCAGGACGAAGAGAAGTGGATTTGTGATTTGCGGAATTACTTGCATGGTAACTTCACACAATTCAGCGCAGAAGAGGTGAAGGACTGCGCTAAAATCGCTGTCAGTTATGATATCGATGATCAAGGGTTTTTGATCTACTTTGGAAATTCAGCTAAATAAAAAGTCAGCTGTGAGCAAGATGATAAAGATGATCGACGCTCTTCAATCAAGCTGGTCCTACCTGAGACCCTACATGCGGATGTCCTCCACCACTATCATGTGAGTTTGTAAGAGGACACCAGGGTATAGGGCGTACATATCAGTGGATCAGACGATATTATCATTGGCGTGGTCTATTTCGCAGCGTGCAAATATTTGTTGGGCAATGAGTAGATTGCGAAACGGGAAAGGGCCAGCCTACGATCAAAGGGATGTCACCGGGAAACATTGAGGCTACGTATCCATTTCAAGTGATAGACATGGATCATATCCCGTCGCTACCTCGTTCAACGGATGGACATACGGAAGTGTTGATCTGGACCGATATGTTCACGGTTATGGTGATTACGAAAGCTGGATCGTCTCGCACAGCGCAGAAGGTTGCCGAAAATTATGAAGAATGTCTGTTTCGACGATTTGGATCTAGTGAGGGGATCAGGCATGATCGATAGCCCGGTTTTATGTCCGAAGTATTTCGTGCATTTAACGAGATCGTGGGAAAACGACAGAGTGCCACTATGGCATATCGTCCACAGGCGAATGGCAAGGCGGAAAGAACGGTGCAGACGATTACACGAGCAATCCAGATGTATGTATCAGATGTCAGTCAAAAGGATTGGGGCTCGTATGCAGAGAAACTGGTATTCGCGCTAAATTCTACCCCTGATCGCATTCGTGGAGAAACACCATTTTATTTAGCGAATGGGTGGGACCCACGATCATCGTTGGAATCAACATTGCAACTGGGTGGAATTTGGCGTAAAGACCGGGATGCTCGTCGGTGGAGATATAAGTTGCGGAAAGACTACCGTTACGCCCGTGATCAAGTGAGCACTCGATTGCATCAAGCAATAGCATAGCTGACCGAGCTGAGAAACACAACGATCAAGTGACACCACACAAGATCGAAGCTGGGTCAAGGGTGTGGTTATACCTCGATCGGGTGAAAGAAGGGTTCGCGAAGAAACTGGCGCACATGTGGCATGGACCCTTCAGAGTCGATGAGGTGATCGGTGATCATGCGGCGAGATTGGTTACAGCTGGCACCGACTATCGCATATTCCCAGTGGTCCACCTGTCCAAGTTGAAATTGTTCAAGGAATTCCCAGATCGACCTACTACTGTGTTAGCAGCTGGGGTAGAAGATCGTTTTGATTTCAATGAAGCTTTTCTACCGGAAGACAGCTGGGAAAGGACACTAGATCCCGACGAATTCGAAGTTGAACGTGTCACCGACGTCCGATCCGGACGAAAGACTAGGTATGGCAGAACGTTACGCGAATATCAAGTCTACGGGAAGGGTTACAATGAGCCGTCATGGGTAGACAAGGCAGATCTGAACTGTGATGCTCTGATCAAGGACTTCGAAAGGAAGATTATCAACAGACATCGGTTTGACGTAATGTAAGTGGGCAAATAGTCCAACCAATGCGTGATCGGCGGACTGATCATGGGATTATGATCGAAGAGCCTATGATTGAAAAAACGATTGACAAGATTATGTGGTGGAGTCAAGTTCAAAATCGAACACCGTAGTGTCGAGAACCTGACCACCATCGTGCCCGGCCTTCCAACTTACGGGGGGGGGGTACCCCGCGAACGATCTGATCGTCCGCTGCTGGCAGACGAGATATCATCAACACAAGACGCCTGGTCCGATTTGTTCTTCATCTCACCTTGTGTAACCGATGGAATGGTCTGGTAACACACTCGGTGGATCGGTTCTGGGAATCGACTTGTGGTCTAAATGTGGGGGGCCGTGCTGGGTAGTGTACCCCGGGCGGAACTCTTCAACCTGGGTACGGGTAGACCAGTTATATTTGAATTTAGTATGCTCCAAAGGGCAGATCGCTCAAACGATCGTAGAGCCCAACCAATACGAGAACAAAACTCCAATAATCCAATAGTCCAGTAGGGAGATCCAAATGAGAACGTGATATATTCCACGAACGATACCTCCACGTAACAATCCAAAAGACTAAATAACACGTTCCAAACGTGCGTAACTTGAACTTGAGAAGCCGACCAAAGTGTACTCCCGTCGAGGGACTTCTGTCGGGCCAAGTGCGTCCGTAACGCGTCCCAGCCGGGTATAATGAGCTGGAGGGGATTATTCGACCCTCCGCTCCCAAACACTCTGCGGCGTGCAGAGGCGACTGATGTACGAAGCGAAAAAGCTAGCGACTTCTTGTTGAGTTTAAGTGAGGCCTAAACGGTAAAACCAAAACTAACCTACCTACGGTTCCCAATATATACACACATGAAAATATGTAAGTACACGCAATCTCATGTGACTTACCAAAATCCGTGTTCTTGACACCTCTTTCACATGATAGGCTTAAAAGCCTCCTGCATTTCCACCAATCCGATCGCCGATAAGCCGATCGGTCTGCTGCTGACCGGAAGCGACCAGATTTCTGAGTCCGCTTCACCACAATTACGATTAATGTAGAAACTATGACTGACTTGAAGTGGTGAATTTACGATCGATATTAAAAAGTAAGGAGGTGGAACAGCAGCAGATGAGCCGATGTAAGACCGATCTATGTTATTCATGAAAAAAGGTGACGAGGCAACGGTTGAAAATGACATGATCGAGAGTGTTTATTGATTAAAGAAAAAGGCGATCAGCCGACTAATCAGACCCATAAAACTTACGGAAGATGCGAGGGATGTTCCGGCCAGGGTGATCCTCAGGAGAAAGGCGATATTGGATCCGCCAGGGTTCATAGTCATCAACCTCGTTCAGCGCGTCTGATAGGGTCCGAGGTGGCGGGTCTGATAGGAACCCCGGGTACCACGCCCCATCGTCGGCGGGGGCAAACTTCAAGGGACGGTTTCGAGCACAATGGGAGATCGACGGGTCCAGGAAAATGTCGAGATCACACTTCCCGTCGATCATTCCCTGCGAGACTAATTCAACGATTTTCTTCCATGTTGCCCCGGCACGACTTCTGCGCTGACGTCGAACTTGTTAATACTTTTGGAAGAAGTCATCGCTCTCGCGGAGGCCTTTATCGATGGGGAGATAATGTGTCGAGTCCCAGATCGCCTGCGCGTGATGGTTGAGAAACGACCGGTACTTCGCTTCAAAGTCGGCAAACCATCCGACTGAGCGGAAAGAGACGGGTGGCAACATGGTCTTGAAGATGTCCCAGGGGCGTTGAGAATACAACCGCTACCTCCGGCTGGGTGATCAAGTGACAAAACCACTGATCAGCCAAATAGGCGTGCGTGGCGACTGGGGATAACCATCCTTCGGGGCGTGTCAAGTAGTCAAAGACCACTTGTGCCGAGACGCTACGCAGATCGAACTCACTAAGCTGACCTGGAGTCCACGGCAATATGTCTTCGTCTGCTGTAGCATCAGGCACCAGGATCAACTACTTGAAATCGCCCGTACGAGGAAAAAGGAACCCGGCAGAGCCTTGATCAAGCGGACCATCGCTCCCACACTCGCTGATTGTCGGAGTGGATGGAATTGAAGCGATCAGATCAGGGGATCCACCTTGATCGTCCTGATCGGGACTATAATAATAATCGTCCTCCGACTTCTCCTCCGAAATGGGAGGAAGGAGACGGGCCGCTTGGACCGAGATGAATATCGTCGACGTCGAATGCTTCTCTTAGACGGAGAAGCGACTCGGCCGATCGAGCTGTCTGGAGGATCATCGGGAAGGCCAGCAGGCGATCCAACCTGATCAGAACCTGCAAGAGAGGTGCTGGCGACCGGGGAGATCTGTATCTGAAGCGACATGCCAGCCAACTAGGTTTTAAGGTTCGAGTGGAATGAACGAAATTGCGTAACTTCATCTCGAGCCTGTTGCAGCTGATCGCGCAGCGTGTCGCGATCTGCAGAAACTTGATCGAAGCGGCACTGCGCTGCGGGAAGATCCTCCTCCAGCTGGGAATTCTCGGCGTGCAGATCCTCCAGCTCGGTCTTGAGATGCGACAACCCCTCGACAGTTTCGCATGTCTCCTGCACCTGGGCTATGATGGCGGTATAGTGTCCATCTGCAGGCGATTGGCTTTATTCTTTTTCCGAAGGCGATTGTGTTGACGCTTGCATCTTTCAACCTCGGAGTTGAGCTTGAGCGCCTGCTCGACCAAGCGCTGATTCTTGGAAGCGGCCTGATCTTATTCTTCTTGTAGCACGCTCACGCGCTGCTGAAGTTGATCAAACTTCGCTTGATCAGGAAGTAACGTGAGACGTGAGATCTCTTGCGCTTGATCAGCGATGGTTTCTTCTTGCACCGATCGTAGATAACGATCGGGATCACGACGGCTCTCCAGATCGCGGATCTGGGAGCGTTGACTGGCCATGGTTTTCTCTTGATCGGCTATAATTTTCTCGGCGGCCCTTAACTTGAACCTGAGATCGTTGACTGCAGCGTCGACAAAATCACGCAGTGGCGCAAGCTGTTTAAGGGCGTCCCGCTCGATCTCGGCATCACAATCCGCCACGTTACGGTTGGCTCGAGGGAGCTGCTGTCGAAGCACCGAGATAGTGTCTTCGCTCACCGCGAGCGAGTTAGATAGCACAACGATCTGCTCATCGCGTGCGCGGAGTGTCTCTTGCAGGCTGTAAGCCTGATTGACCGCGGCAATCAGCTGATCAGCCGTGGCCCGATCTAGGACAGGAGCGTCAGCTGTGGTCGCTGTGGCACCGTCTGTTATGGCTCGCATGATGGAAATGCAGAAATGCCTGATCGGGAGAGCCTGATCGCTGATGTCACGGTTGGTGGAGGATGAACGCCTGATCGCGATGGGTATGGCACTAAACGGTAAAGGCCTGATCGATTGTGACCTGATCAACGGGTGAAAGGGCAGATTGATGGGTGCTGATAGCCTGATCGATGATGTCATGATTAATGGGTGTGGACAACACGGTCAACGGTGGCATGATCTTCGGTGATCAACGGCATGATCGACCCCCGACCCAGCCGCTGTAGGGCTGGGACGAGGTCCAGGGGCGGCTGTGGTAAAGTGTGCCATAAAATTTGTACCAATTGTGGGCATTATTATGGGTATAACAGTGGGTACAACCGGGTGAGTAATTGCGTGTACGATTGTGTGTACCACGGTGTATACAGTTGCGTGTACAACTGCGGTGTACATATACGGGACATAGACGGGACATCGGAGAAGGTACGACTATGTACAGGTACCTAGCGAACAGCAACGAACGACGGATAAAACAGGTCGACTGGTCGACGGAATACGCTGGAATGGGTAGTTCTGATTGGTCGATACTAGGTAATTGGTAGTTCTAGGGATATAAGCGATAATAAAGTTCTCCTTTTGCGTACGATCGAGCAGATCGTTTCAAGGACGGCACCATTTCGCCTCCCTTACTAGTATACACCTCTACGTCCCGGGCGGGAGTACTCTGTGCGTTTTTGGCCCACCGGCAGGCGTAGAGTGTTGAGAACTCGTCGCAACTCCGCCGCTCTGTCAGCGGTTATTCTTTTAAAGGTTTTTGGTCTCGGGAACGGGATTGAGCAGTGCGCTCTCACCTCTTCCCTTTTTTGTTCACGTTTGTCCCCTAGCGCTTGGCTGCTATAATCGCCCCACGGGAACTCTAGGTGGATTTAGTGGAATTTACCTCCCTCGTAGGTCTAGGCTAAGAATACAGTTATGTTGGGTATTATGCTAGCTGATTAAGACTCAGAGGCTCCGTGATCGGGTAGTGAAGACTTCCGCTGCCTGATCAAGTACCCCCTTCGCCAATCGACACCAGATCGACATTCTACAACCTGAAACCTGCGTTCATCTGTTCGCAACTCGCGCCAACCAGTGCCTGATAGAATAAATCGATCAGACCGATCAGACCGATTAGACCCATCAGGTCGATCACGATCTGTAATTTTCGTCTATTGGCCCTGATCATCCCTGATCACTCCTGATGATCGACTATTGGCGTATGACCAAGCCTGATCAAGACTGATCGACAACAGTCGCTTCATCACAAGTCATCTCAATCTTGCAGCAAGGAATTGCAGCGTGCCATCCCCGCCACCCGGAGAGCAACCCACGCCCAAGCTGTCGGGCAAGCAGTCAAGGGACAACCGGAGAACCCCCTTCGTTAGTTGGAAGTACGGGAGACGTGGTAACGCCTGATCAAGCGTCAAAAACTTTGATCAGCCGCTCCACCACAGTTGCTCCTTGTGCCACTTGCCATTCAAGTCCTTAGAAAGACCACAGCGGATCATGGCCTTCCTTGTGTATGTGACCCCTTGGTTGTCGCTCCGAGCATTAACTTTCCGCACAGATTCTGCAGCAAGCTTCATAAAAACCTCTTGCTAGGATGCCTTAGCTTCCCTGACCATCCATCATCTCCGCGGACATCGTTCTGCTATTGGTTGTTCTGGATGAGCTCCATCTTCTTTTCCTCCCATCCCTGTTTTCAGGCATCCTTGATCTTGCAAATCACAAAATATTCTGCCGGTTGGCAGAGGTAACCCGAATTTAGGGGGAAGTTTACGAAGCTCAGCGTTGGGGTATGTAAGGGCGGCCTGGCTTTCCTCATTCTCGTTGTATTCTCCACAGTTGTCAAAAAAAGATATGTAACAGGGTTACATTTTGGTTACATTTAGTTATGTTGTGTACGTAAGTACACTACGGTTAGGGTCAGTATTGACCGGTCCGAAAGGTTTGGACCTATTGGTTATTTTAACCAATTAGGGGAGGAGCCCTTGGTGAAGGCGTGGCAGCCTGCCACGTGTTGGTACACAGGTGTGTACATTACATTTTGGCTTGGTACGAATGGAGTAAGTTCTACTTAGTATCACATATACTTTACATTAGTTTAATTAATTTAGGCTAATTACATATTAAATATATATATTCAGTTTACAAATAACACTAAGACTGTTAAGCGCACGACCTCGACCGGTCGCGCGCGCAGTGAGTGTAGTAGTATAAGGGAACACCGTCCCTTACCTACTCCCCCTTTTTAAGGGAAGCCTTGTTCAAGGCGTTAGTTAACTCTAACTGGTAAACCAAGGGAAATCTTGGCCCCGAGTAAGAGAGAACTCTCTTATTAAGCCCTTTTATAAAGGCGTATCGGTTAAGTAGCGGCACATCGCCGCTTTAGGAAAGTCTTCCTCTGATCGCTAGCCGCACCGTGCGTGTACGCACCTGTTACATCTGGTAGCACTAGTAGTCAATCCAACACCTGTGTTGGTAGACGACAACATCCTCTGCAAAGGATGAATCAGGACGATTGGGAAAGGCTAACCCTCGTCTAGCAGGAAGCCTTTAACAGGCTGTTATCCATACTGGGTGACGAAGGCATGCAGCTCCTAGCGGAGCAGCGCCTTGATGCCGTAAAGGCGAGGGTCAACGCCCTCATCTCCCATGAGGCGAATTTTCGTGGAAATCATTCCACGTCCACGGGGGTGCGTCCTCCGTTGTCCTTTAAGATAAAGGAATTCACCGGTGAAAAAGGTGATAACCTTTATGTGTGGCTTCGAGAGGTCGAAACGGCCTTCGCCACAGCGAATGTGATCGCGGATCACGTTCAAGTGAGACTTGCACTGACCCATCTTACCGGTAAAGCCCGTGCATGGGCGTTCACGTGTTCGGAGGCTTAAGCAAAAGATTATGGACATGTATGCCACGCCTGATCTGGTTTTCCAGAATCAACTGGCGTTTCTGAGGTGCCGTCAGGGCACTAGAGATTTAGAGACGTACATCCAAGAACTGAAGACCCTGTTGGCAGGGATGTACGCGAAAGCGTACTCGGACGATGTGTCCATTCCCGTGTTAATGGGTGGCCTGAGAGAAGGGCCAGCACGTTCGGAGATCTTCCGATGCCGTCATCAATCCCTGGGGGAGGCGTTTAAGATGGCGTTCAACGCCGAGAGGAACTTTCGGTCCTCTAAGGTGGGTCCCGAACCCATGGACCTGAGTCAGGTCGAAGCGGAGGAGAAACCTCCCGCTAAGAGTCACTCTGACTCTACTTCGCAGAGCTTCGAGTCGGAGCTCCTTGCAATGCTGCAGAGACATGGGCCACTGGGATGCTTCCTGTGTGGAAGACGGATCATCTGCGGAACAGATGTCCGAAAAATCCCCAGCGAGACACTCGCTACAAGGGGCCAAGGGTGGGGAAAAAGCCCTTGCCCAAGACGTCGGGAAACTACCGCTCCCAGTAGGTGCGGGGCGCCCTACTGGGGGACCCCTCAGTGCTGTTGAACCCCAGGGTAGGGGACGACAGCACAAAGCCCCGAGGGAAGCGGTGCTTTCTAGCACCGAGTTGGTGTACCAGCCAGGTTTGCTGGTAGTCCTTGCGGACGTGAAAGGCTTTGATAAGCCTTGGAGAGTATTGATAGACTCTGGAGTGTCTGACAATTATGTCAGACGAGTTTCTGTGGAGAAGAGTAGTCTGTATGCCGAGGCCCTAGAGGCACGTTCTCGTGACGTTGTCACGGTCCGTCTTGCGACGGGCGTACAGGTTTCTGTACCCAAGGTCTCGATTGACCTTAAGCTGAAGTTTGCAGACTTCGATAGCTTAGAACGTTGCCTAGTTCTGGATTTGGACTCGAGGTATGACCCCATTCTGGGCATGAAGTGGCTGGAACGCCACGATCCATGGATAGACTGGAAGTCTAAGTCCATTGGCTCAACGCATCTGCGGTCGGGTGAAGCATTGGCGAGTAATGAACCCACCTTTTCTCGATTGCAAAAGCGATTCTGGCGTGAGATGCCAGAAATTGGGATGTCTGAAATGATCATTCCCAATGAGGTCAAGGAATTGTTCCTTGACGAGGGGGATTCGGATGTTAATCCCCACGCCGTTAGAGGCGAGACTGGTGAGTAGCCAGTGGTAGAGGTGGACTCCTCAGAGGTTAATAGCGAGGCGCTTCCTAGAGAAGAGACCCGTAGTTTGTCTTTTCTACAGGTCGGGGATTCCGACCACGCCGTGTTTGGCGAAAAAGTTGCGACTCCAGTGGTAGGGGTAGAGACCCCTGTGGTTAAGCGCGAGGCGCTTCCAAGCGAAGAGACCCGTAGTTCGTCTCTTTCGCACGTCGGAATTGATTCCGACCACGCCTTATTAGGTGAGACCGGGGAGTCGCCGGTAGTAGAGGTGAAGACCTCTGTGTATAGGCGCGATGCGCGTCAAATAGATGGGGCAATTGACTCCACCCATCTGAGTCACGGGAAGAGTCCCGAGACCAGTAGTCAGCAGTCCTATCGGATGCTGAATAGTGTGACAGGTGTTGTCACGGAAGGCGTAAGCCTTGAGCGGTTGCCTGGGGTAGGCGAACTGTTGTCGTTGGAGGTGATGTCCTTCAACGAGTTTGAAACTGCTTTGAAAGCAGATGAACTCGACGAAATTGTCGTGTTGCGTCCGGAAGAGGAGTTGAACTCCTCATCCACGATGGACGAGTCAGTTTTGGTGCAAACCAAACAGGCATTGAATGCCCGAAGCGGCCTCGGATCCTTGCGGATCCTGAGGATCCTTACCATTCCTTATTGAAGGAATTCGGAGATGTCCTCAGTGACAACCCGCCTATGGGTTTACCACCGGATCGGGGAGTCCGACATGAAATTGACTTGGTTCCTGGAGCCAAATACTGCGTCACTAGGCAGTGGCCTCTCCCCAAGGAGCAATGCGACGTCATCGACGCATTCTTCAAGGGGAAGGAAGAGGCAGGGATGGTACGGGAGAGCAAGTCTCCTCACTCATCTCCCACCTTTTGTGTTCGTAAACCCAACGGAAAGTGGCACATTGTGCATGCGTAGAACAAGCTGAATGCAGCTACTGTGCCCATGCAGACTCCGATTCCTCGGAAGGATTTCCTCCAGAACAATATGGCGGGCTGTACTGTGTACAGTGCCTTAGATCTGGTGGACGGGTATTATCAGGTGCTCATGCGAGCATCAGATATTCCGCTTAAAGCGGTCAGCACGGCTAGTGGTATGCTGTGGGAGTGGCTTGTTATGCCACAAGGGCTTTCGAATGCACCAGCGACTTTTAATCGCATGGTGATTCAACTCTTCCGCCCTCACAGAAAGTACGCTCGGACGTGCTTCGACGATATATTCGTTCATAGTTGTGGTGAAGTGTACCACAAATTTGGTAACTTTTGGTCAAGGCAGTTGGTCGAGTTTCCGATTGGTCTAAACAAGGGGGGCTTTTTGGCCTATCAGATTCAAGGAGTGTCAAGAACGCAAGTTTTGGAGAGTCACCCGACTTTGGGTATTTTACATAATTTTGTGTGGGTACATTAGGGACCATAGGGAGGTAGTATTATTGGTTAGTTGTGGTTTTTCCAAGTAAGAGTCTTTTGGTTACGGATTTTTCCAAGTAAAGGTTTTTGGTCTAGGAATAAGTGGCAAAAACCTCTTCTAGTCTTGGTCTACACCGCAGCAAGGGGTCGCCGTTATTCTTTTCACGTACACTAGTCGCCTCCGCCCGCCGCGGAGTGTTTGGGGGCAGAGGGTTGAACTATCCCCTCTCGCCTATTATACCCGGTCTGGACGCGCCGCACGCGCACTTTGGACACCGGAAGTCCCTCGACGGGAGTACGATTTGGCGATCTCGAGACTTTAACTCAAGTACGTTTGGAACGTGCTATTCACTGGATTGGTCTTTACGAGGAGATATCGTTCGTGGAGTTTCACGGGCATATTGGGTCTTTACGTGGACATATTGGCTCATTGTAACATTGGTTGGAGTTTAGACCGGTTTTGGTCTTCTCTCATATTGGTCAGGGGCTAGACCGGTTGATTATTCTACCCTCTATTAATTCGTATTGGTCAGGTCTAGATCGTTTGGACGATCGACCTATTGGAATTTATCTTTTGGAATTGTTTCTGGTCTGTACGTACCTGGGGTGAAGAGTTCCGCCCTAGGTACACCTAGCCAGCACGGTCTCATATTCAAGACTGAATCAGATCGATCTGCGATCCCGATCCACCGAGTGTGTAACTAGCCCATTCCATCGGGTACACAAGGTGAGATGAACTTAAGTGAATCGGACCAAGTGTCTTTGGATGATGACCGGTCGTCTGCCAGCAGCGGACGATCGGACCAGATTTCGAATGGAGGTCCGCGGGGTACCCCCCCCGTAAGTTGGAAGGCTGGGCACGATGGTGGTGGTCAGGTTGTCGATACAAATGTATTCGATTTCGAACTTGACTCCACCACAATGGTGTGCGTGCCCGGATCACTTGGTGATCGTGGATATCACCGCGAGGTGTCATCAAAGATTGAATCTGAAGATTTGAATTTGGAATCGTTCTGGAGAGGGCGTAAGGAAAGGCTATCACCTTACGTCTTCGTTCTCGATAAAGATGGCGATGTCCGGTCTGGCCTGGTGGAGGACCAGATCGGGATTAATAATTTTTTTCCTCCCCAAAAGGCTCCCACCGGACCCGATCTGGACTATAGCAAGTCCTGCTATAGTCCCGGAAAGGATCAGGACCTTGTTCCTGATCCTATGTATGTGCATAAAAAAGTTGATGGAAAATTAGAAGACGAAAAATACTTAGGCTGATCAGAACGATCAGACCAACCTCCCCAAGGTCCCCAAGATTTCCAAGAAAGGGTTGGTAATGCCGGCCGACGAAGAAGACCTCGAAGAAAAGTCGCAGGTCGGAGATGGAGGCATCACTGAAGAAGACCTAAACAAGATGTATTACATTTTTGAGCTGAAACGATTTGTTCGCTTTGACGTGGTCTTTCGGGTGTTGAACCTCCAGATCTCCGATCATCTTCTCGGTCCCACTACCGAGCCGATCCAGAGTGATCGCCCATTACTGTTGGTGAAGAACTTGGTGATGATGTTGGCGGAGGTTGGCATTAAAATACAGAACCCCGCCGATGTCCAAAAACTATTTGAATTTGAGACTTGGAGGCTGAAATCGTCGATGTCGACCTTCCACGACTATTTGGTCCCACTGGTGGGGGAGGTTCGCCGCCCAACTCCCACCGCAGCAGTGAAGGTAGCTGAAGTCTCCACAACGCTTGTTGGCATTGGTTCTGATGACGAATCGATTTATCAGTCTCCACCGGCCTCTAACAGCTGATCAGAGTTGGAGACCGGTGTCGAGCGGATGACCATGGGGGCGGACCATGCCCATCCTGAACAAAAAAGGGACATGCGGCAGCAAAGGGCTGCTTACCAGTCGGGGCTCCAGCAGCCCCCACAGGCCTCCGTTCCGAAAAAGGAGGGTATCAACACGTTGCCCATGACTCCAGCTAAAGTCCAAGCCATGTTTGAGACGATGATGTAGCGTTTCATGGAAGACCGGGTTAGACCACCTCTGCGCCCACATGTCCAAGACCGGTCTACCCAGCAAAGTGCCAATGTTTGCCGAGATGTGGATATGGAATCGGTAACATCTGTGGACAAGCCCACTCGAAGTGATAAGAAAGTCGGCAAAGGGAAGCGCAAGCCGCAACCGGCCAGACCGCGTAGACCAAGCAAGACAATTGACTGTGACATGGAGTCGGTCGGCGGTCTTGACGACCACTGTGGGTCAGACGGTACGGGCGCTGGCAAGCCAAGCAAGGCTAACCTATCCTCCACTATTGCTTACGACTTTGAATCTGCTGCGATTCCGCGCATCCGTATGGCCGCGACGACCGACCTCAAGGACTTCACTGGCAAGGATGCTGATGAAGACCAGGCCCGGTCTTGGTTCGGTCGGTTCAAGTCTGCGTTCCTGCGAGACCAGACCCCGAAAATTGAAAATTGTCTGATTTTCCGGGATTTGTTGAAAGTACCGGCTGCCAACTGGATCCAACAGTTAGGTCGGGATGTCCGGTCTCACTGGGACCAGCTATGTGCAGAGTTTGAAGGGCAATATTGTAACTCCGGATTTTCGAGTGCCCGCAAGTATCACCATATGCAGAAGCGGAGCGACGAGACACCGATCGAGTATTTGCATCGGTTGAACTTGGCTGCACTTCGTGCCGGCATAACAATTAAAGAGAATAAACCGCCGAACGGTGCTGCTCTGGAACATGTGGGTCACTACATTAGTACCCTGACGATCAAGAACTGGCGGACCAGCTTACTCTGCTGCGTATTAGGGACGCGGGTGAAGTTGAACAGACTCTACGGACGCTACAGCAGTCGCGTAGCATGAGGGCGAAGAGTGCTGGTGGATCAGGTCGCTACCGATCCAAGACCCAGACCCAGACCGATCCGGTCAAGAGACCCTGGACCAGACCGACCCGAGCGGTCAAGGCGATCGTAGCCGAAGACAGCACGGGATCGGAAGGGGAAAGTGGAAGTCAATCCATCCAGGAGTCGTCGGATGAAGACCAGTATCGTTACGTCTATGTTGCGGGGCCTGCCCCGAAGACCAGGTCGAAGTCCGACCAGGTATACCGGAAGGGAAGGAACGGAAGCAAGTCCGATCCGGACCGACCTCGTCCGAAGTGCTCCCACTGTGGGTCGAGCAAACATGATGGTCTAAACTGCTGGAAGAAGATGGTGTCCAAGAAGTGCGATAGACGCGGCCACCCGACGGACCACTGCCTTTTCGTATGCAAGTCATTTGGAGAGATCCACGAGGCCGGCCACTGCAAGATTGAAGAATTTTTTTACATGATACGCAAGTGGTACGTGCCGGACAAGCACACGGGGATGCTGCCGCCGGACGCGGAAAAGATGTTAAACTAGAACGCTCGCCAGGTTGGAATCTGGATCGAGCCGAGCGTTCTACGGTTCACATCTATGCATATGTCGGCAAGGAGGATAAGACGACAATACACGTTCTATTCCAAATTGCGTCGACCGAGACCATCCGGTCTACAGTCTGAAGACCGATGAGTACTCCCGGACCAAGGTGGTTATGCAGTTGGACTTGATGCCTGGAGAATACCGCGGATACTGGAAGTATCACGCGCCTGATAAATGGTTCAAGCAGGCGAAAGCCTGCGGCAAGATTAATAACCAGAAGGCGACGATGTTGTTCGACTCTGGTGCTGAAGTCTCGATAATCGACTCCGCCTTTGCTCGTAAGGTCGGATTTCGTATAGACGATACCCAGAGACAAGAATGCGTCGGGATCGGTGAAAACTCTTATATGACCGAAGGAAGAACGCGTGTGAAAATTACTTTGTCGGGATCGCTGGTCTACTTTTTCAACGCTTGGGTTGGCAAGTTGGCTGGTCAAGACGCTTTACTAGGAATGGATTTCATGGTCCCAGCTGGTATTCGCCTAGACCTGTCACATGGAGTGCTTACACTCCCGGATGAGGTCCAGGTACAGTTGGCTGGTCGAAGACCTCTGTATGGTTCGTATACCGATCTGGTCCGGTTGGACCAAGACCTCACTATTCCAGTTGGTCGGTCTGCCGATACCCCGGTTGAGAAAGGTTTTCGTACGAGGAAGTTGTGGTTGACCAGGGGCGATCGGTGGGTCTCGACCTTCGTAAAGAGTGCTGGTCGACGTGATTTTGTCCGTGTTACCAATATCGGTGACAAGCCGCTGACACTGGACAATAACTCTATTGTCGGCATGTGGTTAGCAGAAGGGAAGGTACCAAGGAAGATGCGGTTCGTCTGGATTGGGTCGAGGCGGTATGTCGAGTGGAAAAACCTGGCGTACCAATCGACCAACGATCTTATCTGCGATGATGGGTCGGTGGAAGAGGTTACCTCACCTTTAGTGGAAAGACCAAGTTATGTCACCCCAAAAAAGATGTTGGTCCGAATAAAGGCGCCGCAGTCACCAGGAACGGTGGACCATCAAGTAGACGAGCCAAGATTAGTCATCGTGGTGTCAGCACAACACCAGGCGACAGCGGAGCAAGAAGCGGAAGAGGGGGAACATAAAATTGCTAAGTCGGAACATGACGGCATTCCTAATCAGACCGATATCAGTGAAGGACAGCCCGTCGATCAAGACCAGGGGCGTTCAGACGGTCCAGGTGGTCTAGGTGATATCGCCCCAGAAGATGAACAAGTCTGTATACATGAAGGCGGTGAACAGTATATTCAGGAGCTGGAAAGCCAAATGGCAGGCCTCCCTGAAGTGTCTGCCGACTCGCCCGAAGTTACAATGGATTATTTACAAGTGGGTGATTAAGACCTTAACAGTCCAGACCATATCGAGCAGTTGAAGAATATCATATGGAAGAAAAGACATCTGCTGATCGGAAAGGGAAACGCCTTACCACCTGCAGCCCGTGGTGCGATTTGCGATATTGACGTTGGAGATGCCAAGCCGATTGCCCAGCGATGTCGACGCGTGGCGCCATAGTACCGTGAAAAGCTTTCTGATCTCATTAAAGGACTGTTGGTCACCAAGATTATTAAACCGTCGACCTCGCCATGGGCCTCGCCAATCGTAATTTTTATCAAGAAGAACGGCGTTGACATTAGACTGTGCATCGACTATCGGCTGGTAAATCGGTTGACTAAACTCATGGTGTACCCGATGCCGCTGATTAATGATCTGTTGGAAGACCTCGACAAGACCTTGTGGTATTGTTCGCTAGATTTGGCAAGTGGATTTTGGGTGGTCTCGATGACTAATCGAGCCCGTGAGATTTCCGCATTTGTGACGCCGTTTGGTCTTTTCGAGTGGAATCGTATGCCGTTCGGTCTGAAGAACGCGCCTAAGATCTATCAAAGGCTGATAGACAACGCATTGTACGGACACTTCAAAATCAAGACCGATCGGGACCCTGTTGAAAATTATGATGTGTTTAGAGAGGGTGAACCCGATCGGGAAAGAGGACCGTCCGTTATAGGGAGGCGGTCGTACATCGACGACATTCTGATACCTGCCTCGTCATGGAACGATCTGTGCGAGAAGGTTGAACGATTGTTGGAGACATGCGACAGCTGGAACCTGTCTATCAGTGCCGTGAAAAGTTTTTGGGGTATGTCCAAGGTCGCCTATTTAGGCCATATGGTCTCGAACAATGGTCTAGAGGCTAATCCCAAGGACCTGGATTCGCTGAGTAACCTCCCGTTCCCCAGATCGTTGAAGGCAATGCAGTCCTTCCTGGGAAGCTTGAATTATTATAGCCGATTCATTGAAGACTTTGCTATCTACGCGGCTGTGCTGTACGAGCTCCGGGAAGTTGACTATCATATTTTGCGCGAAGAAGACCGGGCAACTTTACAGGAGGGCGCCGACTCTGGTCTTGCTGCAGTTTGTCCGCAAGTGGAGGCCGAAGATCATATGAAGCGTGCACAGTTTGCCTTTGGTATGTTGAAGGTTAAGATGGCGACGGCACCGATTCTCAAGCATTTCGCTCCCGAAAAAGTGCCGACTATTATTGTATATGCTAGTAAGTGGGCTATCTCGGCCACTTTAGTGCAAGATCACGATGGTGTGTACCATCCAGTCCCTTACGCCTCTCGAGGTCTTCGCTTTGAATGCTCAGCGTGGTCTGGTCAAGCAGGTCTTCTGCTTGCTGCTGTTGGACCAGCACAAGCTGCTCCCGAAGATGAAGCTGATGAGCCTCCAAGCGGGTCAACCTATTCCTCGCGTTTATTAGTCCGGTCAAAATCTGACGCAGCTGGAGGTCATGCGTGTTCGACTGCCGATCGGCGGCAAGCAGGGCATTGATCGCCTTGCTGATGCCAGGAGTATACGGGCTGGAGGTATACGGGCTGAAGACAAACGAAGGTTAGAACAGGTCCAAGGTGAAGACCGGACATGCATGCTTAAGTTGTGTCGCCTGTTGAGCAATCTTCTCCTGGAGACGTGCGATCTCTTCAAGTGCGTCTTGCAACTGCGCGTCGGTACCGGTCTGATGCCCTGCCGATGTCTGAGGTGCAGTAGAACGATGAGGGCTGCCAGACCGGACCGACCGGACGGGCGAAGTGACATGCGATGACGTGGTATGCGAGGTGCCTACAAGAACTGTCGTTAAGGAAATACAAGAAGGTCAAGTCCAGCAGTGCAAGTACCTGGAACGGATGAAGAAGATGGTTGCTCCATGTCGGAAAAGTCTGAATGACCAAGGTTCAACTGAATTTGATGGACGAGGTCAGAGAGTTGTCGTTTTGCGACACGGTCTGACTCGGGGGCGGCTGTGGAGAAGCGTGCCCAAAATTTGGCATACTTCTGGTCAAGTTTCGTCAAGGCATTTGGTCTAATTTCGGATTGGTTTAAACAATGGGGACTTTTCAGCCTATCAGACTCAAGAAGTGTCAAGAACGCAAGTTTTGTTGAGTCACCCGACTTTTGGGTATTTTACATATTTTTGTGGGGGTATATTTAGGGACTATAGGGTAGTAGTATTTTAGTTGTGGTTTTACCTTTTAGGACAGAGGTTATACCTTTAAGTAAGGAAATCTTTTAGCTTTCGGATAAGTGGCTGAAACCTCATCTGGTCTTGGTTCACACCACAGCTAGGGGTCGCCGTTCTTCCCTTTTCGTACACTAGTCGCCTCCTCCCGCCGTGGAGTGTTTGGGGGCAGAGGGTCAAATTATCCCCTCTCGCCTATTATACGCGGTCTGGACGCGCCGCACGCGCACTTTGGCCCACCGGAAGTCCCTCGACGGGAGTACGATTTGGCGATCTCAACACCTCAACTCAAGTACGTTTAGAACGTGCTATTCACTGGATTGGTCTTGGCGTGGAGATATCGTTTGTGGAGTTTCACGAGCATATTGGGTCTTTACGCGGAAATATTTGCTTGTTTTAATATTGGTTGGAAACTAGACCGGTTTTGGTCTTATTTCGTATTGGCCAGGGGCTAGACCGGAACGGTCGGTCTACCCTCTATTATTTCGTATTGGTCAGGTCTTGATCGTTTGGACGATCGACCTATTGGAAGTTATCTCTTGGAAGTGTTTTTGGTCTGTTTGTGTCTGGGGTGAAGAGTTCCGCCCCAGAGATACCTACCCAGATCGGTCTTCTATATTCAAGACCGCTTCGATCCAACCTGCGATCCCGATCCACCGAGTGTGTAACTAGCCCATTCCATCGGGTACACAAGGTGAGATGGACACTAAACAATCGGACCAAGTGGGTTCTGATGACGACCGGTCGTCTGCTTGCAGCGGACGATTGGACCAGATCTCGAGTGGTGGTCCGCGGAGTACCCCCTCCGAAAGTTGGAAGGCTGGGCGCGATGGTGGTAGTCAGGTTATCGATGCTAATGTTTTCGATTTCGAACTTGACTCCACCACAACACTACATTTTAGCTAGGTACGAATTAGGAATATTCTACTTAGTATTACATATAGTTTATATTAGTTTAAATTAATTTAGGCTAATTACATATTAAATATATTCAGTTTACATTTCACTCTATCTTGCGGACGTGCGACCTCGACCGGTCGAGCGCGCAGTGAGTGTCATAGGTAAGAGGTAGCCCTCCCTTTACCTACATCCTGTAAAGGGAATACAGCCGTTAAGGCTAAGTTGTAAACGAACCCGTGAATCTTGGCCCCGAGTAGGAGAGTTCTCCTACTAAGCCCTTTACAAGGGTGTATCGGCTAAGTAGCGGTAGATACCGCTTTAAGGAAGAGTCTTCCTCTGTGCGCTAGCCGCACCGTGTGTATACGCACCGGCTACATCACGGATTGCGTATCGTGTAATCCGTGATGTAGCCAGCGAGCACCAAGTTTTTCACAAGTTCTGATCCGAGCGTGGATAGACCGCTGACGAGAACGCGTAAATTTTGAAGACGTTTCTGGGATTCCACGCCCCACAGGCGCATCTGCCGGTCGTACACGGCTGCTTCCGCCGCGCTGAACGTTGCCATGAAATACGAACTAGTCTATTACAAGTAATATATTTGACTATAACTAAATTATAGTCTGATACAAATACACAAACATTGAGTATACCTTTTCTAGTCTTGTACGAATGTGTCCAACTTTAAATGCCTTGATCCGCGCATAAAAGTCCCAAAAGGGTAAAAAAGTATATCCTTTTTGGTACTTTTTTTGTTTTTCGTAGTCGCTGCCTCACTTGCTGCTAGTTAGTCTTTCACTTGCCCTGTCCCCATTATTTGTCCTTCACCATCATTGACGTGCCTATCGTCCCGACGGTAAGAATGAAATAAAAATCTGTCAGAAATATAATTGACAACGTTTATGTGTCCTCAAGACGCAAGAACATTTTCCGTTAATAGAATTGCGATTATGGAAGAGAGAGAAGCAAATGGTGGTAGAGTGACTGGCATGGCATACGTTGGAGGCGTCGGGAACGTCGCTAAAGTGCTGCTGCTACTATTTAACATGGCGTTCATCGTGGCTGGATGTTTATTGGTGTATTTTAGCCACCGCATTAAGACTTCTGGATGGATGGATGTTTTTCAAGGTGATTTCGCATGGATTGACAATTCCACGCTCATTTTCATGCTCTCTCTTGGCGCTGTGGTCATTTCACTCTCAACGCTCGGCTGCTTTGGTGCTTTATTACAGCAGAAGTTGCTTCTTTCAATTTATGCCATTGTGCTTTTCCTTACAACTATCTTAGTCGCTGTGGTGGTATTTGGCGCTTATAGAGGATATTCTGAGGCCGTCCATTGGAACAGTCAAGACTATCCAGCAACGAGCAACGAGGCGTCTCTAGGAGCAAACTTCAACAAGCTTTACTGCTATGTGCAGGTGCCCTACTACTGTCAGGAGGCTACCGTGAACACAGTACTGGGAATATTTAATCTCTCATACTCAGGCTACTTTTCCGACTCGAGTTCCAATTTTTCAAATGTCTGCTCCACGATGGCCCTACCTGCGATCAGTCAGGCCTGCACCGTTTGTCACGCCCTTGCTCAGTATGAAGCGTATTCAGTGGTACTGGATTGGACAGTGGCGTCGTGTCCCCGAACGCAATCAAACCAACGCTGGTGCGGTAGCTTTCTCTATAATGTCACGGCTGCAGATGACATGTCGACGAGCGCACCGTTCATGGGATGTCGTAGCGTTTTTTACCAGCTTGTTAAGCGCTGGACAAACGTCGTGATGGTTGCTAGCATCATCTGCGCTGTCGCAGCCTCCGTAGTGCTTATAATAACTGGTGTGTTATGGGTAAACATGAGGACTGCACGGCAAGAGAAGGAAATGTTGCCAGAGTCGTCGCCCACAGTGGCCACTTTGTATCCCTACGCCGAGCAAAATGTGTTTTCACAGCGCAGCGAGGCCACACAACCCAACAACTGTAGTATGTATTCGACCGCGCCTTGTAATCCTAGTGCTGCGCGTCGTCGTTACGATAGCCCGTATTAGGAGGACCTACTGACTTGATGTACCATTTTTTCATATATGCACCTATTACTACTTCCTAAAAAAGACCAACAACGTCTCATCAGTATACTTTTCATCAAGCTCGATACATTGCTGGTAAAACGGAGAGGCGTTCTGCTTGCGATATTGCTCGTCCAGATTGGCCAATGGATCGCGCACGAAAAACTGACGCGCGCGGCGTTGGCAGCTCTTCTTACCGGAGTCGTTCTTGTTTTCATTCGCAATCTTTTTGTGCAAGGGGTTACTGGGCGGCAGAGGTATTTTCGGTTTGAACGCAAACGTTGCACCGGCATACGGATCGAAAGAATCCAGGATCACACGAGCATGCTCGTTCGGCAGAGGAGGAGCCAGTTGCGCAGTGCTTAGCGCATAACTGGATAGCTTTGGGTGCGCATGGTGTGCCAGCAACGTCAGCTCCCAGCACGCACTTGAGAACGGGTTGGCAAAGTCAGGATCATCAATGTCAGCACGGTATTCACCAGAAGCTAGACGATCTACGTCCGAGTCCAGAAGCTGTCGCAATTTTGAGTAGCGGTGGAAAAGCGAACGAAGCAGAGACAAACAGGCCAAAGCTTGATGCGGAGAAAGGTGTTGCACCACGAGCAACATCCGTTTCACAAAAGACGCTACACGTTCCACAACATATTCGTTACGGCGTAGAAAGATGGCCTCCACGCACTGGAGTAAAGTTTGAAAGCACGAAGTGTCTGAGCCCGCCTCGCCATCGGCGAATCGATGCAATAGGCGATAAAGAATATCCACAAACTCCTTTTCGTCAATCACGAGTTCCTGTCCACAAGGGCCGTGCAAGGCACGTAATCCCGTTAGCACAGCTTGCAGTGCCGCAGGGAGTGGTAGCACCTCTTCTGCACGCAGCACAACCTTGAGAACCTTAACCAAGTCGATCATAATGTCAAGATTAATCAAGAACGAGAACTTGGCAAGCCCCTCCAGTACGGCTGGCAATGCCTTCGAGTAAGTAGCTTGCTTTAAAATCCGGAAGTAAATGAGAATTAGCTCGTGCAAGATGTCTGCCTGCGTCTTCTCACGCTCAGCACGGTCCACAACAGCTTCAGCTTCTTTAAGACCGACAGCAATAGTATCACCATCTGCTTGCAGACGACGACGTTTCTTGCGATCAGACGTGGCCTTCTTGCGAGCAGCCTCACCCTGTTCCATGGTGACCTCGAGCGGTAAAGCTAGCAACGTTTTAATGATAAATTGTTGCACACGATGCTGCTTTTGCTTCACGTAGCTCGAGATCTGTCGTACAATCTCATAGGAGCACGCACACGTTTTGTCACTCTTAAAAACACTCTCGAAAGACGTGCAAACCTGTTCGCGAATAGTTGCGAACTGCGAGTCCGCCATTGGCACTAGCGCGATCACGAGGCTTACGCGAAAGTTAAATGCATACTTCTTTTCCAGTAGCTGCGCTAAACAGCGGGCACCAGTCTCTGCGAGCTTGAAACGACGCCGTTCGTGTACAGTCATCGTGGCTAGATGCTCCGGACGCTTGTTCTTGAGCCCTACGGAGACCAATTCAGCACAAAACTTAAGAAACTTTTGGTAATTGTTGAGCAGCGCAGCCTCATAATCTTGCATCTGCTGGACTTTTTTCTTCATGGGGCGTCCGTGATTCTCTTTGGCCTTTACATCCGCATTATTACTATTATGAAGACGGATCTGGTATTCTGGTAAAATATCCAGAAACACTGATAATTGTGACATCAGACTCAGACGCTGCACCGTCACGTCCGGGTCGACACACAAGGATTGCAGCTGCTGAAATTTACTAAGCTGCTCCGAATGATCCTTATTCTTTTTAAACGACTCCTGTGGGTTCTCCAAAATGCTTTCACAAAGTTGCGCAATTTCTACCTTGTTCTTCATCAATCGAATCTCACGTTGGCGCTTTAGATCTACTGCTGTCTGCTCAAATTCTGGTGTAACGATAGGTGGAGAGGCCGAGATGTCGTTAATCTCTTCAAATTCCATTTCAGCTTCCTCCAAAAGTAGATCCTCCGTATATCGTAGTTGTTTTTCCTCTTTTTTCTCAGTATCTGCTACTTTTGGCTTCGTTTCCTTTCCTACCAACAATTTGTTGGCACGCACGCTTCCATCCATGAACTTGACCGGTAGCTTGTTTCTCAGCACCTCTTGTTCATTCGTTGTCCATGCGGCTTGACGTGGACGAGCTTCCAGCTTTTCAAGTGGCACATTCTCGTTCGTCTCGTCCATCTCTCTGTCCTCGCAGTTGGCAGATTTTGGCAAGGGCATCTTGTCGCTTAGAGTGTTCGCTGGTTTGCTAAATGATTTGACATCCATGTTAGCAAGAAAATTGGAAAAACCGACATTGTCTTCATAAAACGCGATATCCTCCTCATCAATCTCCACGTCGTCTTCGTGTTGCTGCTCCTCCGGCCGGCGTCTAGATTGCTGCGGATTTGTACTGCCATTCTTCATCTTGGCCTTGAATCCAACCGATACATTGGTTCGAGCTTTATGACCCTTATTTTTCGTCTTACTTTTCTTGCTCTTCTTGACACCACTAGGACAAGGAGCAGCTTTAGGCATGTTGAAAACCACCCTTTTTTAGGTGGGTCGCTCGCACTTAAATGAGTTGTGTGAGCTCCAGTTATTAAATCGTAGAACCAAAGATAAATAAATAGCCGATAAGAAATGTTGATGGTGGATATGTATGTTACAGTGGACCAACGAGAAGGATTAACACGGGAGTCCAGGAATATTACTAGGGCCTACCATACTGTGGATCGTATGTATTAGGTGACTGTTCTAGAAATACTCTTTTCCGAATACGTTTATCACTCTTACCAGCAAGTTGCATCCGCGCAATTTCTACGAAGAATCGGACATATTCCAAATCTCCGTTAATGGAGCCCTTTAGCACCACTATCGTTTATCTTATCGGTCGATTCTTTGGGTCTTGCGATCTAGCAGGATAGCGCCGAAGGAATAGACGGTTTATGGTCTGGAGGCAGTATCTCATCATTCTCCGTGTCCCTGGACGACTCCTCTATTTTCCTCAGGCGATCGGAGTGTCGTCGCGAAATTTCATGAGATATCTGTACTTCACGCCCAACCCGAAAACTGTAAGTGTATTCCTACGCATGACTGTGGCTGTAGAGTATGGCATGGACTATCAGTATTGCCAGTGCGCAAAGCAACGTGGCGAGACATGTGGTAATGGTGGCTTGCTTTAGCGGGGATCCAACACGCTGGTTTATTTGAAATCCTGGCGTCTATGGCTGGAAGTTCCAGCAGAACTGGAGCACCAGTGAGGACCAGGAAGCGTGCCAAAGGGCGATATCCCGTTGAGCTTAAATGTTGCTCTCAATGATGTCGAGCACATCTTAGAGTAGTAAACCGATCTCCACTCATAATTAAAAGACTGATTACTAATCGTAGAAAACGACAACTAAAAAGGGACGAACCCAAAATTCACTGATAAAACCCAAAATCCACTGATCACGTGATCATTCTTGACCGATTGGGAAAGAACCCGTATGCATTCAATTACACGTTAAAGATACGAACAGACACGAGTTGAGCTCACAAATCTCATTCTAATGCTTTCTTCCTGGTCAATGGGGTTGGGGAGCAAAGAGAGGACACTTTCGGTTGTTACGCGCGTGTCCTTGCATCAAACAGCGTGAGCATTACTAGGTGCCCAACGGTTTTTAGGTTCTATCTGTGTCTGTGACTGAATTTGTTGGCTTACTGAGACGACGATTCCCGCTCGACGACCTCGAAGCCGAAAAGGATGAGTCTAGAGGGGGAGGTCAGTGAATCTTTGCGTTTTCTGGAGATTGTCATCGGCTCCCGCATACCGTCCACACCGGGATCGAGTTGCGGAGTATCACGGAGAATCCATTGCGCATCAAACTCCTCGACCTTTATCTGCGTGTTGCTCTAAATGACGCGGGATAACATGTGCGCAAGGGATCCCTAGCACTCTGCGATGGTAGCCGGTGCAGTCTTGTATTCCATCGGTGCCAGCGCTGCGCTTAAATCCCTTCCAACTGTCCAGAAAATTGCCCAGCGCAAATACTACTTCAAGACGTGACGTTGAGGTTTGGCCGTAATGCATGTGCTGGTCTGTCCACGGCGCAGCAAAGAATTCTTTTAAAGGCATCTTATTTTTTTTCGATGTAATCAATAACCTTTTCGTTAACCCCGCTGCTCTTCAGGCTCACCTAGCGTTCAGCAAACCCTTCCCGCGTCTGCTACGAGCGTACCGTTGATTTCCAGGCTTCTTTAAACCTCTCCCATCCCTCTATGTCGAAGTACTTACGGCGTTTGGCATAAATATTTTGGTCAATATGCCAACGAGAAAGGAGAGGCACGCCGTCCGGTTGTACCTTCTCACGCGCATCCTTTAATGCTTGGTCTCCATCCTAACGATAACGCGTGGATTCACCCACTGACGCAAACGCTAGTACAAAGACGTAATCTTGAAATTTCTCGCCCTCCATTCATAGGGCAATTCTAATGTATCGTTCGTCGACGTCATTATCGCAACATACAAGAGAGGCAGACCATACTTGATTTGTCCATACGTGCAGTCAATGAGCAGCACGTCGTGTAAAATCTTCGTGAACTTCTGCATGTTAGGAGAGCAAAGAAAGAGGTGAGTGAACCTCCTCTCGTTCTCGTTATTATACACAACATAATGGACGACATCGTTTTCTTTGAACCAAAGAAGAAGCGCTTCCATTGGAGTCTTTCCGCCAAGATATTTTCTTTCATTCTGCGAATAATGATTTCTACTTCACGGTTTGTTAAAAGCACTTGGTCACTGAGGGGCGCTACAACTTTGCGCGGTCGCACGCCCTTCCCATAACGCTCTTCCACTTGCTGAATGAGTTTGAATTGCTTTCGCGGCTATACCGGCGATCCGATGGAATAACAAAAGCACTAATGTGGTGAAGCGGACTCAAGAATTATGGTCGCTTCCGGTCGGCGGCAGACCGATCAGCTTATCGTCGATCGGATTGGTGGAAATCCAGGAGGCTTTTAAGCCTTTCATGTGCAAGAGGTGTCAAGAACACGGATTTTGGTAAGTCACATGAGATTGCGTGTACTTACATATTTTCATGTGTGTACATATTGGGAACCGTAGGTAGGTTAGTTTTGGTTTTGCTTGGTTTTGGTTTTACCGTTTAGGCCTCACTTAAACTCAACAAGAAGTCGCTAGCTTTTTCGCTTCGTACATCAGTCGCCTCTGCACGCCGCAGAGTTTTTGGGAGCGGAGGGTCGAATAATCCCCTCCAGCTCATTATACCCGGCTGGGACGCGTTACGGACGCACTTGGCCAGCCGGAAGTCCCTCGACGGGAGTACACTTTGGTCGGCTTCTCAAGTTCAAGTTACGCACGTTTGGAACTTGTTATTTAGTCTTTTGGATTGTTACGTGGAGATATCGTTCGTGGAGTATATCACGTTCTCATTTGGATCTCCCTATTGGATTATTGGAGTTTTATTCTCATATTGGTTGGGCTCTACGATCGGTTGAGCGATCTGCCCTTTGGAGTATACTCACTCCAAGTATAACTGGTCTACCCGTACCCAGGGTGAAGAGTTCCGCCCGGGGTACACTACCCAGCACGGTCCCCCACATTTAGACCACTAGACGATTCCCAGCACCGATCCACCGAGTGTGTTACGAGCCCATTCCATCGGGTACACAAGGTGAGATGAAGAACAAATCGTACCAGGCGTCCTGTGTTGATGATCGGTCGTCTGCCAGCAGCGGACGATCAGATCGGATCGAAGGCGAAGGTTCGCGGGGTACCCCCCCGTAAGTTGGATGGACGGGCACGATGGTGGTCAGGTTCTCGACACTACGGTGTTCGATTTTGAGCTTGACTCCACCACACTAATGTTGGGGGGGGGTGATGGCAATACACGTCATTACGGTAACTGATTAACTATTCGACATCACTATTCACATTTTTGTAGCTTAATTTTCAACTCGTACGAACATGATACCCTCTGTGATCCTTTGTTGCTGGTCCCAGTGTGTGGTAGAGTCAAGTTCGAAATCGAAAACATTAGCATCGATAACCTGACTACCACCATCGCGCCCAGCCTTCCAACTTTCGGAGGGGGTACTCCGCGGACCACGACTCGAGATCTTGTCCAATCGTCCGCTGCAAGCAGACGACCGGTCGTCATCAGAACCCACTTGGTCCGATTGTTTAGTGTCCATCTCACCTTGTGTACCCGATGGAATGGGCTAGTTACACACTCGGTGGATCGGGATCGCAGATTGGATCGAAAGGTCTTGAATATAGAAGACCGATCTGGGTAGGTATCTCTGGGGCGGAACTCTTCACCCCAGACACAAACAGACCAAAAACACTTCCAAGAGATAACTTCCAATAGGTCGATCGTCCAAACGATCAAGACCTGACCAATACGAAATAATAGAGGGTAGACCGACCGTTCCGGTCTAGCACCTGACCAATACGAAATAAGACCAAAACCGGTCTAGTTTCCAACCAATATTAAAACAAGCCAATATGTCCGCGTAAAGACCCAATATGCTCGTGAAACTCCACAAACGATATCTCCACGCCAAGACCAATCCAGTGAATAGCACGTTCCAAACGTACTTGAGTTGAGGTGTTGAGATCGCCAAATCGTACTCCCGTCGAGGGACTTCCGGTGGGCCAAAGTGCGCGTGCGGCGCGTCCAGACCGGGTATAATGGGCGAGAGGGGATAATTCGACCCTCTGCCCCCAAACACTCCGCGGCTGGCGGAGGCGACTAGTGTACGAAAAGGGAAGAGCGGCGACCCCTAGCTGTGGTGTGAACCAAGACCAGAAGAGGTTTCAGCCACTTATCCGAAAGCTAAAAGATTTCCTTACTTAAAGATATAACCTCTGTCCTAAAAGGTAAAACCACAACTAAAATACTACTACCCTATAGTCCCTAAATGTACCCCCACAAAAATATGTAAAATACCCAAAGTCGGGTGACTCACCAAAACTTGCGTTCTTGACACTTCTTGAGTCTGATAGGCTGAAAAGCCCCCCTTGTTTAAACCAATCCGAATTAGACCAAATGCCTTGACGAAACTTGACCAGAAGTGAGCCAAATTTTGGGCACGCTTCTCCACAAGTGCTTGCCCGCGACGGGATCTTTTTTCCTTGCGATCACTCAAGAACGACCTGCCTCATCGTCTTTTGCGAATTGGAGGACCTATTTGCCATGCATTCCTTCGTGCGACACAGAGAGAAAATCCTTTGCTCAATCCATATTCAATTCCATTGCTGCCTTCTCCGCTTCTTCATGTGAGGGGTAACCGTCTAGTTTGAGCGTCCTACGACAAGACCAAAGGGCGTAAACAGCCCCAAAAGGCGAAGCAGTGCCAGCAGAAGCATCGTCAAAAGAGGAAGCCGCGTTGGAAGAAGCGGCTTTGAAAGAGCCAGTCGTGTTAGAAGATACCGGCAGAATAAAGGGGAGCGCCCGGAGCAGCAGGAGCGTCCGAAGAAGCAGTGTTTCCAAACTACGTATGCGAATATGTACCTCCAGCGCCAAGCACGATGGCAAAGTAATGACGAAGCGGTTTTACTAACGCGGCGTGACAATTCGGAATTCTGAGTTTGACAAACTGGCGGTGGAGAGAGTACGAGTGACGTGACGACGAACGACCGGCATCGTCGAAATTTTTGGCAATTAAATACTCCAAATCGGTCAAGGATGATCACGTGATCAGTAGATTTTGGGTTTTATCAGTGAGTTTTTGGTTGGTCTAAAAAGGGAACTAAGTACATTACAAAATATTAACATTCCTATAAATCCGATTCGAATGCTATCTTCTCTCTATGTTAGTTGGATAAGGTCTGTTATGGGCTCAGACGAGCTAAAGTTTTGCACACTTAAACAAGCATCTGTTCCTATTACCCGACCGACCCGTTAAATCACGGTTCTCTGCTCGCGTCTCGACAAAATAAATCAAATACGTCGTCGAGCCCTTCCCCTATTATTTCCAGTAGAACGCTGCTGCCTTTTTACAGTATCGCGTAGGTCATTCAATACCTTCCTATTGTCGGTTTAGCAAGCTAAGACCAATTTCTCCTCGCGCCATCAATTTCCTATATTGCGCACTCGATTTATTGTAATGGGTATTCCGTGCTCGCGCGATCATTCTTTATCCGTTGCTACCCATCGGAAGCACCATACAACAAATCGACGCTGCCGTCACAACAAGGATACTAGTCCCTTCTTAGAGGCGCGTTCATCGCCGTGCTTTCGACGTCGACAAGTTGAGGAAGAACGACGTCATTTCGATACCACCATGCCACTTACTCAAGAACGAAAACGGAGACTCAGTCCACGCCGAGATGCGACAGTTATGTATCTTTCTCGCCCCGTGGTGCGAGACTACGGCGCTGTATCTACACAAAATAGTCAATTTCGGAAGTACATGGAAGATGAGTGCGTCGCTATTCCTAAGTACAAAGTTTTCCCAGACGATCCCGCTGTGAGCTCCTTCTTTGGCGTATACGACGGCCATGGAGGTGATTTTTGCGCCAAATACGCGGCAAAATATTTTCATAAGAAACTCGCAGAGCTCATGCAATCCAAGTATATTGCCAAGCTAGGGCGATCGTCTGAGGCTGATGACAACAGCAACTGGAGCAACATGACGTTAATTAGTACCATGGACAACTGTTCCGATGTTGAAGCTGACGTATTGAGTAACGCTGAAATCGAGAGCTGTTACGCTGAGGCGTTCTCATCACTTGACAAGGAACTAGAAAAATTCGACGAATCGTCTGAGAGCGGCTCTACGGCAGTCACTTGCCTCATTCGCACGTACAATGGCCGTACGACGTTTCACATTGCTAATGTTGGGGACTCCCGTGCAATTTTTTGCTGTGATGGTCAGACTTCACGGTTATCCGTTGACCATAAGGTTACCAACGAAGACGAAGCCAGGCGTATCCGCGCGCTTAATGGCATTATTGTTAACAAGCGCGTGGCTGGGTCCATATCTGTTACTCGAGCGCTTGGTCAGGCGGACGAGAAGAAATTTATTACCAGTGCACCACACATCGAGTCCTTGGAAATTGCATCAGATAATGCGTTTCTGGTGCTAGTAAGCGACGGTGTCACTGACGTCTTCAAAGATGATGAGGTGACGGAATTTGTCGCCAAGCATCTCTCTGAGGGTGAAAAATCCATTACAATTGGCAAAAGGTTATTAGACGAGGCGAAGATGCAAGGATCGACCGACAATATGACAGTCGTGATAATATGTTTCGGAGAGTGATATGAAGAACAACATGCAAAACGAATTAGAAACTAAGGTGCAGTATTCGCGCGTAACAGTATTTCTTGCACGAGTTGTTGCCGAATGTGTTAAATTCGTAACGCGAAAAAGATCAGGTCTCTATATACGTTTCGATGTGCTAGCCAAAACCGAACGAACACTAATCTTATCGACGAAGTCGCCGAATCTACCATAGTATCGTCAGTATGTGACTTGGGCTCGAGATAGATAGGATAACCCCACCACTACGGGGGTATGTGTAAGCTCGGTGCCGTAGGGCCACATTATATCACATCTTGGACGATTCGTGTCCACTGCGGGACTCGAACCGTCAGTATCCCGGTCCCGGGGTGGGGCTTTGAAAAGGTCGGTGACTGGGATTCCTGACATTAAATGGGCTATAGGAGCATCAGCAGCGATTTGGTCTGAAGAATGCTAGCTACCAGTGTTAAAAAATTCTACTTATATTTTAATTATTAAATTAGGTAGGACTATTTGTTTAGATACACCGACCATCACATTTAGTCTGTGTTTTGGGCTCAAAATTAATGTGGCCCAAAGTAAATGTTGTGTGGGTGGGGCTGAGTAAATTGTTTATTCAATAACTTTTGTGTGGGTGGGGCTGAGCCATGGATGGACCCATTCTAATTGTGTAACTGGTACTGTCATAATTAGTATGCGTTGCAACGCAATTACATTGGGCCAACCCAATAACGGACAAACCACAACCACTTATTCACTCTCATATTGTAATGGGGTGCCATTACATAATTGATATTCAAGTTAGAATATCACAGTTAAATTTCAGACGCGTTGTCTGAAATTCAAATAAGAGATTATAAGTTATTATAATCTACGAAGGAAAAGTCGATTCGGTATAAATACCGAATCTTGCAGGTTAACTAATAGTACAGTTAGTTGAATACTTGATATTATTATATTAATTAGGTAGTTACTATACTATTAGCCGCTAACCACCCATTAAATAAACACTCTTAATTTTGCGTTCTAGGACATAAGTAAATATTTATATTTACTTTTAGTATAGGATTAGTTGTCACCAACTAATCCTACCCCTTTTGTATTGCGCGCTTCCTCGCACAACACAGTATAAGCCTGTAACAGGATCAGTCCTGTTACACCTGGTAGCACTTTGTGGTCCGTCCTAACGACCACAGTTCCGTTCCGCTAGTTAACTAGCGGAGCGAAGATTAAGAGCCGCCCGGCATCATGTCGCGAGACATGACGCCTGCCGAGCGAGAGAGAACGCTGGAAGTGGCGAAGAAACACTTCCCCCACTTCTCGTCGCGTAGTAAAGACGCGACGGTAGAAATGGTTCGGTCCATGGGGACCGACATCATTACCTTCCTCCAGGTTAAGTCCTCGGAGGAATTGATAGAGGTGGTGAATCGCTTTAGGCGAAACCACCTAGAAAAACCAGCACGGCCCGCGCAAGAGGCAGCGCGGACCGCACCTGCACCTGCAACGCATAGCGTTGAAGTGGTAAAGGCGCGAGTACCGCCATTTACCGGTGAAGGGGGCGAGCCCCTTCGTAGATGGTACGCAGAAGTGGAAGACCCATCTCTGCGCAAAATATTGTTGACGAACGTCGACAGGCGTACTTCTCCACAACATGTCTGGGTGGCAGAGCCAGGGCATGGGCGATGAGTCGCAGAGCCACTGATGACTCTGCGTTCCTGACTTGTCAGGAATTAAAAGCTGAGCTAAAGCTCAACTTTGAAGCTCCAGAAATGGGGCTAAGTAGTCGGCAGGAGCTCATGGAACTCCGGCATGGTAAGCTTGACCTTCAAGCTTACGCTCAGAAGACGCAATATTTGCTGTCAAATATTGTGTATGAGCCGGTGCCCCCTGCTATGCGGGTCACTGGCTTCATGAAGGGACTCAATGATGGTCCCGTCAAACAGAGTCTTTACCGGCACCCGCCAAAGACTCTACAGGACGCCATTGATATGAGCATCCGTGAGGAGTTCAGCATGCGATCAGCGTCATCGCATGCTGGGTACAGCCGAAGGGCTGAACAGCCCTTCGCTTTTGACATGCCGCAACAGCATGTCAACAATCAGCAGTCGGGCAGATGAAGTTCACACTTCGTCTCAAGAAACATCCACCCGCGCCAGAGCATGGGCGGTGGAGGTCCAGAGCCGATGGACCTATCGGTTGCGGTTGCTTCGAACACGAAGCAACCGAAATTTAAGAAGAATATTCGCTGCAATCGATGCGCGAAAATGGGGCATTTTGCCCGTGAGTGTATGGCACCGCGTCCGGTGCCACGCAGTCAGCGGACGGAACCGTCCGCTGCACGGCGACACCAACAGAGACATCACCCTGTTGGTGCAAAAAACGTAGATCACCAGTAGGGGCGGGGCTCCCTACTTGGAATGTTATCCCACATGCCGACATAGGGCACCACTGTAGCCGGTGCGTATACGCACGGTGCGGCTAGCGCACAGAGGAAGACTCTTCCTTAAAGCGGTAGCTACCGCTACTTAGCCTATACGCCCTTGTAAAGGGCTTATTAGGAGAGTTCTCCTACTCGGGGCCAAGATTTCCGGGTTGGTTTACGAATTAGCCTTAACGGCTGTATTCCCTTTACGGGATGTAAGTAAAGGGAGGGATCCCTCTTACCTACGACACTCACTGCGCGCGCGACCGGTTGAGGTCTCACGTCCGCAAAATAGAGTGAAATGTAAACTGAATATATTTAATATGTAATTATCCTAAATTAATTTAAACTAATATAAAATATATGTAATAATAAGTAGAATATTCCTAATTCGTACCTAGCTAAAATGTAGTGTACACACCTGTGTACTGACACGTGGATGGCTGACACACCACCACACCAAGGGCCCCTGCCCTGAAAGTATAATGTGACGAATTCAACCAAGGGACCCTGCCCTGATTGGTTAAAATAACCAAAGGTTCTAAACCTTTCGAACCGGTCAATACTGACCTCAACCGTAGTGTACTCATGTACACCAACACTAAATATAACTCGAATGTAACCCCGTTACATCCTCCCCCATCAAGACTATTGCTTACGCAATAATCAAAATCTTGTTGGAGAAGTCCAACGCCAGTACCTCTGGCTGTCCATTGTACTCCTTCAGTGGTGCTATGGTCGAAAACTATTTCGACAACTCGGAAGTGGATTCCCTTCGGGAGATCTCCCCAACGGCTGGCCATGCTGACAGCGCCGTTCGGCGCTGTCGGTCATCCAACCCATTCCCCACACGTGGGTAAAACTCACTAACTCGTGCGCCACCGTTACCCGCTAGGGGTGATACCTCCAGGTTGCCGCAGGCAACCACCACCAATGAACCTTCCGTGGTTCAAGAGGCCCGAAGTGCCGGACGGGCACGGAAGGGACCTCGCGACCCTCAAAAGAGGGCTAAGAACGCGGTCAAGAGGGGTTTAGCCTCCTATACCCCTGGTACAGCGGCTATACTGCCGCGTGAAATTGCGCATCGGAACCAACTCCGGGCCCGACTATTAACACCCAAACATTATTCCGTTAAGTCCTATCGGAAGCGCCTCGGGAAGCAGGCACGCGGTGTCCTCGTGGGTATTATCCGCGGGATTCCCATTGTTCTCCTGAGGGACGAAAGCGTCGAAGACGCAGAACAGGCTTTCCGCGCCTGGGCGGAAGGGGAGAAACGCCTCCCCAGTTTCGATGCGCTGTACAACAGCTTTTCCGAACACGACGTTCGGGTCGAGAGGGCGCTACGCTTGGCCTATGCTCAGGCCAAAGCGCAAGGGCAATTACCTGCCTCCTATTATACGTGCTCTGCTCTCGATGTGGTGCCGGAGAGCAATGCAAGCACAGCATCTACCTCCGGCGAACTCCCAGCTACTGGGAGTGAAGGGGTTTCTTCATCCCCTTTGGTTGTTGACTCTCAGTGGGATTATCCCGCTCAAAAGCGTCAACGACGTCACGGCAATCCTGCCGCAGGGGATTCTCGTACTCCCACGAGCTCTGGGAATGTGGATACCCTTTCCACTTCACCAGGTACTGGGTCTCACCCCGGTTATGGCGTCGTGCCATCAGGCGTTCCACATGGTAATGTGGAGTACCCTCCGTATCGAGCACTGGAGGAGGGGGTCGTACTATTGCGGCGTGACTTCCACGAGCGCTGTGATCGGGACAGCCGTCGCATCCAAGATGCTCAGGAGGGACTCCACGACGAGAGGAGTGCGAATGAACGCATCGAGGGGCGACTTGACTTTCTCGAGTCTCTCGTTGCGGAGCTTCAGGGTCCTATTTCAACCCTGTCGGAGATGTTCCGACCTGTTGCGCCTTTCGGCTATCCGGTTTCTCACCCTCCTCCGAGAGGGGAACCGCCTCCGGGTTCTGGTATGGCTTAAGCATACCCACATAGAAGGTTGGATGCGTACGCATCGCCTTAGGGATGTCTAAGGTATACGACAAGCCCTTTCGGGCTAGTACCTTAAAAGACCCCACAAACCTGGGGCGCAGTTTATTCCTCAACACGTTGGAAACTGCATGTGTAGGAAGGTTTTTAGCGTTTAATAAAGCACTTTCTCCTACTTTGTACACCATTTCGTTACGCCGCCCCTTGCGGTCAGCTTGCTCCTTCTGCTTGTCTTGGCTTTCCTCCATGGCATCGCAGACGTGTCGTAAGACACTAAGGCGCGTCGATAAAAACTTATCGATGTGCTTTCGCACAGATACAGGGATGACATCTGGGAATCCCCCCCCTCAAGCCCTGGGCCACACACACGTAGCGTCAACGGAACCCTCGGATTCACCAATCCGTTCACGTAAAACAGGGTAAACCCCGTAGATGCATGTACCGAATTGTTGATAGCAAATTCAACCATCGGAAGCATCTCACTCCAACTCTTTGGAGAATCCCTACAGAAACTCCGGAGAATATCCTCCCCAACGCGATTAACGCGTTCCGTCTGACCGTCCGTCTGCGGGTAATCCGCAGTGGACATGAGGAGCTTGGTGCCTAGCACCTTAAACAACGCTCCCCAGAATTGTCCCGTAAAATGGGGATCCCGATCCGACACAACGGAATCGGGTAGACCATGCTGTCGAAAGACACGGTCTAGGAACCCTTTTGCTGTTCCTTGTCTATCTATAGACTCTGGCACCGCCGCCAGGTGATCCATCTTGCTCAAACGGTCTACAAAGACCAATATGCCGTTGTTCCCGGCCTTATCCTTCGGAAAACCGAAGATAAAATCCATGCTAATGGATTTCCAACACTCCGTTGGAACCGATAAGCTCGCCAAAGGCGAAGCTGAGCTTGCAGAGGGCTTAACCCTCTGACACGTCTCACAGGTACGTATATACGCACCGTCCCACTTATACATGTTGTGCCACCAATACAAAGCGCTTAAAGCGCTGTAGGTCTTATCCCGACCTAAATGACCCCCGGTAGGGGCGTCATGTGCCTCAAAGAGGACTCTATACTTCATTTTCTCATCATGAGGAACTACCACCCGCTGAGTGTCCTCCGCACTTGTGCTATAATATAGCAAACCGTCAGTACCTGTAACGGTGTAACCGAGCTCTAGATTGACTTGACAGGGTAGGCTCAGACGAGCCTAGTCCCTTTCCACCCAACGCGCTGATAAGCGCCGTACATTGTGGGTCTTTCCCATACGCCTGGCGTATGAGCTCCACCACAGACGAGGTGATTAATGTCGCATGAGCGAGCTCGTAATAGGGACGACGCAACAACGGGTCTGCAAGCACGTTCTGCTTGCCAGGTTTATACTTAACCTCAAAGTTATACTCCGCAAAGAAGGAGAGCAACGGCCCATCCGTTGGGAGAGATGAGGCGACTTCGTCGCTGTCCGTAAGGACGCGTGGTCAGTATAAACCACTTACGGCTTTGAGCCGAGTAGGTGGACCCTAAATTTGACAAGGGCATACTTCATTGCAAGTAGCTCCTTGTCATGAACGGGATTATTCCGTTCCGCAGCCTTAAGCTGCCTCGACTCAAACGCGATCACGCGTTCCCCTCCGATTGCGAAGTCGGAGGCGTCACAGACGACGCTAAATGGTTTCCCAGAATCTGGGAGAGCAAGAACGGGGGCATTTAACAAGCTCCCATTTACCGCTTCGAAAGCGTTTTGGTGTTTGGTTTCCCAACACCAATCTACATCCTTCTTAAGAAGGTCTGTCAATGGATTCGCCATCTCAGCGTAGTTCTCGCTGTATTTGTGGAGATAATTGGCTAATCCAAGCCACTTCCGTAAATCTTTAAGATTTACGGGGAAGGACACTACACAATGGCTTTCACCTTCGCGGGATCCGCCCGCACTCCATCATTACCGATGAAGCATCAGAAGAAAAGAATTTCCTCAGCACCAATGATACATTTGGATGCGTTTGCATATAACTTATGCTCTTGCATACAGTTGAGCACCGTTCGAAGGTTTATCAGGTGCGTCTGAATATCAGACAAGTAGCCTTCCGCACGACTATGTGGTGGAGTCAAATTCGAAATCGAATACATTTGTATCGACAACCTGACCACCACCATCGTGCCCAGCCTTCCAACTTACGGGGGGGGTACCCCGCGGACCTCCATTCGAAATCTGGTCCGATCGTCCGCTGCTGGCAGACGACCGGTCATCATCCAAAGACACTTGGTCCGATTCACTTAAGTTCATCTCACCTTGTGTACCCGATGGAATGGGCTAGTTACACACTCGGTGGATCGGGATCGCAGATCGATCTGATTCAGTCTTGAATATGAGACCGTGCTGGCTAGGTGTACCTAGGGCGGAACTCTTCACCCCAGGTACGTACAGACCAGAAACAATTCCAAAAGATAAATTCCAATAGGTCGATCGTCCAAACGATCTAGACCTGACCAATACGAATTAATAGAGGGTAGAATAATCAACCGGTCTAGCCCCTGACCAATATGAGAGAAGACCAAAACCGGTCTAAACTCCAACCAATGTTACAATGAGCCAATATGTCCACGTAAAGACCCAATATGCCCGTGAAACTCCACGAACGATATCTCCTCGTAAAGACCAATCCAGTGAATAGCACGTTCCAAACGTACTTGAGTTAAAGTCTCGAGATCGCCAAATCGTACTCCCGTCGAGGGACTTCCGGTGTCCAAAGTGCGCGTGCGGCGCGTCCAGACCGGGTATAATAGGCGAGAGGGGATAGTTCAACCCTCTGCCCCTAAACACTCCGCGGCGGGCGGAGGCGACTAGTGTACGTGAAAAGAATAACGGCGACCCCTTGCTGCGGTGTAGACCAAGACTAGAAGAGGTTTTTGCCACTTATTCCTAGACCAAAAACCTTTACTTGGAAAAATCCGTAACCAAAAGACTCTTACTTGGAAAAACCACAACTAACCAATAATACTACCTCCCTATGGTCCCTAATGTACCCACACAAAATTATGTAAAATACCCAAAGTCGGGTGACTCTCCAAAACTTGCGTTCTTGACACTCCTTGAATCTGATAGGCCAATAAGCCCCCCTTGTTTAGACCAATCGGAAACTCGACCAACTGCCTTGACCAAAAGTGACCAAATTTGTGGTACACTTCACCACAGCCGCCCCTGAGTCCGACCGTGTCGCACAACGATAACGGTCTGACTCACCCATCACTCAACCAACTGGACCTTGGTCACTCACACTTCTTCCCCATGGACCAAAACATCTTCGACACCTGCGTCAGGTACTGCCTTTACCGCACTTGATCTTCTTATGCTTCCCTTTGACGCCTGTTCTTGTTGTTCTTGCAGATACTCTATGCGCCGAGTCGCCCCACCTTGCTTCGCCTGTCCGGTCGGCTCGGTCTGACAGCCCACGTAACTCTCGTGCACTTCAAACATCGGAAGGGCGTCAGACTGAAGCCGACACGCGGATGCAGGATATGCTTGCAGAAAACATGCGTCTCAGGACCCAGGTGGCTCACCAGGCAACACGAGGTGCGCATCTTTGGTCTTCGTCCTGTACTTATCTTGACCCTCGTTTGTCTTCAGCTCTCATCCCTCCCAGCGTCGTCAAGGCAATAGGTGCCTTGCTTGATGCCGATAGGCAGTCCGACGATCATGTTGACCAGCTTCGACCAATTTTAGAGGAGCTGGTAAGCGCGCGTCATGAGCTGTCCCGTCTGGATGCTTATCAGTCTCATCTCCGGGATCAACTTGCACTTGTTCGCCGGCAGCAGCTGGACGGACAGTTTGACGCGACCTCACTGCGCATGCAAGGCGACGACTTCGCGCGACGCATTGCCGAGCTTCAGATTTCAATTCAAGACCAGACCGGGAAGGTCCGGTCTTGTCAAGACAAGTCAGACGCTTGGACGCTAGAGTCGAGTCGTCGTCAGGTGGCACTAGAACAGTGCCGCCAGCGCTTGATGAAGTTGCTGCATCCGTGTTCGGCTGCTTCCTCCAGCATAGATTGGTCTGCGTCGGCAACCTTAGTCGCCTCGGAGCAAGACCAAGACCGCTTGCAGCAGGACCAAGACTGACATCGTTCATTGGTTGATATTCTCAGCCAGAAATTGCACAAAAATCGAAGAAGCGTGCGGACGCGCCGGGTAGCTCGAGGGCGCGGGGCACTGCGCGCGAACCCAGACTCGAGGGGAAGCGTGCAGTGCCTCATAAGCGAGCCAAGACACAGGCGCTTCTTATGGACTCAGACTCGGACATGGACGAAATCTACAGCCCCTCAGAAAGTCGAGCGCCCTCGTGCCGTACTTCAAATCGCACCAAGCACACAGGGGTCTCATCCGAGGAGGACTCCACGAAGGGTCTTGTGATTCCGAGTTTACGGTCGCCATCCAGTCCAAATCACGAGCGAATTTACGTGAAAGTTTCATCCAAGTGGCGTCGACGTTGGGGTCAGAACAGAAGACCGGTTTGCCAAGTGACGCCACACCAGTATCGACATCAGCGAAGCCGGCGCCTTCGGTTCTCCCCGGGACATCCGAGCTTCACAAGTACGCTCTACTGAAGAACATGGCGGTTGACACCAGCTCCCTTCCGCCGCGGACGTTTGAAGTCACTTTGCCGTGGTCGTCGGGGCAAATCGGCTGTTTGCGCCGGTATACCCTGACCAAGCAGCTTCTGGCCCGGTCTTTCTCCCGCCCGGACCCCTGGCTTTTTCTACCGGCCAAGAAAACCCCTGCCGCGTCTGCATGGTGGGCGGACTTCATTACGTCGGCGCAGATCTCCCGCCTATACGGCGATGAACCATGGAAAATTTTCGAACACCCCAAGATAGGACTTGTGTTGCACTTGACTCCGTGGATCGGCACTTTGCTAGGCCGGGTGAAGAATTTCAACAAGATCCACGTCCAAGCAATTTGGGAAGCGTCCCACTACTCGGTGCTTCCCCCCGACCGGGTGCGACAGGATACGGGCCTGGCGACGTTCCAGAGCAAGCGCAAGCGACGTCGAATTCGGGCGGGAGAGGCTTGGCAGTCCCTGTGCCAGTACATTTTGGACGGGATGCGAGCCCGCGAGTGTGACGTTAACGTGTTCTTGTACCCGGTGTTCCTCCACATGCCGAGGCGTCACGTTGAGAAGACCAGACTGCTGGCCGACGACGGCATATCGTACCCCGGTCTTGATTGGGCTGAGCCGGTCGCGGATCTCAAGGATGCTTTGGTCCAGCTTGACCGGAAGGACCCCTGGCGTAACCAGTTTCAGGATCAAGTGCAAAATCATCCGTCGATGGTCATCGGCCGTCTGTGGGGCGATAGCAAGTGAAGTAGCAGGTAGTCGACCAGATAACTCGCAATACATGTCATCATTTCTTTTTCATATGTCCGATCGTCAAATCACTTGAACTAATTTTACCACTCTCTCCATAGTTGCACCGAACACGTTATCGTAAACAGTTCCACCTCCATCACGAAAAATAGTCATCACATTCGTCATTCCGCTACTCCAATTCGTCACAGTTCATCACAATTTCACATCAACTCCGGACCTTCCACATCTTCACACCGGTCTAGACCGACCGATGCTACTGCATGTCTTGGTCTTGGTCTTCATGAGTCTGCATCACTGCGAAGCGATTACGACTGACTAGTTCTCGTTCGAACTCTCGTAGAAGAGCCCCACAATTCAAATCGAGCTCGTCGACCCAAGTTGATTCATCATGGTCCTTCCATCGGACCAGGTACTCTCGGTGAGTCCGACCGAACCTGGTCTTCTTGGTCGACCGATCATCTAAGACCTTCTCCACTTCAAACTCGTCTTCCTCTAATGGTTGTTCCCAACTGTCCTCCGGCAGTAACGCTTCATCGAAATCAAATCTTTTTTCTTCGTCTACCAGACAGGGAGTTTCGGGTCGATCAGGAAATTCTCGGACCAGCTTCAACTTGGACACATGCAAGATCGGGAAGACCTTGTAATCTGTACCAGTTGTTACTAGACGGGCAGCGTGCTCACCGATCATCTCGGCAACACGGAAAGGGCCGTGCCACATGTGAGCCAGCTTCTTCGCATAGCCATCTTTCACTCGGTCTAGGTATAGCCATACCCTCGCCCCTGGTTCTATACCGTGGGGTCGGACCTGGTCACTGGTCCGGTCTGCCCGGTCTTGTGCGGCCTGACGCAGCTTTTCGTTGACGACTTCTTTTGCATGCTGGTAGTGTTTCTGGACCTGCATGCGCCAGCGTCGAGCATCGCGATCGCGGGTCCGGGTGCAACCGATAGGTATCGCAGCTTCCAGTGTCGACCGAGGGTCCCATCCATATGTCAGATAAAAAGGCGTTTCTACTCGGACCCGATCGGTCGACGAGTTGAGTGCAAACACCAGCCTTTCTGCATACTCGTCCCAATATCGCTCTGGGTCAGCAACGTACATCTTGATAGCCCTCGTTATGGTCTGCACCATGCGTTCCGCCGATCCATTTGCTTGCGGACGATATGCCATCGTCGCACTCTGTTTCTGGACCAGCATGTTATTGAACGACCGGAACACCTCGGCCATAAAACCGGGTTCCCGATCGTGCCTGATGACCTCGCTGGCGCCGAATCTTCGGAACACACATTCTTCGTAGCTCTGGGCGATCTGCTCCGCAGACAGAGATGCACTTGCCTTCGCAATAACTAGACCAGTGAACGGGTCTACCCAGATCAGCAGATCAGTGTTGCCGCGCGTCGATCTAGGCAGTGACGGTATGTGGTCCATCGCTATGAACTGGAAAGGGTAGGTAGCTTCGATATTTCCGGGCGATCGCCCCTTGATTACCGGTCTACCCTTTCCGGTCTCGCAATCCGTTCAACAGCCCACATATTTCTGCACACTGCGGAAAAAGACCTCACCAGTGGAAGTGGGACCTGATCTTGTGATATGTCCTGACTATGCCCTGATGTCCCCCTTCTAGACTCACGTGATAGTGATGAAGGACATCCGGCTGCAGCAACTCGGGGATCACTAATTTCGCCAGTCGGTCCCGGTCTGCACTGTCTTGGTCGGCATCGCGGCAGTAATACAATAATCCATTATCATCCACTTCGTAGTTATCCGAGATCTTCATGCACTCTTTCGCTTGATCGTTCGTCAACTTGGACATTTCACCACGCAGGTTAGTCTTCAGGCTCAAAATCCATTCTTCTTCGTCCTGCGCCTTGAGGATCCGTTCCATCATTAACTGTTGCACTGCATATTCGTTCAAACTTTCCTTCGGGAACGGTCGGTGAGACTTTTGAGCTTTTGATCTAGTCTCGACCATCACATGCACCTGGTCCGGAGCGTTCTTGGGTCCGATCACCTCTGGGAGCCTGTTTATATTCACCAATTCATCCAGAACGGCCTTCTCGGTGATCGTAGCCCCGGTCTGGTCTTGCATGGCCTTGGTCGCGAGGTAGTCGGCGCTTCTGTACCAGTCCCGTTTCACGTGAAATAGCTCGTGGTTGGGGTGGGTGGTCCTTCAATGCCTTCATTACTCGATCATTTAGCATCCTTAGTCGTGGATCCTTGCAGTCGATATCTCCGGTGATCTGCCTGATCACTAGGTTGGAGTCACCACATATGATGACTCGCCCCTTCTCTTGCGACGACAGCAGGTCCAGACATAGAAGTATACCTCGGTACTCCGCCTCGTTAACAGTAATATCCGTCGTGAAATCGGCAGCAGCTGCAACTAAAGACCATTGGGGCAACTTCCACAATATGGCACTATAGGCGTCGACCTTCTTCTTCACGCTTGCTGATCCGTCAAAACTTAAGACCAAGAGCTCTTCATCATGGTCGACGGTCGGTGGCGGTCTCGAAACTGACTGCGAGGTTGCTTCCTCGGGGCAATCGCTATCAATGCCTCGTTCACTTCAGACCGAGGGGTGATACTGGCAGCTAATGTGCCCAATATCTCTTCCTCGCCCCTGGTGAGCTTAACGACCTCGAGGGTCCACTGCGATAAGACCGCCGACCATCTGCCTAGACGTCCGTCCATCCCATTGGCTGATAATAGCCAGGCCAAAGTAGACCGCCTTGACAGGACCTTTATAGGTCGGCCGACCAGCAGGCTGTAACACACATCCAGAATTCGTAGCAACGCCAGAACTTCTTTCTCGACAATTCCATAGTTCACTTCATTTGGTTTTAGTGTCCAAAGTTTTGTTCAAGTTGCATCGACTTCGGAGCAGACCAAGAAGACCGGTACGCATGGTGGCGTTCCACCACCTCATGCGTCGACAAAGTCAACACCTACGGTCTTGCCTGGGACGTCCAAGCTCCACAAAGATGCTTTGTTGGCCAACGTGGCAATCGACAGTTCTCCCCTTCCGCCACGAACGCGTGAGGATACTTTGCCGTGGTCGCCAGGGCATATCGGTTGTTTACGCCGGTCCACCCTGACCAAGCAGCTCCTGGCCCGGTATTTCTCTCGTCCAGACCATTGGCTTTTCCCGCCGGTGAAGAAAGTTCCTGCCGCGTCGGAATGGTTGGTCCAACTAGACCAACAAGAACCTTGGCGTAACCAGTACCAGGACCAAGTTGAAAAGCATCCGTCGTTGACCGTCGGCCGTCTGTGAGGTGATGGCGAGTGAGGTCGTAAGTAGTCGACTACATAACACTTAATATATATCATCGTTCTTTTTCACATGTTCGGTCATCAAATCACTTGAGCTAATTCCACCACTTTCTCCAGAGTTGCACTAGACACGTTATCACCAACCGTTCCACTTACATCGCGAAAAAACAATCCACGTTCGTCACTCCACTATTCCAATTCGTCACATATTCACAATACACAATACACAAGACACAAGACACAAGACCTTCCACCTCTTCACACCGGTCGGGAAGACCGATGCTACTGCATGTCTTGGTCTTGGTCTTCATGGGTCTCCATCACTGCGAAACGGTTCCGACTGACTCGGTCCCGTTCGAATTCTCGTAGTAGTGCTCCACAGTTCAGGTCGGACTCATCGATCCAAGTTGTTTCATCATGGTCCTTCCATCGGACCAGATATTCTCGGTGGGTCCGGCCAAACCTGGTCTTCTTGACCGATCGGACATCTAAAAACTTTTCCACTTCAAATTCGTCCTTCTCCAGCGGTCGTTCCCAACTGTCCTCCGGCAGTAATGCTTCATCGAAATCAAACCGTTCTGCCTCGTCTACTAGACAGGGCATTTTGGGACGATCAGGAAATTCTCGGACCAGTTTTAACTTGGACACATGTACGATCGGGAAGACCTTGTAGTCCGTGCCGGTTGTTACTAGACGGGCAGCGTGTTCACCAATCAGCTCGGCAACAAGGAAGGACCGTGCCACATGTGAGCCAGCTTCTTCGCATAGCCCTCCTTCACTCGGTCTAGGTACAACCATACCCTCGCCCCTGGTTCTATACCGTGGGGTTGGACCTGGTCGTTGTT
>CM047580.1:3560277-3596459 GCA_026184515.1 Peronosclerospora sorghi
ATCGTCAAGGGTACTAATATAGTGACCCACATGTTCTAAGGCGGCACCGTTCGGCGGGTTATTCTCTTTGATTGTTATGCCGGCGCGAAGTGCAGCCACGTTCAACCGATGCAAATACTAGATCGGTGTTTCGTCGGCCCGCTTCTGCATATGGTGGTACTTACGGGCGCATGAAATTCCGGAGTTACAATATTGACCTTCAAACTCCGCACATAACAGGTCCCAGTCAGACCGGACGCCCCGACCCAACTGTTGAATCCAGTTCGCAGCCGGTCCTTTTAACAAATCCCGGAAGATTAAAAAACGTTCGCTTTTTGGGGTCTGGTCTCGCAGGAACGCAGACTTGACCCTACTGAACCAAGACCGGGCCTGGTCTTCATCAGCATCCTTGCCGGTGAAGTCCTTGAGGTCGGTCGTCGCGGCCATACGGATGCGCGGAATCGCAGCAGATCCAAAGTCGTAGGCAGTAGTGGAGGCTAGGTTAGCCTTGCGCACCTTGCCTGCGCCTGTACCATCTGACCCACCATGGTCGTCAAGACCGCCGACCGACTCCATATAACAGTCACTTGTCTTGCTTGGTCTACGTGGTCTTGCCGGTTGCGGCTTGCGCCTTCCCTTGCCGGTGGTTTATCACTTCTAATAGACTTATCCATAGATGTTACCGATTCCATATCCACATCTTTGCAAACATTGACACCTTGACAGGTAGACCGGTCTTGGACATGTGGGTGCATAGGTGGTCTAACCCGTTCTTCCATGAAACGTTGCATCATCGTCTCAAACATGGCTTGGACGATGGCTAGCGTCATGGGCAACGTGTTGATACCCTCCTTTTGCGGAACTAAGGCCTGTGGGGATTGCTGGAGCCCCGACTGGCAAGCAGACCTTTGCTGCCGCATGTCCCTTTTTTTGTTCAGACCGGGCGTGGTCCACCCCCATGGTCATCCGCTCGACACCGGTCTCCAACTCTGATGAGCTGTTAGAAGCCGGTGGAGACTGGTAGATCGATTCATCATCGGAACCAATGTCAACAAGCTCTGTGGAGGCTTCGGCGACCTTCATTGCCGTGGTGGGAGTTGGGCGGCGAACCGCCCCCACCAGTGGCACCAAACGGTCGTGGAGGTCCGACATCGACGCCTCCAGTCTCCAAGCATCAAATTCAAACAATTTATTGACACCGGCGGGGTTCTGCATTTTAATCCAACCTCTGCCAACATCGCCACCAAATTCTTGACGAGCAGTAATGGTCGATCACTCTGGATCGGCTCGGTAGTGGGACCGAGAAGACGGTCGGGGATATGGAGGTCCAACACCCGAAAGACCTGGTTTTGGCGAACAAATCGCTTCAATTCAAAAACATAATACATCTTATCCAGGTCTTGTTCGGTGATAGCCTCATCCCCGACCTTCGACTTTTATTCTAAGTCGTCTTCGTCGGGTGGCATTCCCAGCCCTTTTCTGGGCACCTTGGGTACCTTGGGGACTTTAGGGAGGTAGACCGGATCGTTCCAGTCGGCATCCAAGTAATTTTCATCTTTTAGTTTTCCATCAATTTTTTCATTCATACACATAGGATCAGGACCAAGGTCCTGATCCTTTCCGGAACTATAGCAAGACCTGCTATAGTCCCGATCGGCTCCGGTGGGAGCCTTTTGGGGAGGAAAAAACTTATTAATCCCGATCTGGTCCTCCGCCAGGCCATATCGGACATCGCTGTATTTATCAACAACGAGAACGTAAGGCGAAAGACTTTCCTTACGTCCTCTCCAGAACGACTCCATATTCAAATCATTCAAATCTTCGAATCCAATTTTTGATGGAATATCAGCACGGTGATATCCACGATCACCAAGTGATCCGTGCACGCGCACCATTGTGGTGGAGTCAAGTTCGAAATCGAAAACATTAGCATCGATAACCTGACTACCACCATCGCGCCCAGCCTTCCAACATTCGGAGGGGGAACTTCGCGGACCACCACTCGAGATCTGGTCCAATCGTCCGCTGCAAGCAGACGACCGGTCGTCATCAGAACCCACTTGGTCCGATTTTTTAGTGTCCATCTCACCCTGTGTACCCGATGGAATGGGCTAGTTACACACTCGGTGGATAGGGATCGCAGGTTGGATCGAAGCGGTCTTGAATATAGAAGACCGATCTCGGTAGGTATCTCTGGGGCGGAACCCTTCACCCCAGACACAAAAAGACCAAAAACACTTCCAAGAGATAACTTCCAATAGGTCGATCGTACAAACGATCAAGACCTGACCAATACGAAATAATAGAGGGTAGACCGACCGTTCCGGTCTAGCCCCTGACCAATACGAAATAAGACCAAAACCGGTCTAGTTTCCAACCAATATTAAAACAAGCCAATATGTCCGCGTAAGGACCCAATATGCTCGTGAAACCCCACAAACGATATCTCCACGCCAAGACCAATCCAGTGAATAGCACGTTCCAAACGTACTGGAGTTGAGGTGTTGAGATCGCCAAATCGTACTCCCATCGAGGGACTTCCGGTGGTCCAAAGTGCGCGTGCGGCGCGTCCAGATCGGGTATAATGGGCGAGAGGGGATAATTTGACCCTCTTCCCCCAAACACTCCGCGGCGGGAGGAGGCGACTAGTGTACGAAAAGGGAAGAACGGCGACCCCTAGCTGTGGTGTGAACAAAGACCAGAAGAGGTTTCAGCCACTTATCCGAAAGCTAAAAGATTTCCTTACTTAAAGGTATAACCTCTTTCCTAAAAGGTAAAACCACAACTAAAATACTACTACCCTATAGTCCCTAAATGTACCCCCACAAAAATATGTAAAATACCCAAAAGTCGGGTGACTCAACAAAACTTGCGTTCTTGACACTTCTTGAGTCTGATAGGCTGAAAAGTCCCCCTTGTTTAAACCAATCCGAAATTAGACCAAATGCCTTGACGAAACTTGACCAGAAGTGTGCCAAATTTTGGGCACGCTTCTCCACAGTGTACACACTTGTGTACTGACACGTGGATGGCTGACACACCACCACACCAAGGGCCCCTGCGCTAATTGGTTAATATAACCAAAGGTTCAAAACCTTTCAAACCGGTCAATACTGACCTCAACCGTGGTGTACTCATGTACACCAACATTATATATAACTTGAATGTAACCCCGTTACATCCTCCCCCATCAAGACAATTGCTTACGCAATAATCAAAATCTTGTTGGAGAACTCCAACGCCAGTACCTCTGGCTGTCCATTGTACATCTTCAACGGTGCTATGGACGCAAGCTATTCCGACAACTCGGAAGTGGATGCCCTTGGGGAGCTCTCCCCAGCGGCTGACCATGCTGATAGCGCCGTTCGGCGCTATCAGTCATCCAACCCATTCCCCACAAGTGGGGAAAACGCACTAACTCGTGCGCCACCGTTACCAGCTAGGGGTGATACCTCCAGGTTGCCACAGGCAACCACCACCAATGAATCGTCCGTGGTTCAAGAGGCCCGACGTGCCGGACAGGCACGGAAGGGACCTCGCGACCCTCAAAAGAGGGCTAAGAACGCGGTCAAGAGGGGTTTAGCCTCCTATACCCCTGGTACAGCGGCTATACTGCCGCGTGAAATTGCGCATCGAAACCAACTCCGGGCCCGACTATTAACGCCCAAACATTATTCCGTTAAGTCCTACCGGACGCGCCTCGGGAAGCAGGAACGCGGTGTCCTCGTGGGTATTATCCGCGGGATTCCCATTGTTCTCCTGAGGGACGAAAGCGTCGAAGACGCAGAACAGGCTTTCCGCGCCTGGGCGGAAGGGGAGAAACGCCTCCCCAGTTTCGATGCGCTGTACAACAGCTTTTCCGAACACGACGTTCGGGTCGAGAGGGCGCTACGCTTGGCCTATGCTCAGGTCAAAGCGCAAGGGCAATTACCTGCCTCCTATTATACTTGCTCTGCTCTCGATGTGGTGCCGGAGAGAAATGCAAGCACAGCATCTGCCTCCGGCGAACTCCCAGCTACTGGGAGTGAAGGGGTTTCTTCAGCCCCTTTGGTCGTTGACTCTCAGTGGGATTCTCCCGCTCAAAAGCGTCAACGACGTCACTGCAATCCTGCCGCAGGGGATTCTCGTACTCCCCCGAGCTCTGGGAATGTGGATACCCTTTCCACTTCACCAGGTACTGGGTCTCACCCCTGTTATGGCGTCGTGCCATCAGGCGTTCCACATGGTAATGTGGAGTACCCTCCGTATCGAGCACTGGAGGAGGGGGTCGCGCTATTGCGGTGTGACTTCCACGAGCGCTGTGATCGGCACAGCCGTCGCATCAAAGATGTTCAGGAGGGACTCCGCAACGAAGGGAGTGCGAATGAACGCATCGAGGGGCGGCTTGCCTCTCTCGAGTCTCTCGTTGCGGGGCTTCAGGGTCGTATTTCAACCCTGTCGGAGATGTTCCGACCTGTCGCGCCTTTCGGCTATCCGGCTTCTCACCCTCCTCCGAGAGGGGACCCGCCTCAGGGTTCTGGTATGGCTTAAGCATACCCACATAGAAGGTTGGATGCGTACGCATCGCCTTCGGGATGTCCAAGGTATACGACAAGCCCTTTCGGGCTAGTACCTTAAAAGGACCCACAAACCTGGGGCGCAGTTTATTCCGCAGCACGTTGGAAACCGCATGTGTAGGAAGATTTTTAGCGTTTAATAAAACACTTTCTCCTACTTTGTACACCTTTTCGTTACGCCGCCTCTTGCGGTCAGCTTGCTCCTTCTGCTTGTCTTTTCTCTCCGCCATGGCATCGCAGACGTGTCGTAAGACACTAAGGCGCGTCGATAAGAACTTATCGATGTGCTTTCGCACAGATACAGGGCTGACATCGGGGAATCCTCCTCCCTCAAGCCCTGGGCCACACACACGTGGCGTTAACGGAACCCTCGGATTCACTAATCCGTTCACGTAAAACGGGGTAAACCCCGTAGATGCATGTACCGAATTGTTGATAGCAAATTCAACCATCGGAAGCATCTCACTCCAACTCTTTGGAGAATCCCTACATAAACTCCGGAGAATATCCTCCACAACGCGATTAACGCGTTCCGTCTGACCGTCCGTCTGCGGGTGATCCGCAGTGGACATGAGGAGCTTGGTGCCTAGCACCTTAAACAACGCTCCCCAGAATTGTCCCGTAAAACGGGGATCCCGATCCGACACAACGAAATAGGGTAGACCATGCTGTCAAAAGACACGGTCTAGGAACACTTTCGCTGTTCCTTGTCCATCTATGGACTCTGGCACCGCCGCCAGGTGAGCCATCTTGCTCAATCGGTCTACAAAAAACAATATGCCGGTGTTCCCGGCCTTATCATTCTGAAAACCGAAGATAAAATCCATGCTAATGGATTTCCAACACTCAGTTGGAACCGATAAGCTCGCCAAAGTTGCAGCTGAACTTGCAGAAGGTTTAACCCTCTGACACGTCTCACAGATGCGTATATACGCACCGACCCACTTATACATGTTGGGCCACCAATACAAAGCGCTTAAAGCGCTGTAGGTCTTATCCCGACCTAAATGACCCCCGGTAGGGGCGTCATCTGCCTCAAAGAGGACTCTATACTTCAGTTCCTCATCATGAGGAACTACCACCCGCGGATTGTCCTCCGCGCTCGTGCTATAAAATAGCAGGCCGTCACAGTACCTGTAACGATGTAAACGAGCTTTAGCTCGACTTGACAGTGTTGGCTCAGACGAGCCAAGACCCTTTTCACCTAACGCGCAGATTAGCACCGTACATTGTGGGTCTTTCCCATACGCCTGGCGTATGAGATCCATCTAGACGAGGTGATGAATGTCGCGTGAGCGAGCTCGTAATCATAACGACGCGACAACGCGTCTGCAAGCACGTTCTGCTTGCCAGGTTTATACTTAACCTCAAAGTTGTACTCCGCAAAAAAGGGGAGCCAACGGGCCATCCGTTGCGAGAGATGAGGCGACTTTGTCGCTGTCCGTAAGGACGCGTGGTCAGTATAAACCACAAACGGCTTTGAGCCGATTAGGTGAACCCTAAATTTTACAAGAGCATACTTCATTGCAAGTAGCTCCTTTTCATGAACGGGATAATTCCGTTCCGCAGCTTTAAGCTGCATCGACTCAAACGCAATTACGCGTTCCCTTCATGCATCTTCTGCTTGTAACAAAGCACATCCGATTGCGAAATCGGAGGCGTCGCAGACGACACTAAATGGTTTCCCCGAATCTGGGAGAGCAAGAACGGGAGCTTTCAACATTCTCCCCTTTACCGCTTCAAAAGCGTTTTGGTGTTTGGGTTCCCAACACGAATCAACGTCCTTCTTAAGAAGGTCGGTTAATGGCTTCGCCATTTCAGCGTAGTTCTCGCTGTACTTGTGGAGATAGTTGGCTAATCCAAGCCACTACCGTAAATCTCTAAGATTTACAGGCGAAGGCCACTCCGCAATGGCTTTCACCTTCGCGGGATCCGCCCGCACTCCATCCTTACCGATGAAGAATCCGAGGAAAGGAATTTCCTCAGCACCAAATATACATTTGGATGCGTTCGCATATAACTTATGCTCTCGCATAAATCCGAGCACAGCTCGAAGGTGTATAAGGTGCGTCTGAACATCAGACGAGTCGCCTTCCGCACGACTATGAACGAATATATCGTCGAAGTACGTCTGAGCGTACTTCCTATGAGGGCGGAAGAGTTGAGTCACCAAGCGATTGAAAGTCGCTGGTGCATTTGAAAGCCCTTGTGGCATCACAAGCCACTCCCACAGCATGCCACTATGCGTGCTGACCGCTGTAAGCGGAATATCGGATGCTCGCATGAGCACCTGATAATACCCGTCCACCAGATCTAAGGCACTGTATACAGTACAGCCCGCCATATTGTTCTGGAGGACATCCTTCCGAGGAATCGGAGTCTGCATGGGTACAGTAGCTGCATTCAGCTTGTTGTACGCATGCACAATGCGCCGCTTTCCGTTCGGTTTACGAACACAAAAAGTGGGAGATGAGTGGGGAGACTTTCTCTCCCGTACCATCCCTGCCTCTTCTTTCCCCTTGAAGAATGCGTCGATGACGTCGCATTGTTCCTTGGGGAGAGGCCACTGCCTAGTGACGCAGTATTTGGTTCCAGGAACCAAATCAATTTCATGTCGGACTCCCCGATCCGGTGGTAACCCCATCGTTGGGTTGTCACTAATGACACCTCCAAATTCCTTTAATAAGGAATGGTAAGGGTCCTCAGGATCCGCGAGGATCTTGAGGCCGCTTCGGGCATTTAATGACTGTTTGGTTTGCACCAAAACTGACTCGTCCATCGTGGATGAGGAGTTCAACTCCTCTTCCGGACGTAATACGACAACCTCGTCGATTTCATCTGCTTTCAAAGCAGCTTCAAATTCGTTGAAGGACATCTCCTCCAACGACAACAGTTCGCCTACCCCAGGCAACCGTTCCAGGATTACGCCTTCTGTGACAACACCTGTCACACTATTAAGCATCCTGTAGGACTGCTAACTACTGGTCTCGGGATGAGTCCCGAGACCCAGATGGGGGGAGTCAATTGCCCCATCTATTGGAAGCGCCACGCGCCTATCCACAGAGGTCTCTACCTCTACCACCGGTGACTCGCAGGTCTCACTTATAACTGCGTAGTCGGAATCATTTCCGACGTGCGAAAGAGACGAACTTCGGGTCTCTTCGCTTGGAAGCGCCTCGCGCTTAACCACAGTGGTCTCTACCCCTACCACTGGAGTCACAACTTGTTCGCCGGACACGGCGTGGTCGGAATCTGTTCCGACCTGCAGAGGAGACGAATTTCTGGTCTCTTCTCTAAGCGCCTCGCGCTTAACCTCATAGTAATCCACCTCTATCACTGGCGACTCACCAGTCTCGCCTATAACGGCGAGGGGATTAACCGCCGAATCCCCCTCGTTAAGGAACTCTTCCTTAACGCCATTGTGAATGATCATTTCAGACATCCCAATCTATGGCATCTCACGCCATAATCGCTTTTGCGATCGAGCAAAGGTGGGCTCATGACTCGCCAATGCTTCACCCGACCGCGGGTGCGTTGATCCAATGGACTTAGACTTCCAGTCTATCCATGGCTCGTGGCGTTCCAGCCACTTCATGCCCAGAATGAGGTCATAACTCGAGTCCAAATCCGGGACTAGGCAACGTTCTAAGCTGTCGAAGTCTGCAAACTTCAGCTTAAGGTCAATCGAGACCTTGGGTACAGAAACCTGTACGCCCGTCGCAAGACGGTACGTGACAACGTCACGAGAACGTTCCTTTAGGGCCTCGGCATACAGCCGACTCTTTTCTACAGAAGCCCGTCTAACATAATTGTCAGACGCTCCAGAGTCTATCAAGACTCTCCAAGGCTTATCAAAGCCTTTCACGTCCGCAAGGACTACCAGCAAACCTGGCTGGTATACCAACTCGGTGCTAGAAAGCACCGCTTCCCTCGGGGATTTGTGCTGTCGTCCCCTACCCTGGGGATTAACAGCACTGAGGGGTCCCCCAGTAGGACTCCCCGCACCTACTGGGAGCCGTCGTCTCCCGACGGCTTGGACCAGGGCTTTTTCCCCACCCTTGGCCCCTTGTAGCGAGTGTCTCGCTGGGGATTTTTCGGACATCTGTTCTTCAGATGATCCATGCTCCCACACAGGAAGCATCTCAGCGGCCCACGCCGCTGCAACATAGCCAAGAGCTCTGTCTCGAAGCTCTGTGAAAAAGAGTCAGAATGACTCTTAGCGGGAGGTTTCTCCTCCGCTTCGACCTGACTCAGGTCCATGGGTTCGGGACCCACCTTAGAGGAACGGAAGTTCCTATCGGCGTTGAAAGCCATCTTGAATGCCTCTTCCAGGGATTCGGGACGGCATCGGAACAATTTCGAACGTGCTGGCCCTTCTCTCAGGCCTCCCATGAAGACGGGAATGGACACATCGTCCGAATACGCTTTCGCGTACATCCCTGCCAACAGGGTCTTAAGCTCCTGGATATAAACCTTCAGGTCCTTAGTGCCTTGACGGCACCTCAGGAACGCCAGTTGATTCTGGAAAACCAGATCAGGCGTTGCGTACATGTCTATGAGCTTCTGTTTAAGGACCTTCGATATGGGAACACGTCCGTGACTGACTCCGAACACGTAAACGCCCATGTACGGGCTTTGCCCGTAAGATGGGTCAATGCAAGTCCCACTTGCAAGTGATCGGCGGTCATATTCGCTGTGGCGAAGGCCGTTTCGACCTCTCGCAGCCACACGTAAAGGTTTTCACCCTTCTCTCCGGTGAACTCCTTTATCTTAAACGATAATGGAGGGCGAACCCCCGTGGAATGAACTCCACTACAACTCGCCTCATGAGCGATGAGGGCATTCACCCTTGCCTTTACGGTCTCGAGGCCCTGCTCCACTAGGATCTTTATGCCTTCTTCCCCCGTTAAGGGTAACAGCCTTTAAAAGGCTTCCTGCTGGACGAGGGTCAAACTATCCCAATCGTCCTGATTCATCCTTTGCATAGGATGCCTAGTCTACCAACACATGTGTTGGATTGACTACAAGTGCTACCAGATGTAGCCGGTGCGTATACTCACGGTGCGGCTAGCGCACAGAGGAAGACTCTTCCTTAAAGCGGTATCTACCGCTACTTAGCCGATACGCCCTTGTAAAGGGCTTAGTAGGAGAGTTCTCCTACTCGGGGCCAAGATTCCCGGGTTGGTTTACGACTTAGCCTTAACGGCTGTATTCCCTTTACGGGATGTAAGTAAATGGAGGGCTCCCTCTTACCTACGACACTCACTGCGCGCGCGACCGGTCGAGGTCGTACGTCCGCAAGATATAGTGAAATGTAAACTGAATATATTTAATATGTAATTATCCTAAATTAATTTAAACGAATATAAACTATATGTAATACTAAGTAGAATATTCCTAATTTGTACCTAGCTAAAATGTAGTGTACGCACCTGTGTACTGACACGTGGATGGCTGACACACCACCACACCAAGGGCCCTTGCCCTAATTGGTTAAAATAACCAAAGTTTCAAAACCTTTCAAACCGCAATACTGACCTCAACCGTGGTGTACTCATGTACACCAACATCATATGTAACTTGAATGTAACCCCGTTACACGTGACGCCACTAGCCGTGGCGTCCCAATTTTTTCTTTCCCAAGAAGACGTGGGCAAAAATGTAGGTCAAACGTGGATTTTCAAGCAATAGCCACAGCCCCGAAATGTCCAAACGTTACTTTCAACATGTTGATCGTATGTGATGAGAATAGCGTGCCGAGATGTGTCTCCCGCGTGTGCAGGAGCTGAATCCTTTGTTGCAAGTGGCATGTGATGCGAGGACGAGGACGGATCTTCCAGACGACTTTTTCAAGCAATTTACCGTCGTGTGTCTCGTAGGAGTTCCGCGTAGTGTCGAGCTGAGGCTCGATGCACTCTGTCGTTCTTTTGGTATAGCGTTTTATGCGGCGAGAATCTTCGGTTCAGAAGGAATTTTATTTGCTGACCTGGGCGAGCACACGTTCCGTCATGCTGCGGTGGGAGATGATGCAGCGCCAACTGAACCAAAGACAGTAATGTTTCCGACGCTAGAGGAGGCTCAAAAGGTTCAGTGGAGCTCGCTGCAAAGTGCACGAAAACGAGTTATCGCAGTTGCCTCGAGTATTTGTCAAAAACGAATGTATGTAAAGTATTGAAAATGGGTGAAGTAGTATACGTGACTGATTCTGTTTGCTTGATTCCTGTGCTGCAAGGCTGCAAGAGCCAGAGAGGCGTCGGGAAGATCACGAGTGGCGACAAAGTGGACTTTATTCAGTACGCTAGAGAGCTGTTTCGAACCAATGGACTGGACGAGGACTATCTGTCACCGGATCAGTTGCAGTACGTTGCTACAAGGTTATAAATTACACTCGTTCCACCTACCGATGTTTCTCAACTCACCTGGCAAACACCAGCCGCCGACCACGCTTAAAAGTCCCAAAATGACGTAACTTAACTAAAAGACAAATTATTACAATAAATTCCATATTGTATTCTTTGGTCCCAAAAGGGTAAAAAAGTATATCCTTTTTGGTACTTTTTTGTTTTTCAAAGTCGCTGCCTTACTTGCTGCTAGTTAGTCTTTTACTTGCTGCCGTTTAGCCCGTCCCCAAATAATGGGTTTAACGCCTCCATCAAAGCACGGTCGGCAAAAGAAGCACGCCCTGAAGGCGAAACTGACAGAACTGACCGGAACCCCTCAGGAGAATTAGGCATGCATCGATCACGCAGCGCTGCATCTCGAGCCTTTCACCTACATTAAATAATTCACGAGTTCGTATCCCGCTAACCCCTTTCTCGGTGATCTTCCGACCTGTGGTGTGTTTAGGGAATTTCCTTCCGTGTGCTACCCCCCCCCCCGAGCGACATAGGGACTTATACGAAGAGATCGCTCGTAATATCCTCATGAGGAAGGAAATCGTCAATATTCGCCACTAGAAGGGGGTCTTCTATTCGTCGTTTTCAGGATCAGGCCGGTCAGCAACGTACCGATTTGATCACCGCGACTTTCGCCTTGATTGCGGGACGCTCGACCCTCCACCTCAATAGCCATTATTACCATGAATATGTGCGGTTGAGCTCTTTTGGTGGATCCATTGACGATTTTATTGTGTATTTCCTGATAATACTTTGCGGAGACTAGAATTAACTCCTGGGTCGAAACTCTTTGACAGGAAGCGGGCAGTGGTTATATTTTATGTTAGAGTTCTGGCGATTTAACCGAGAAATATCGTTCGGTAAGGTGTATGATCAACAAAGTTTATCATATATCTGTTGCCAAGGCAATCCTACGGAGTAATTGATCCTTCGAGATCGGAGCAAATTACTCCACCAATTCGGTCAATTGGCGAATTTTTCCCACTATCTTTGACGAATCACGGATTTTTTGTCTGATTGCCCTGGGCACAGTTCAGAAAGTTCATCCATTTATGATCCGTCAATTTAATTCCACTTGATGCATCTTTAGCTATGCGTTCAATGGCCTCATAGTTGAGATGTTCGAGTCTAGCATGAAAATGAATTAAGATCCCTTTTGGACATCCAACCTTCGGACAATTTCGGTATCGATTTTCTCAATGATGTCCATAACGACCTGAGACTTGGGTGCATCGTCAATAATCACCGTAACCGCGACCGTTATAACCTTGTTAGGCTTTTGGATGTCAAAAAACTGAGAAGGGGTGGACGTGTGCAACATAATACGGTTGCCATCGACGTACGCCATTTCGCACCCTTTCATCCTCGAAAAGACGATAAGACAAGATGTTCTGGCCAAATTTTCCACGTAATAGAGATTTTACACACGTTTGGTGTTTCGCTTTCCACTTGCAAAGACTTGGATTAATATCCAGCCTTTCAACGAAATTTGTAATTTTTTACCAGCGGCTTCAAAACACGTGCCGTCAACCACCTGACCATCACACAGGTAGTTTTGGTTGTTAACCAGCACCTGAATCGAGAATGAAAGTGCTGCATCCAATTTTCGGTGCGTATCACGGATGGTTAAAGAAAAATCGACTTTTTCGTCTGCCATGTTGGGACATTTTGGTCAAATATGACCGATTTCCCCACAGTCATGGCATTTCACGACTTTCGTTTTCTCCTCCACGAAATTTACTGCATCAGCACTTAAAACCTTTGCACTTCGTGTACCACCTGAGCAAATTGACCAGCTCTCTGGTGTGGCGGAAAAAATCTGACCGAGTATGGTCGAATTTTGCCTTAAGAATGGTCCTTAATTCTGTCGAGACATAGTGAACCACGTTATCCACAACAAGTGGTTCACTACCGCCAACAGCTTCAGTAATATCAACCAAATAAAGGTAATGCTCATTCCATGAGCGCTTTGGGCTTTTACAGCTTGTGACCAATTTCATAGCCTGTGCAGAGGTGATGAATGTATGAAATGCATTCAACATCTTGTTCATCACATACACCAACGTCGGCGACTCGTTCCACCACGAGTCAACTTGACGATTATAATAACACTCGGCAGTACTGCTGAGGTAGTGCCCCAGGAGGTCGACTTTAATGTCTTCGCTCCAAAAAGTTCGCTACGAGCCGATTCAGCTATAGAGATGTCGTCGATATACGATCGCACCCCAGAACGGACGGTCCCTTTATTTAGTACGTGTCATTTCTTGAGTTGCTTGCCGTATAAAACGGGTCCCATTTTCCTTAAAACCGGAACCGAGGCCCCGATAGACTTGGGTACAATCGAAAACTCTGACTGATAGCTTACAATCCTTGGTAGAAGGGGTTTGAACACAGGAGGACGATTTTCCATTGGTGTACCCATATTCACATTTTGGTTATCAAAACCAGGTTGATATCGCGGTTTTTGCTCGGGCGTGCTATCAAGCGATACCAACCGCATTCTGGTACCCAATCGCATTGAGTTATTGAAACTGAAGTTGTTGTCCTCATGGACAACCCGCGAGTTTTCCAACTTGTCAAGTCGGTCAAAATAATTTTGGAACATTTTCCAAAATCTTCATTCCTTCGGTTCTAAAACCTTCCGGTTATTCTGCCAAGGATCCTCATCGCTTGGAACACCATGACTCTTTGGGCTCGTAACTGTTGAAAGTTGTTCGAATCCATACTTGCGCTTTAGACGAAACTTGAGTCATAGGTGCTCGATAATATACCCAATATAACGAAAAATCACTTAAATCGATATCTCCATAGTGAATCACACGTTCACAGCGAAAAAGGTATCTGTCGTAAAGCGGACTTTTTTTATTAGGCTAAAATAGGGCCTAATGTTGGACATTTTATTAGGCCCATAGGGGGCCTAATATTATGACTAATATTAGGACCTAAATTAGGGGCCTGATAGTGGACGCAGATAGTGGATACAGTAGTACATAATTAGGTACCGCCGTGTGTACCACGGTGGGTACAGTAGTACGTACCACCGTGGTGTACATAGACAGGATATATAAGGGACACGGAAGATGTGCTGATCACTTACAGGTACGCGGCGGACACCAGCGAACAAACAAGGAACAAGCGGAAAAATCAGGTCGACTGATGGACGGAAGGCGTTTCGAATGGACGATGCGGATTGGTTGAAAGTAGGAACAGGGTAGATCTAAGGGTTTAATTGCTAATAAAGTTCTCCTTTTGCGTACGATCGCGCTGATCGTTTTTTGGGAAGGCACCTTTGCGCCCCCACCTTATTGAAACCTCTACGTCCCCGGAGAAGGCACTAAGTGCGTTTTTGGCCCACCGGTTGGCGTAGAGTGTGAGAACTCACCCCGCAACTCCGCCTGCAGTGTCTGCGGTTCTTCGTTTAAAGGGTTTTGGTTTTGGGAACGTGATCGAGCAGTGCTCTCACCTCTTCCCCGTGAAATTAACGTTTGGCCCCTAGAGTTCGGCTGCTTTAAGCGCCCCACGGGAACTCTAGGTGGATTTTAATATAAATACCTTTTCCTCATATAGTCTAGGCTAGGAGCGCATTGATTTGGGCGTTCCTTAGCTGTTTGACGGCTTAGAGGCTCCGCGATCAGGCAGTGAAGACTTCCGCTGCCTGATCAAGTACCCCCCCCCTACCGATCAACACCTGATCGACACTTTTTGCGAATCGTGATCTTGATCGCTGATCGCAAATCGCGCCAACTGCTACTTGAACGACTTCCGGTGCTTCATCAAGTCTGATCAAGGTATATTACGACTGGGAAGCAGTTTTTAGCCCCTGATCGAGCCTTTCACTACCAGATCGCACTTGCGATCAAGACACCTGATCGCATCTGCGTTCAAGACAGAATATTGTTGATGGACGGTTATTAACGTCAGCCAAAGCCTGATCAAGCCTGATTACCACTGATCTACATCGTTTCAGCGCCTGATCGCGTCGGACTGCCGCCTGATCGCACTTGCGATCAAGACGGAATATTGCTGATCGTCGGTTATTAGCATCGGCCCAAACTTGATCAAGCCTGATCGCGGCTAATTGACGTGGTTTAAGCACCTGATCACACGTGATCACGCCTGATCGCATCGGTGGTATCGTCACAAGTTAGTTAATTCAATCTTGCACCAAGAATTCGCTGTGCGCTGTCCCCGCCACCTGAGGAGCGACCAACGCCTAGCCGTCGGGTACACAAGGTGAGCAAGAACACAAGCAGTCGAAGACATCCGGAGGACCCCTTCGTTATTCGGCAGTCTGGGCGCCGTGGTACCGCCTGATCAAGTCTCAAAAACTTCGATCAGCCGCTCCACCACACTTACAGCAGCCGAAATCTAGAGGCCAAACGTGAACCAAACGGGGAAGAGGTGAGAGCGATGCTCAATCACGTTCCCGGAACCAAAAACCTTTACAAGAAGAACCGCTAACACAGCAGGCGGAGTTGCGACGATTTCTCAGTACTCTACGTCTGCCGGTGGGCCAAAAACGCACAAAATGCTCCCTCCCGGGACGTAGAGGTGTATACTAGAAGAAGGGAGGCCCTAAGTTTCCGTCCCTGTAAAGGATCTGCCCGATCGTACGCAAAAGGAGAACTTTATTATCGCTTAAATCCCTAGAACTACCAAATACCTAATATCCACCAATCAGAACTACCCATTCCAGCGTCCTCCGCCGACCAGTCGACCTGATTTATCCGTCGTTCCTCGACGTTCTTTGCTGTTTGTTGAGTACCTGTATGTAATCGTCCCATCTTCCAATGCCCCGTCTATGTCCTGTCTATGTGCACCACGGTTGTACACGCAACTGTATACACCGTGGTACACACAATCGTACACGATTACGTACCCAATTTGTGTCCACAGTCAGACCCCCAATTAGGCCCTTAATTAGGCCCAATTTATAGCGCACTTTACCACATCCGCCCCTGAGCCTCGTCCCAGCCGTACAGCGGTTGGGGAGAGGGTCGATCATGCCGTTGGATATCGTAGATCATGCCACCGTTGGTCGTGTTGTCCACACCCATCAATCATGACATCATCGATCATGCGATCAGCACCCATCAATTTGTCCCTTCTCCCGCCGATCAGGTCCCAATCGGTCAGGCCGTTACCGTTAGTGGTATGCCCCTCGCGATCCAACGTTCAACCTCCACCAACCGTGGCATCTGCGATCAGGCTCTCTCGATCACGCATTTCTGCATTTCCATCATGCAAGCGATAACGGACGACACCCCAGCGAACACCACCAACGCTCCTGCCCTGGACCGGGCCGCGGCTGATCAGGCGATCGCCGCCATCAATAATGCTTACAGCCTACAAGAGGCCCCCCAGGAGCGCGATGAACAGATCACCGTGTTATCTAACTCGCTAGCGATGAGCGAAGACACTATCGCAGTGCTTCGACAGCAGCTCGCTCGTTCCAACCGCGATGTGGTGGACCGAGATGCCAAGATCAAGCGGACCGCCCTTAAACAGCTTGTGCCACTGCGTGATTTCGTTGACACTGCAGTCAACGATCTCAAGTCTAAGTTGAAGATCGCCAAAAACACCATAGCCGATCAAGAGAAAACCATGGTCGACCAACGCGCCCGGATCCGCAATCTGGAGAGCAGTCGTGATCACGATCGCTTTCTGCGATCGGTGAATGAAGATACTATTGCTGATCAAGCGCAAGAGCTGGATCAACTTCAGCAGCGCATGGACAAATTACAAGAAGAATACAATCAGGCTGCTTCCAAGAATCAGCGCTTGGTCGAGCAGGCGTTCAAACTCACCGCCGAGATTGACAGGCGCAAAGATCAATACAATCGCCTCCGGAATAAGAATAAAACCAATCGCATGCAGATGGATGACTATACCGCCATCATAGCCCAGACGCAGGAGATATGTGAGCGGGTCGAGGGAGTGTTTGACCTCCAGGCTGAGCTGGATGATCTACACGCCGCATATTCTCAGCTGGAGGAAGAGCTTTCCACCACACAATGCCACTTCGAACAAGTTTCTGCAGAACGCGACACGCTGCGCAATCAACTGCAACAGGCTCAAGACGAAGTCATGCAATTGCGCTCGTTTCACTCGGACCTTCAGGCCCAGTTGGCTGGTATGTCGTTGCAGACGCAGATCGCACCGGTTTCCCGCACCCCTCTTGCAGGTTCTACTCAGGCTGCATCGCCTGCTGGCCTTCCCGCTTGTTCTCCAGATGGCTCGATCAGACGCACCGCTCCTTCGTCTAAAAGACGTATTCAACGTTCCCGATCTTCCTCTCGGTCCAAGCGGCCACGACTCCTTCCCCCCATTTCGGAGGCGAAGACGCAGGACGATGATCCTCCAAGTCCTGATCAGGACGATGAAGGTGGATTCCCTGACCCTATCGCTTCAATTCCATCTACTCCAACAATTAGCGAGTTCGGGAGCGAGGATTTGCCTGATCAAGGCTCTGCCGGGTTCCTTTTTCCTCGTACGGGTGATTTCAAGCCGTTGATCACGGTTCCTGATGATGCCACCGACGCCGACATCCTGCCGTGGACTCCAAGTCAACTCAGTGTGTCCGATCTGCGTAGCGTCACGGCTCAAGTGGTCTTTGACTACTTGACTCACCCCCGAAGGATGGTTGTTTCCAGCCTCCACGCATGCCCCTCCGGCTGATCAGTGGTTTGGTCATTTGATCACCCATCCCGAGGTGAAGCTGTTATATTCCCAACGCCCTTGGGTCATTTTCACGACCATGCTGCCGCCCATTTCTTTCCGCTCAGTCGTCTGGTTTGCCGACTTTGAAGCGAAGTACCGGTCGTTTCTCAACCATCACGCGCTGGCGATCTGGGAGTCGACGCATTATCTCCCCATCGATAAAGCCTTCGCGAGACTGATGACTTCTTCCGGGACTATTATAACGATCGACGTCAGCGCAGAAGTCGTGCCGGGGAGACATGTAAGAGGATTGTGGAGTTTATCCTGCGGGGGATGATCGACGGGAAGTGTGATCTCGACATTTTCCTGGACCCGTCGATCACCCATTTTGCTCGAAACCGTCCTCTGAAGTTTTCCCCGGCCGACGATGGGGCGTGGTACCCCGGGTTCCTATCGGACCCGCCACCTAGGACCCTATCAGACGTGTTGAGAGAGGTTGATGACTTTGAACCTTGGCAGGTTCAATATCGCCTTTCCCCCGAAGACACCCTGGCCGTAAAATTCCTCGCATCCGTCGCAAGTTCTATGGGTCTGATTAGACGGTTGATCACTTCTCCTTTAATCAATAAACACTCTTGATCATGCCATTTCCCACTGTTGTTTCGTTACTTTTAAATGCATAATATAAATCGGTATTCTGTCGGCTCATCTGCCGTTTCGCCATCACCATACCTCGCAATATCCATCGTAAATACACCACTTCAAGTCTTTCATCATTTTTCATCAATTGTGAGTTTCATCAATCATTTTCTTCGATCGGAGGTTCTTCGATCATAATCCCACGATCGGTCCATCGATCACGCATTACTTGGACTCTTCGTCCACTTGCATTACGTCAAACCGATGTATGTTGACCATCTTCCTTTCGAAGTCCTTGATCATAGCATCACAGTTCAGATCTGCCTCTTCTACCCACGACGACTCAGCATAACCTTTCCAGTAGACATGATATTCGCGTAACGTTCTTCCATACCTAGTCTTTCGACCAGATCGGACATCGGTGATACGATCAACTTCAAATTTATCTGGATCCATCGTCCTTTCCCAGCTTTCTTCGGGTAGCAAAGCTTCATCGAAGTCGAAATGATCTTCTCCCCAGCGCTAACACAGTAGTAGGGCGATCTGGAAATTCCTTGAACAATTTCAACTTGGACAGGTGCACCACTGGGAACATACGATAGTCGGTGCCGGCTGTAACCAATCTCGCCGCATGATTACCGATCACCTCATCGACTCTGAAGGGTCCATGCCACATATGCGCTTGTTTCTTCGTGAACCCTTCTTTCACACGATCGAGATATAACCAGACCCTTGAACCAGCTTCGATCTTGTGTGGTGTCACTTGATCGTTGTGCTTTTTAGCTCGATCGGCCATCGCTTGGTGCAATCGAGTGTTTACTTGATCACGGGCGTATATGTAGTCTTTCTTCAACTTATATCTCCACCGACGAGCATCACGGTCTTTACGCCGAATTCCACCCAGTTGTAATGTTGATTCCAACGATGATCGCGGATCCCACCCATACGCCAAATAAAATGGTGTTTCTCCGCGAATGCGATCAGGGGTCGAGTTTAGCGCGAATACCAGACGCTCTGCATACAAGCTCCAATCTTCCTGGACGACATCTGATACATACATCTTGATTGCCCGTGTAATCGTCTGCACCGTCCTTTCCGCCTTGCCGTTCGCCTGTGGATGGTATGCCATAGTGGCACTCTGACGTTGTCCCACGATTTTGTTGAACGCACGAAATACTTCCGACATAAAACCAGGTTCCCGATCATGCCTGATCACCTCAATAGCCCCAAATCGTCGAAATACAATTTTTTAATTTTCGGCGACTTTCTGCGCTGATCGGGACGATCCAGCTTTTGCGATCACCATACCCGTGAACAAATCTGTCCAAATCAGCAGTTCCGTATGTCCATCATTTGATCGGGGCAGTGACGGGATATGATCCATAGCTATCACTTGGAATGGGTACGTAGCCTCGATATTCCCCGGCGACATGCCCTTGATCGTAAGTTGGCCCTTCCTCGTCTCGTAATCTACGCATTGTCCAACAAATCTTTGTACACTTCGAAATAAACTACGCCAATCAAAATATCGTCTGATCCGCTGATATGCACGCTCTAACATGACTGATCCTGTTACGGGCTTACACTGTGTTGTGCGAGGAAGCGCGCAATACAAGAGGGGTAGGATTAGTTGATGACAACTAATCATATACTAAAAGTAAATATAAATATTTACTTATGTCCTAGAACGCAAAATTAAGAGTGTTTATTTAATGGGTGGTTAGCGGCTAATAGTATAGTAACTACCTAATTAATATAATAATATCAAGTATTCAACTAACTGTACTATTAGTTAACCTGCAAGATTCGGTATTTATACCGAATCGACTTTTCCTTCGTAGATTAAAAAACCTTATAATCTCTTATTTAAATTTCAGACAACGCGTCTGAAATTTAACTGTGATATTCTAACTTGAATATAAATTATGTAATGGAACCCCATTACATACGCCCTATGCCTTGGTGTCCTCCTTCCAAGCTCACAAGATAATGGTGGAGGACATCCGCATGTAGGGTCTCGGGTAAGACCAGCTTAATCGAAGAACGTCAATCGTCTTGATCATCTTGATCATCGCTGGCTTTTCCTTTAGCCATATTTCCACAGTAAATCAGCAATCCCTGTTCGTCGACATCGTAGTTGTCGGCAATTTTCGCGCAATCCTTTACCTCGTCTGCGCTCAATTGTGAGACGTCACCGTACAAATAACTTCGCAAATCATGAATCCGTTTCTCTTCGTCCTGCGCCTTTTTCACACGTTCCGACCTCATCCCGTCTATGGATATATCGGGCCACGTTGACGGAGGTTATGTGATCGTGTCGTCACTAGCACTTGTTGGACAGTGGGATCTTCATTCCACGTGATCACTTCCGACAATCTGTTGAGATTGACCAATTCCTCCAGCTGTTTCTCGTCATCAATCTCACATCTTGTTCCACCCTGCATGGCCATAGTGGTGATATGATCTGCACTCTTATTCCACTCTCTTTTAACATGCACCAGATCATGATCGGTCCATTTACGAAGGAGGTTAAACGCACGCTGTTGCAAAACTTGCAAACGCGGAGCTTTACACTCTATTTCACCGCACATTTGCCTGATTACCAAATTCGAATCTCCACACACGATCATCCTTCCTTTGGGGGATCGCGACAGTAGGTCCAAACTTAAGAGCAATCTATGGTATTCAGCTTCGTTCACCGTGATATCAGGTGCATGATCAGCCACCGCGATCATAATCTTCCACTCCGGTAATTTTCACACGATAGCTCCAAACGCACCTAGTCGCTTGCCACTTGCAGATCCATCGAAACTGATCACGTAGAGTTCTTCGCCTTTCTCAACCGTAGGGGGTGGTACTTCAATCATCTGCCTCGGCTGCTTTTTCGGTGCGATCGCAATCAGTGCTTCATAAATTTCGGTGCGGGGGTGATACTTACAGCTAACGCCCCTAGTACCTCCTCTTCTCCATGTACACATTTCTTGATCTCGAGGTCCCATTGTGATAAGATCGCAGCCCATCTGCCCAATCGTCCGTCTAGCCCGTTATCCCGTTGGATGTTAGTAACCATTTCAACGTGGATAAACGTGACAAGACAGTGATCGTCTTTCCGACCAGCATCGTTCGTGAAGTAAACATCCAGAACCCGTAGAAGCGCAAGAACTTCCTTTTCGACGGGGCTGTAATTCAGCTCACCGCGCTTCAATGTTCGGCTGGCGAATGCGACGGGACAATACACTTGATCATGTTCTTGTACCAACGCGTCAAATACTGCCCATTTGCTGGCGTAAACCACAATCACCGGCGTTTTGTTCTGATCAAAGTGGTGCAGGGTTGGTGCTGACGAAATCTTTGCTTCCAGCATGCTGAATGCTACTTTGGACCTGATTAATCGATCGCCTTCGTGATCCGTATTCTCCTTTCTCAACGATCGGCTCTTTAACTTTTGATAGTCCAACTCCCTTAATTTGTAGAGCACAGCGGCATAGATTGCGAAGTCTTCAATAAATCAACGGTAGTAGTTCAAGCTCCCCAAAAACGATTGCATGGCCCGTAAGGTGACAGGGAAAGGCAAATCGATCAGATCATCCAATTTTTTTGGATTTTTTCCAAACCGCGGCTAGAGACATGATGCCCCAAATAAGGAGCTTCACTTCGCCCCCAGTACGATTTAGCCACGCTGATCGACAAGTTCCATTGATCGCACTTTTCCAACAGGTACCGCCCTTTATCACATAGGGTAGTTCATGTAGTTGCCGGGATCAAGATATCATCGATATATGACCGCCTCTGCAGCACAGACGGACCCGGTGTCTGGTCAGGCTTTCCCACAGTAAACACATCAGCCGATTGGTCAGCTCCGTCCTTAACCTTGAGATACCCGTATAATGCATTATCGATCAACCGCTGGTAGATTTGTGGAGCATTCTTTAGGCCAAAGGGCATCCTATTCCATTCAAACAATCCAAACGGAGTGACAAACGCAGAAATCTGACGTGCTCGATCTGTCATAGACACGACCCAAAAACCACTCGCCATATCTAAAGAGCAAAACCACAACGCTTTGTCCAAATCTTCGAGTAGATCGGAGATCAGGGGCATTGGGTATACCATCAAACGCGTGAGTTGATTCACCGCGCGATAGTCGATACATAAGCGAATATCAACTCCATTCTTCTTCACGATGATCACTATAGGTGATTCCCAGGGTGACGTAGACGGCTGGATGATTTTAGTAGTCAGTAGCCCCTTGATCAAGGCCAATAATTTCTCGCGAAATTGTGGAGCCACCTTTCGACACTTTTGGGCGATCGGGCGCGCATTGCCTACATCAATATCGCAAACAACTCCACGTGCAGCAGGAGGTAGCGCGTTCCTTTTCCCGATCAACAGATGTTTCTTCGCCCAAATTATATCGCGAAGCTGATCAATTTCTTCTGACGTGTTGACCAAGGGATATCCGACTTGCAAATCATCTTTGTTCACCTCTTCGGTACTTGCGGACGCTTCAGGCAACGTAGTAAGCTGCTTCTCCAATTCTTCCACATACAAATCTCCGCCTTCATGGTAGCAAACTTGATCATCGATAGGGATTACACCAAATTCGCTATGATCGGCTGAGACGGGGTGATCAAGCATCTCTTGAACCGGCGTTCCTCTTGTAACAGGTTGTTCAACTCCGTTATCTAAGGTCGGACCTTTCATCCCCGGCTCCTGATCGCACAGATCTTGCACCTCTTATATCTTTTGCGACCCTCCGGTTACCAATGCCACATATGTGATTATCGGATCTGTAGGTCGTATTAAAATACTTCGAGGAGTAGGATACTCCCTCTTCTCGACTAGGGGACCTTGATCGACACTTTCTTGACCGTCATACAAAGAATCGGTAGACGCTTGATACGCGAGATTTTGCCACTCCTTATAACGATTAGACCCTATCGAAACAAATCCAGGGCGACGGGGCACATCATCTTTGTTCATCCAGATACCTAAAATCGTATCGTCTTGTACAATGATCGGATGATCAACGACGTTCGTAACACGAAGATATCGCAAATTACCCACGCCCCTAGTGATATTGGGGACCCAATCTTTTCCACGAGTAATCCACAACTTTCGAGATCGCTGTTCATAGATCCGAACCTCGGCAGATCGAACTACTGGGATCTGTTCGTACTGATTAAGTTTCATATAATTACCATCTAGATCCGTACAGCTGTCGGCGTCCCTCCAATGGGATGATCACCTAATCAGGCAAACTTAGCGCACCATGGGCGATGTCTAATCGAACACCAGCTGGTATCATAAAATGCATACCCAATATAGCATCTTGACCGACAAGTCTGCTCACCCATGCATGGAAATAATTGTGGTGGAGTCAAGTTCAAAATCGAACACCGTAGTGTCGAGAACCTGACCACCATCGTGCCCGGCCGTCCAACTTACAAGGGGTGTACCCTGCGAACCTTCGCCTACGATCCGATCTAATCGTCCGATGCTAGCAGACGACCGATCATCAGCATAGGACGCCTGATCCGATTCGTTCTTCATCTCACCTTGTGTACCCTATGGAATGGGCTGCTCACACACTCGGTGGATCGGTGCTGGGAATCGACTTGAGGTCTAAATGTTGGAGACGGTGCTGGGTAGTGTACTCTGGGCGGAACTCTTCACCCTGGGTACGGACAGACCAGTTATACTCCAAGTAAATATACTTAAAAGGGCAGATCGTTCAATCTATCGTAGAGCCCAACCAATACGAAAATAGAAGTCCAATAATCCAATATGGAGATCCAATAAGAGCGTGATACCTCCACAAATGATATCTACACGAAAATAATCCAATAACTTGATGACACGTTCCAAACGTGTGCAACTTGCGCTTGAAAAGCCGACCAATGTGTACTCCCGTCGAGGGACTTCCGGCGGGCCAAGTGCGCCTGTAACGCGTCCCGGCCGGGTATAATAAGCTGGAGGGGATTGCTAGACCCTCTGCTTCCAAACACTCTGCGGCGTGCATAGGCGACTGATGTACAAAGCGACGAAACGACTTCCCGTTGAGTGTTAAAGGCTGAAAATTAACGACTAACCAAAACTATCTCCCTATGGTCCCCAATATGTACACACAAATCCGTGTTCTTGACACCTCTTGCACACGATTGGCCCAAAAGCCTCCTTGATTTCCACCAATACAATCGACGATAAGCCGATCGGTGTGCTGCTGACGCAAAACGACCAAAATTCTTGATTCCGCTTCACCACAGACGCCCCTGAGTCTGGTTGTAGCCGCGCAACGGTAACGACCCGATCTCACCACATCCGAGACCTTCGCAGAAGCGGACTTCACCGATGGAAAGATCTTCGAGTCCACCTTCGCCAGGTACTTGCCTTGTACACATGATCGTCTTGTAACCTCTCTTGACGCTCGTTGCGTGCAGGTGCCCCGCGTTTCTCATCGCCCCATATCGACTCACCTACCAGATCGACCCGATCTGACAGCCCTCTCAGCACTCCAGAGTCCGACACACCGGATGGGCATCAGATCGAGGTCGATCGGCTCCAGAAAACAGTCAGGGAGCTCCAGTCGCAGTTGACCATCAAGGATTCATCGCTCCTGCAACTTCGGAAGGAGATGGACACTTTGATTCCTATATCCACGAAGTTGCAGGAGGTGATCGCCGAAAACGCACATCTCCGGGCCCATATCGTCCAACAAACAACGCGAGGTAAGCTGATCGGTCTGCTTTCCGTCTTGGGTCTGGTCTAACCTTCCTTTGCATGTAGATCGGTTGCCCGCCGACATCGCCAAAACGTTCGACGCCTTATTTACGGCTGATCGGCAGTCTCATGATCATTGCCATTAGCTCCGACCAATCTTGGAAGGGCTGATCGGCGCACGGCACGATCTGTCTCGCTTGGAGGCCTACCGGTCGCACCTCCTGGAACAGCTCGCAGTGGTCAACCGGCAGAGGTTGGAGGACCAGTCCGATCGGACTTTACTCCGCACCCAACAGGGTGACCTGGAGAGGCAGATCGGCGAGTTGCAGGTCGTGGTCCGGGAGCAGATAGGGAAGGTCGAGTCCTTCCAGAGCCGATCGGACGCCTGGACCCAGGAGTCGGATCGTCGCTGGGGGCCGTAAATCGCTGCTACCAGCAGTTGATTGACCTGTTGCACCGGCGTCCGGCTGCATGTTCTAGCGCTGACCGGTCTGCATCGGCCGTTCAGGTCGATCTCCATCAAGATCGGACCCGACGCCACTCATTGGCCAAAAGTAAGCACCCCGAAATTTCGAAAACTTCCATGAAACGTAAGGACTCGTCGAAGGGCTCAAGGTCGCGAGCATGGCGCGCGACTCCGAACTCGAGGATAAGCGAACGGTGCCCCAGAAGAAAGCCAAGACGCTGGCGCATCTCCCAAGCCCAATATCGGATACAGGTGACAAGTTTATCATCACCAAATCTCGTGCGCCCTCGCTCCCCCGCGCCGCTCACACCAAGCTTATAGAGGTCTCCTCCGGAGAGGGATCGGGGGGCGGATCGAGCGATTCCGAGTTCTTGATCACTGAGTTATCCAAGTCCCGATCCGATCAACGCCGAGGTTCCGTTCCTGCGAAGACTCCATCGGGGGATAATAAGGCGATCAGCTCCCAGGGTGATGGTGCTTCACCGACGCGCGAGTCGACCGTACCGTTGACTTCGTTCCAGCCCGGCACATCTGGGCTGCGCAATCACGCCCGATAGAAAGGGTGTTGACCGTAGATCGACCTCTCCCATCGCTGACTTCGGATGCCATTTCGCCATGGTCATCGTGGCAGATCGGTAGCTTGTACCAATCAGCCCTTACCAAGCAGATATTAGCCCGATCTCTATCGCGCCCGACCTACTGGCTTTTTCCTCCAGCGCCAAAGGCTCCTGACGCTTCTACAAGGCGGGCGGACCTGGTCACAGCGCCACAAATCGCCCGTCTGTACGCAGATGAGCCATGGAAAGTGTTTGTCCGCCCCAAGCTGGGGTCCATGTTTGCGTCGACTGCGTGGATCGACTCGTTCTTAGGTCGAGTGAAGGCTTTCAATGAAACCTACATCCAAGAGATCTGGGAGTCTACGCACTATCTAGTGCTTCCTCCTGGTCGAGAGCAACACGATCAAGGCCTGATCTCGTTCCAGAAAAACCGAAAGAGGCGCCGGAGTCGGGCGGGAGAGGCCTGGCAGACCCTATGCCAGTTCGTTCTGGGAGGGATGCTAGCCCGCGAGTGCGACATCGACATCTTCTTATATCCTGTGGTTCTCCATATGGCCAATCGTAGGGTTGAGAAAGCCGGGGTATTATCTGATGACGGCGTCTGGTATCCCGTTCTTCATTGTGATGAGCCGATCGCAGACCTGAAGGACGCTTTGATCCAGATCGATCGGAAGGAGCCCTGGCGCAATCAGCACCAGAACCAGATCGGAGACCATCCGGCGCTGACTATCGGCCGTCTGCGGGGTGATTGGGATTCTTGATGCGTCAGATATCTGACCAGATAATCCATAATACATATCATCATTCTTTTCAAACTCCTGATCATCTGATCCCTTAATCAAATATCGTCACTTTCTCCAAACTTGCACCAACACGTTATCATACACAGTTTCCATACACATCGCGAAAATTATCACCACGTTCATCACTCCACTACTCAGTTCAACACAGTTTATCATACTAGTTCACCATAATTCAGACCTTACACATATTCACACCGATCGATATACTGATCGGTGCTACTGTGTGTCTTGATCTTCATCTTCATGAGTCTGAAACACTGCAAAGCGATTCCGACTGACTCGTTCTCGCTCGAACTCTTGTAACAGTGCTCCACAATTTAGGTCAAGTTCGTCGATAACAAGTTGCTTCGTCATGAACCTTCCAGCGGACCAGATATTCTCGGTGGGTGCGACCGAAACGTGTCTTCTTGACCGATGGGACATCTAGCACCTTTTCCACCTCGAATTCGTCCTTTCCCAACTGTCCTCCGGCAGCAGAGCTTCATCAAAATCGAATCTCTCCGCTTCGTTCACCAGACAGGGCATTCTAGGTAGATCGGGGAATTCTCTGACCAGCTTCAGTTTGGACACATGCACGATCGGAAAAACTTTATAATCCGTGCCGATCGTGATCAGACGAGCAGCATGATCTCCGATCAGCTCTGCTACACGGAAAGGAACGTGCCACATATGAGCCAACTTCTTTGCATAGCCTTCCTTGACCCGATAGAGGTATAACCATACCCTCGCCCCTGGTTCAATACCATGAGGGCGGACCTGATCGTTATTCCGATCTTCTCGATCTTGCGTGGCCTGACGCAACTTTTCATTGACAACTTCTTTCGCATGCTGATAATGCTTCTGTACCTGCATGCGCCAACGACGGGCATCGCAATCGCGGGTCCGAGTGCAGACGATCGGTATCGCCGCTTCAAGTGTCCATCGAGGGTCCCATCCATACGCCAGATAAAAAGGCTTTTCTCCTCGGAACCGATCGGTTGAAGAGTTGAGTGCGAATACCAGTCTCTCTGCATACTCGTCCCAGTCACGTTGGTCCGGATCGGCGACATACATCTTAATTGCCCTTGTGATTGTCTGCACCATGCGTTCAGCCGATCCGTTCGCTTGCGGACGATATGACATCGTCGCGCTCTGTTTCTGGCCTAGCATGTTATTGAACGATCGGAACACCTCACCCATAAAACCGGGTTCCCGATCGTGTCTAATAACTTAGCTGGCGCCGAACCTTCTGAACACACATTCCTCGTAACTCTGGGCGATCTGCTCCGCAGATTGGGATGCAGTAGCCTTTGCTATCACCAGACCAGTGAATAGGTCGATCCAGATCAGCAGCTCGGTGTTGCCGCGCGTCGATCTGGGCAGCGACGGTATGTGATCCATTGCTATCACCTGGAAAGAGTAAGTAGACTCGATATTTCCGGGCGATCGGCCCTTGATTATAGGTCTGCCCTTTCCGGTCTCGCAATCTGTGCAACAGCCCACATGTTTCTTCACGCTCCGAACAAGTCCTCTCCAGTGAAAGTTGACCCTGATCTTGTGGTATGTCCTGCTTATGCCTTGATGTCCCCCTTCTATACTCACATGGTAGTGATGAAGGACATCCGGCTGTAGAAGCTGAGGGATCACCAATTTCGCTAGTCGATCTCGATCGGCACTGTATTGATCAACGTCACGGCAGTAATATAGCAATCCATTGTCATACACATCGTAACTGTCCGCGATCTTGGTACACTCTTTCGCTTGATCATTCGTTAACTTGGACAGTTCACCGCGCAGATAGGCCTTCAAGTTGACGATCCACTCTTCTTCGTCCTGCGCCTTGAGGATCAGTTCCGCCCTTAGCTGTTGTACAACGCACTCACTCAGCCTTTCCTTTGGGAACGGTCGGCGAGACTTCTGAGTTCGCGATCTAGTTGTCGCCATCACATGCACCTGATCAGGGCTTTCCTTGGGCTTGGTCAACTCCGGGAGCCTGTTTATGTCCATAAGTTCATGTAGAACGGCCTCCTCGGTGATCGTCGCCCCGATCTGGTCCCGCATAGCCTGGGTCGCGAGGTGGTCGGTGCTTCTGTTCCAATCTCGTTTCACGCGCAAGAGCTCGTGGTTGGGATAGTCCTTCAGTGCCTTCATCACCCGATCATTCAGCAACTTCAGCCGTGGTGCCTTACAGTCAATCTCCCCGGTAATCCGCCTTATCACAAGGTTGGAGTCACCACATATGATTATCCGCCCTTTCTTTTGTGATTACAGCAGATCGAGACATAGAAGGAGCCCCCGATATTCCGCCTCGTTGACCGTTATGTCAGGCGTGAAATCAGCGGCGGATGCTACTATAGACCATTGTGGTAACTTCCACAGTATGGAACTATAGGAGACGACCTTCTTCTTCACGCTAGCCGATCCGTCGAAACTCAACCCCAGGAGTTCTTCATCCCGATCGACGATCGGTGGCGGCAGCTAGATTGACTGTCGAGGTTGCTTCCTTGGGGCAATCGCCATCAGAGCCTCATACACTTCATACCTAGGGGTGATACTGGCAGCCAGTGTGCCCAATATCTCCTCCTCTCCCTTGGTGCACTTGACGACCTCGAGGGACCACTGTGACAAGATCGCTGACCATTTGCCGAGCCGACCGTCCATCCCGTTGGCTGATAATAGCCGGGCAAATGTCGACTTTCTCGAAAGAACCTTTACCGATCGGCCGACCAGTAGGTTGTAGCACACATCCAAAATCCGTAGTAAAGCCAGAAGTTCCTTTTCGACGATCCCATAGTTGACTTCGTTCGGCTTCAATGTCCGGCTCATAAAAGTGACCGGGTGGTACACTCCATCATGTTCTTGCACTAGAGTGGCAGAAATGGCCCACTTACTAGCGTACACAACGATCGGCATTTTTTCCGGATCGACGTTTCTGAGAATCGGTGCCGTCTCCATCTTGGCCTTCAGCATACCGAAAGCAACCTGTGCACGCTTCATGTGGTCATCTGCCTCCACCTGCGGAAAATCTGCAGGCAGATCAGAGCCGCAGCCCTCTCGTAAAGGTGCCCGATCTACTTCGCGCAACATATGGTAGTCGACTTCCGGAGCTTGTACAGCACGGCCGCATAATTTGCCAAGTCTTCAATGAAGCGGCTGTAGTAATTCAGGCTACCTATGAAGGACTGCATTGCCTTCAGTGATCTGGGAAACGGGAGGTTTCTCAGTGATTCCAGATCCTTAGGATTAGCCTCCAGCCCACTGATTGACACCATATGACCCAGATAGGCGACCTTGGACATGCCCCAAAAACTCTTCACAGCACTGATCGACAGGTTCCAGCGATCGCATGTCTCCAACAACCGTTCGACCTTATCGCACAGATCGCTCCATGACGAAGCAGGGATCAGTATGTCGTCGATATACGATCGCCTCCCCAGAACGGACGGTCTCCTTTTCCGATCGGGTTCACCCTCTGTAAATACATCATGGTTTTCGGTGGGGTCCCGATCGGTACTGATCTTGAAGTGTCCATACAATGCGTTGTCGATCCGCCTCTGGTAGATCTGGGGCGCGTTCTTCAAACCGAACAACATACGGTTTCACTCGAACAGACCGAACGGCGTAACAAATGCGGAGATCTCGCGAGCCCGATCGGTCATCGAAACCACCCAAAATCCACTTGCCATATCCAGTGAGCAATACCATAGGGTCTTGTCAAGATCTTCTAGCAGATCGCTGATCAGCGGCATCGGGTACACCATAAGCTTGGTCAACCGATTTACCAACCGATAATCGATGCACAACCTGATGTAGACGCCGTTCTTCGTGATCACAATCACGATCGGCGAGGACCACGGCGAGGTCGACGGCTTAATGATCTTGGTGGCCAACAGTCCTTTAATAAGTCAGACAATTTTTCGCGGTACTGTGGCGCCACACGTCGACATCGCTGGGCAATCGGCTTGGCATCACCCACGTTGATGTCACAGATCGCTCCGCGAGCAGCCGGGGGTAAAGCATTGCCCTTCCCGATCAGCAGATGTTTCTTCTTCCATATGATATTCTTTAGCTGATCGATCTGGTCGGGACTGTTGACATCCCGAACACCCACTTGCAGATCGTCCATGGTGACTTCGGGCGGATCGGCAGACACTTCAGGGAGGACTGCCATCTGGCTCTCCAGCTCCTGAATGTATTGATCCCCGCCCTCATGTATACAAACTTGATCGTCTTCCGGGGCAATATCACCCAAACCGTCCTGATCGGTAGCACACTGCTGTTCCCGATCGGCGTGCTGCTCTCCAACGACGTCGATCTGCTTAGGCGCGCGATCGTGGTCCGCCCCATCAATCCCATGCTCCCCTTTTTCTATTTCCGGCTCCGCTGTCGCCTGTTCTTGTGACGCCACCATGTTGACGAACCTTGGCTCATCTTCTTGATGGTCCACCGTGTCCGGCGACTGCGGTGCCTTTATTCGATTTAACATCTTCTTTGGGGTTACATAGATGGGCTGTTCCACCATATGTGAGGTATCTTCTTCCACCGGTCCATCATCGCTGATCAGATCGGTGGTAGATTGGTATGCCAAGTTCTGCCACTCAACATACCGTCTCGATTCGATCGAGAAGAACCCCGACTTTCTTGGCACCTTCCTTTCCGCCAGCCTCATGCCAACAATAGTATTGTTGTCGAGCGTAAGCGGCTTGTCACCGATATTAGTGACTCGGACAAAAACAAATCGGCCGGCGCTCTTCACAAAGGTCGGCACCCACCTATCGCCCCTGGTCACTCATAACTTCCTTGATCGAAAACCTTTGTCGACCGGGGTATCAGCGGATTGTCCGACTGGAATGGTGATATCTTGATCCCACCTGACCAGATCGGGGTACGATCCGTATTGGGGCCGCCGACCAGCTAACTGGATCTGGACCTCATCCGGGAGTGTAAGCACTCCATGAGACAGATCTAGGCGAATACCCGCCGGCACCATGAAATCCATGCCTAACAGGGCATCATGAATGGCAAGCTTGCCGACCCAAGCGCTGAAGAAGTAGGCCAACGAACCCGATAGGGTGATCTTCACGCGCGTCCTTCCTTCGGTCATGTAAGAGTTTTCACCAATTCCAACGCATTCTTGTCTCTGGGTGTCGTCTATACGACATCCGACCTTACGAGCAAAGGCGGAGTCAATAATTGAAACTTCGTCCCCAGAGTCGAACAACATTGTTGCATTCTGGTTGTTAATCTTACCACAGGCTTTCGCCTGCATGAACCATTTGTTGGGCGCATGATACTTCCAGTAACCGCGAGACTCCCCAGGCATCAGACCCAACTGCATGACCACCTTTGATCGGGAATATTCATCGGTCGTGAGATTGTAGACCGGATGATCCCGATCTACGCAATTGAGAACAGAAACATGTATTGTCGGTCTTATTCTCCTTGCCGACATATGCATAGATGCCAAACGTAGATCGCTCGGCTGATCCAGATTCCAACCTGGCGAGTGTTCTAGTTTAACATCTTTTCCACGTACGGTGGGAGCATCCCCGCGTGCTTGCCTGGCACATATCACTTGCGCATCAGATTAGAAACTCTTCGATCTTGCACTGGCCGGCCTCGTGGATCTCTCCACATGATCTGCATACGAAAAGGCAGTGATCGGTGGGGTGGCCGCGTCTTTTGCACTTCTTGCATATTAAGTTCTTCCAGCAGTCCCCAACATCATGCTTGCTCGACCCGCAGTGAGAACACTTCTTGCGAGGTCGGTCCGGATCGTACTTGTTCCCACTCCTGCCCTTCCGATCTGCCTAGTTAGGCGCCGATCTGGTTCTTGGGGCAGGTTCCGTGACGAAAACGTGGTGATACGGGTCCTCGTCTGACTCCCGACTGGACAGGCCGCTACTTTCCTCTTCCGATCCAGTGCTATCTTCAGTCACGATCGCCTTAACAGCACGGGTCGATCTGGTCAGGGGCCTCTTCATAGGGTCGGTCTGGGTCTTCGATCTGTAGCGACCCGATCCAACGGTGACCTTCGCCCTCATGCTGCGTGAGTGTTGCAGCGTCCAAAACGTCTGCTCCACTTCCGTCACGTCCTTTAGACGCAGCAGAGTGAGCTGATCTGCCAGATCTTGGTCATCAAGGGTACTAATATAGTGACCCACGTGCTCCATAGCGGCACCGTTCGGCGGGTTGCCTTCCTTGATCACTGTCCCGGCGCGAATTGCAGCCACGTTCAGACGGTGCAAATACTCGATCGGCGTCTCGTCGCCCCGCTTCTGTATATGGTGATACTTGCGGGCGGTATAAAATCCGGAGTTGCAGTACTGCCCCTCAAATTCTGAACATAGCAGATCCCAGTCAGATCGGACATCCCGACCCAACTGTTGGATCCAGTTCGCAGCCGGTCCTTTTAGAATATCCCTGAAGATCAGACACCGTTCCTTTTTTGGTGTCTGATCCCGTAAGAAAGCAAATTTGACCCGACCAAACCACGATCTGGATTTCTCCTCGTCGGCGTCCTTGCCAGTGAAATCCTTAAGATCCGTGGTCTCAGCCATGCGAATGCGTGGGATAGCAGTAGATCCAAAATCAAAAGCGGTTGTAGAGGCTAGGATAGCCTTGCGTTCTGCCCGCCCCTGCACTGTCTGACCCATAGTGGTCATCCGGATCGCCGATCGACTCCATGTCGAAATCGCTGTTTTTGCTTGATCGGCGCGGTCGGGCTGGCTGTGGCTTGCGTCTTCCTCTGCCAACTGGTTTGCCACCTCGGATAGCCTTGTCCGTTGATGCCACTGACTCCATATCCACATCCCGGCAAGTATTGAAATTTTGCCGGGCAGATCGGTTCTGGGCATGCGGGCGCGGAGGCGATAGGCATCGGTCTCCCATGAAACGCTCCATCATTGCTTCAAACATGGCTTGGACGTTAGCTTGGGTCATGGGCAACGTGTTGGTATCCTCATTTGGAGGTACTGAACCTGTGGGGGCTCTTGAGGCCCCGACTGGCATGCAGCCCCTTGCGGCCGCACGTCCTTTTTATGCTCCCATGGGGGTATGGTCCGCCCCCATGGTCATCCGCTCAACACCGACCTCCAACTCCGATGAGCTATTAGAGACTGATACAACGACTTATCGTCGGAGAACACATCATCGTATTCTGCCGTGATTTCAGCGGTCTTCAATGCCACGGTGGGAGTTGGGCGGCGAACCGCCCCCACCAACGGCACCACATGATCATGGAGGGTCGACATCGACATCTCCAAATTCCAAGTGTCCAGATCGAACAGTTTCTGCACGTTGGCGAGGTTCTGCACTTTTATGCCGACCTCAGCCAACATCGCCAGCAGGTTCTTCACCAATAGCAAAGGCCGATCGCTCTGGATCGGCTCGGTGGTGGGTCCGAGAAGGCGATCGGGGATCTGGAGGTTTAAAATCCGCATGACCTGGTCTTCGCGAGTAATCGCTTTAACTCGTGGATGTAATACATCCTGGTCAGGTCTTCTTCCTTGATAACCCCATCCCCGACCTGCGACTTTTCTTCCAAGTCGTCTTCCTCGGACGGCATTCTGAGCCTCTGCTTGGGGACCTTGGGAAAATGGATCGGATCGTTCCGATCAGCCTCCAAGTCGTTTTCATCTTTAATTTTCTTTTCCTCAAAACATCCATTTAAATGCATAGGATCAGGAAAAAAGTCATGATCCTTTCCGGAACTATAGCAAGACTGCTATAGTCCCGATCGGCTCCGGTGGGAGCCTTATGGGGAGGAAAAAACTTATTAATCCCGATCTGGTCCTCCACCCGGCCAGATCGGACATCGCCATCTTTGTCGACAACGAGAACATAAAGCGATAGCCGTTCCTTATGTCCTCTCCAGAACGATTCCACATTTAATTCATGGCATTCAATTCTTCGCGAGATATCATCGCGGTGATATCCACGATCACCAAGTGATCCGGGCACGCTCACCATTGTGGTGGAATCAAGTTCAAAAATCGAACACCGCAGTGTCTAGAACCTGACCACCATCGTGCCCGTCCATCCAACTTACGGGGGGGGGTACCCCGCGAACCTTCGCCTTCGATCCGATCTGATCGTCCGCTGCTGGCAGACGACCGATCATCAACACAGGACGCCTGGTCCAATTTGTTCTTCATCTCACCTTGTGTACCCGATGGGATGGGCTGATAAGACACTCGGTGGATCGGTGCTGGGAATCGACTTGTGGTCTAAATGTGGGAGACGGTGCTGGGTAGTGTACTCTGGGCGGAACTCTTCACGCTGGGTACGGACAGACCAGTTATAATCCAAGTAAATATACTTAAAAGGGCAGATCGTTCAATCGATCGTAGAGCCCAACCAATACGAGAATAGAAGTCCAATAATCCAATATGGAGATCCAATAAGAACGTGATACCTCCACGAACGATATCTCCACGAAAATAATCCAATAACTTGATGACACGTTCCAAACGTGTGCAACTTGCGCTTGAAAAGCCGACCAATGTGTACTCCCGTCGAGGGACTTCCGGCGGGCCAAGTGCGCCTGTAACGCGTCCCGGCCGGGTATAATAAGCTGGAGGGGATTGCTAGACCCTCTGCTTCCAAACACTTGCGGCGTGCAGAGGCGACTGATGTACAAAGCGACGAAACGACTTCTTGTTGAGTGTTAAAGGCTGAAAATTAACGACTAACCAAAACTATCTCCCTATGGTCCCCGATATGTACACACATGAAAATATGTAGGTACACGCAATATCATGTGACTTACCAAAATCCGTGTTCTTGACACCTCTTGCACACGATTGGCCCAAAAGCCTCCTTGATTTCCACCAATCCGATTGCCGCTAAGCCAATCGGTGTGCTGCTGACGCAAAACGACCAAAATGCTTGGGTCCGCTTCGCCACACCTCTCATCTTCGCTACAATTTCGTGCCTCTTCAAATCTCCCCACGTCATCCACGGCCCGTACCATTGTCCAGGATCCTGAATTCTCCGTCGTTCGTCGGTGTTCGTCGGTGTTCGCTGAGTACCTGTACGTAATCGTCTCATCTTCCCATGCCCCGTCTATGTTCTGTCTATGTGCACCACGGTTGTACACGCAACTGTATACACCGTGGTACACACAATCGTACACGATTACGTACCCAATTTGCGCCCGCAATCCGACCCCTAATTAGGCCCTTAAGTAGGCCCAATTATAGCACGCTTTACGACAGGTATGTTTACGAACGATATCAAGCGCGCTCATCGCGTGATTCATGCGTTAGACGCGGATACCACGTGAATTAACAATTCCAATCTTGCGCATCTCGAGACTCCGTGGGGTGGGTACAAAAAGTCGAGTGTCGGTCGTGAAAATGGTCTTGGCGGCGTCGAGTCCTGGACGCAGATGAAATCCGTGTCCGTTGAAATGAACGGGGTCGAGT
>CM047580.1:3637468-3648202 GCA_026184515.1 Peronosclerospora sorghi
CTTCATCGGTAAGGATGGAGTGCGGGCGGATCCCGCGAAGGTGAAAGCCATTGTGGAGTGGCCTTCGCCTGTAAATCTTAGGGATTTACGGAAGTGGCTTGGATTAGCCAATTATCTCCACAAATACAGCGAGAATTACGCTGAAATGGCGAAGCCATTAACCGACCTTCTTAAGAAGGACGTTGATTCGTGTTGGGAACCTAAACACCAAAACGCTTTTGAAGCGGTAAAGGGGAGAATGTTGAAAGCTCCCGTTCTTGCTCTCCCAGATTCGGGGAAACCATTTAGTGTCGTCTGCGACGCCTCCGATTTCGCAATCGGATGTGCTTTGTTACAAGCAGACGATACAGGAAGGGAACGCGTTATCGCGTTTGAGTCGAGGCAGCTTAAAGCTGCGGAACAGAATTATCCTGTTCATGACAAGGAGCTACTTGCAATGAAGTATGCTCTTGTCAAATTTAGGGTTCACCTACTCGTCTCAAAGCCGTTCGTGGTTTATACTGACCACGCGTCCTTACAGACAGCGACAAAGTCGCCTCATCTCTCGCAACGGATGGCCCGTTGGCTCTCCTTCTTTGCGGAGTACAACTTTGAGGTTAAGTATAAGCCTTGCAAGCAGAACGTGCTTGCAGACGCGTTGTCGCGTCGTCCCGATTATGAGCTCGCTCACACGACATTCATCACCTCGTCTGTGGTGGATCTCATACGCCAGGCGTATGAGAAAGACCCACAGTGTACGGCGCTTATCAGCGCGTTGGGTGGAAAGGGACTTGGCTCGTTTGAGCCAACCCTATCAAGTCGAGCTAAAGCTCGTTTACACCGTTACAGGTACTGTGACGGTTTGCTATATTATAGAACGAGCGCGGAGGACACTCCGCGGGTGGTAGTTCCTCACGATGAGAAACTGAAGTATAGAGTCCTCTTTGAGGCACATGACGCCCCTACCGGGGGTCATTTAGGTCGGGATAAGACCTACAGCGCTTTAAGCGCTTTGTATTGGTGGCCCAACATGTATAAGTGGGTCGGTGCGTATATAAGCACCTGTGAGACGTGTCAGAGGGTTAAACCTTCTGCAAGTTCAGCTGCGACTTTGGCGAGCTTATCGGTTCCAACGGAGTGTTGGAAATCCATTAGCATGGATTTTATCTTCGGTTTTCAGAAAGATAAGGCCGGGAACACCGGCATATTGGTTTTTGTAGACCGATTGAGCAAGATGACTCACCTGGCGGCGGTGCCAGAGTCCATAGATGGACAAGGAACAGCGAAAGTGTTCCTAGACCGTGTCTTTCGACAACATGGTCTACCCTATTTCGTTGTGTCGGACCGGGATCCCCGTTTTACGGGACAATTCTGGGGGGGCGTTGTTTAAGGTGCTAGGCACCAAGCTCCTCATGTCCACTGCGGATCACCCGCAGACGGACGGTCAGACGGAACGCGTTAATCGCGTTGTGGAGGATATTCTCCGGAGTTTATGTACGGATTCTCCAAAGAGTTGGAGTGAGATGCTTCCGATGGTTGAATTTGCTATCAACAATTCGGTACATGCATCTACGGGGTTTACCCCGTTTTACGTGAACGGATTAGTGAATCCGAGGGTTCCGTTGACGCCACGTGTGTGTGGCCCAGGGCTTGAGGGAGGAGGATTCCCCGATGTCAGCCCTGTATCTGTGCGAAAACACATCGATAAGTTTTTATCGACGCGCCTTAGTGTCTTACGACACGTCTGCGATGCCATGGCGGAGAGACAAGACAAGCAGAAGGAGCAAGCTGACCGCAAGAGGCGGCGTAACGAAAAGGTGTACAAAGTAGGAGAAAGTGTTTTATTAAACGCTAAAAATCTTCCTACATATGCATTTTCCAACGTGCTGCGGAATAAACTGCGCCCCAGGTTTGTGGGGCCTTTTAAGGTATTAGCCCGAAAGGGCTTGTCTTATACCTTGGACATCCCGAAGGTGATGCGTACGCATCCAACCTTCTATGTGGGTATGCTTAAGCCATACCAGAACCTGGAGTCGGGTCCCCTCTTGGAGGAGGATGGGAAGTAGGATAGCCGAAAGGCACGACAGGTCGGAACATCTCCGATAGGGTTGAAATACGGCCCTGAAGCTCCGCAACGAGAGACTCGAGGGAGGCAAGCCGCCCCTCGATGCGTTCATTCACACTCCTCTCGCCATGGAGTCCCTCCTGGGCATCTAGTATGCGACGGCCGTGTCGATCACAGCGCTCGTGGAACTCACGTCGCAATAGCGCAACCTCCGCCGCCAGTCCTTGATACGGAGGGTACTCCGCATTACCATGTGGAACGTCTGATGGCGCGACGCCATCACCGGGGTGAGACCCAGTACCTGGTAAAGTGGAAAGGTTATCCACATTCCCAGAGCTCGTGGGAGTCCGAGACTCCCCTGTGGCAGGATTTCCGTGACGTCGTTGACGCTTTCGAGTGGGAGAATCCCGCAGAGAGTCAACGACCAAAGGGGCGGAAGAAGCCCCTTCACTCCCAGTAGATGGGAGTTTGACGGAGGCAGATGCAGAGTTTGCATTGCTCTCCGGCACTACATCGAGAGCAGGGCGCGTGTAGTAAGAGGCAGGTAATTGCCCTTGCGCTTTTGCCTGTGCATAGGCCAAGCGTAACGCCCTCTCTACCCGAACGTCGGGTTCGGAAAAGCTGTTGTACACCGCATCAAAGTTGGGGAGGCGCTTCTCCCCTTCCGCCCAAGCGCGGAATGCCCGTTCTGCGTCCTCGACGCTTTCGTTCCGTAAGAGAACGAAGGGAACCTCTCGGAGGATATCCACGAGGGCACCGCGCGCGTGTTTCCCGAGGCGCGTTAGGTAGGACTTGGCAGTGAAATGCTTGGGCGTTAGCAGTTTGACCCGGAGTTGTTTCCGGCGCGCAATTTCACGCGGCAGTATATCCGCTGGACCAGGGGTATAGGAGGCTAAACCTCTCTTAACCGCGTTCTTCGCCCTCTTTTGAGGGTCACGAGGTCCCTTCCGTGCCGGTACGGCACGACGGGCTCCATGAACCGTATTCGGTTCATTGGTGATGGTCGCCTTCGGCGACCCGGATGCATCATCCGTAGTTGTTAAGGCGGCGCACGAGTTAGAGCGTTTTCCCCACGTGTGGGGAATGGATTGGATTACCGACAAGCCGTTCGGCGCTGTCGGAGTGGTCATCCGTTGGGGAGATATTCCCAAGGGCATCCACCTCCGAGTTATCGGAATAGTTTCCTTCCATAGCAGCACTAATGGTGCTCATGGTTAGCCAGATGTTCTGGAAGTTGTAGTTCTCCAACTAGAATTGATTTATTGCGTAAGCAATAGTCTTGATGGGGGAGGATGTAACAGGGTTACATTCGGGTCACATTTAGTAGGTGGTGTACGTGAGTACACTACGGTTGGGGGTCAGTATTGACCGGTCCGAAAGGTTTTGGACCATTGGTTATTTTAACCAATCTGGGCAGGATCCCTTGGTGGTGGCGTGGAAGCCAGCCACGTGTTGGTACACAGGTGGTGTACATCACATTTTAGCTAGGTACGAATTTAGTAAGTTCTACTTAGTATTACATATAGCTTACATTAGTTTAAATTAATTTAGGCTAATTATATATTAAATATACATTCAGTTTACATTTCACTCAACCGACTACCAGACGCTCGACCTCGACCGGTCGCGCGTGTAGTGAGTGCAGTAGCGTAAGGGGAGTTCTCCCCTTAGCTACCCCCTTAGTAAGGGAGCCTTGTGTTAAGGCATTAGAGAAAGCTAATAGTAAACCAAAGTGGGAATCTTGGCCCCGAGTAAGAGAGTTCTCTCTTACTAAGCCCTTTTTTTATAAGGGCGTATCGGCTAAGTAGCGGCGGACGCCGCTTAAGGAAAGTCTTCCTCTGTGCGCTAGCCGCACCGTGCGTGTACGTACCCGGCTACACTTCCAGTAACGAAAACAGCAGTTCCAGCCGTCGATCGGCCTCCAGCTTTACCTGAACAATCGATATGTTGATGGACCGATGGCACACCGGTCTCTTGCCGACTCGTCAGCACATAACGCACATCCACTGAGCGCCGCTCTTGTCTGTCGGTGCAGTCGAAGATCATAACTGAGCCAGAATTTTCCCACTTGTACAAGCCGGAGTGCGACATCTTCCGTCAGTACAATTAGCACTGTGGGACCAAGGTGCAGCTTGAAATTTTCCACTCCAGGGTCAGCGTAATAGGAACTGGAACTGTCCTCAATCGTCAGCTTTGCTACACAATTAGAATCATCAAGGTACGCTTCCAGTATCGGAGCATGGATCTGTATTCCAAATTCCGGTACTTCCATCCAAGCAGATGTGCTTACTGATTCAGGTTCACATTTACGACCAACACCACTGTCGGTGGTCTCAGTGTCCGCAACCCAGAGCACACTGAAAACGTCCATTATTTCGCAGAATACTTGCAATAATGTAAGTGGCATGACCCAACCAGATATCGTGAGATCGGCATTGAGTCCGTTCTGAAGCACAATACAAGTGGATTCTGCTTGCGCTCCTCGATACTACATACGCATTATTAGAAAGGGTTCATCATTCAAATGATCTGCTCTCATTTTGCCAGGTGACAATTCGCCATTTTTTAGGCTCAAAAACTTATCACCAACGTGCAAGACACCGTACGCTGACGACTGGCGATGGTCCATTGCGGTGAATCCTTTAGACCCAGGTACAACAAGAATGCCGAGCGTTCAGGATCTACTGCGCGATGTACATCAGAAACAAGTCGTACGCAGGAACAAGAGTTGCTGCGTCTCCAGTTGCCCTTCATAGAGCGGATCGACCACGTTTCTAGGTGCTAGTGCGATATTGATGGGCGTATTCACTAGCGAAGGTGAACGACAGCCCGTGTGATCCCCCGCGTAAATTATACGGACACACCTTATGCTTCATGCGCTCGGTCCAGTTAATGCTAATTTAAAGACAATCAACACGACCATGTAGAAAAAGAGAGAGACGGCAAACACAAGCTGCGGCACGAATTCAAAAAAGAATGTCGCGTACTCGCGGAAATACAAGCTATTTCAGCCTTTGAGTAGGATGCCAAACGTCATCTGGACAATCCCAAAAATCACTGAAATCTTGATCATGAACGATTTAAAAACCAGCAGCTCGTTGGACGAAGTTTTCCAGATTGGATCTAGTCCCATCGCGTGCACATTGTCGCCATTTGAAACGTTCGTCGCGTTGACATACGTCATGTGGCCGTGAATCTTGTAATCGGCAACGCACTTGACGTCGCGACGGTGCGAGTCGAGACAGTCGTCTGGATACGCAAATTTGGAGCGAAAAAGTTCAGTGGGAGCGAGAAGAAATCATCGTAGATTACACCGGCGTAGACGGCAAACTCACCCATCATAAAGAGCATGTACCGTCCTCCATAGATGGAAGCCGTCATTTCGCCCAAGTTTTCTGGTTGGTCTAGACGACGTTCCGTCAGAATCAGATACAAACCAAAGAGCATGACACAGACGACCGTGTTCAATGTCCCCGTACATGACACCAAATAGAAATGGAAACTTCACAGCCGTAAACACGGACAGATTCACTTCACGATAGCGAGGACAGCCGTACGTTTCAACGAAATTCTGGAACGCATCCGTGAACTTGTTGGTCTCAAAGTACGTTGGCGGGACGGGCCACGGCTTCACCACGGAATCCACGAGTGATGGCATGGATTTATCATCGAACGTCGTGTGGACATGCGTGACGGCATGACGTACACTCACTAAAGCTTCTTTGATGACGCATCCTTTCGCACGGAGCATGCCAATCACATCAGCACGGAACATGTTGAGAGCATGATACGTTGCCTATTCTTGTAGCACCGACCGATTCCATGACTCGAGCGTCTCGGCCACGTCTCGAGATAAGAGGTCACAAATCTCTCGATTACGACGCAGAATGTGGCTGCTCTTATTCAGTTCCCCCGCATTGCTCTGGATCAAGTGGGCTATCGCCGCACGATCATCGATTGGTGCTAGAGTACATTATCGCGTGAAACGCATCGCAGATCTTGCTCAGTTTATTCTCAGTAAACGTGGACTGGAAGAAAACGACAAACGCGTGATTGATGACCGGCTTCCCATTGGTTGGATCAACCAATGGCTCTTCAATGGGTGAAAACCGCGTAAAGCAATTGCCGCGTGCCGTGAGAAAGATCATTCGCTCAAACTTTAGTCGTTCGTCCGCGGGCACGACCACCGTGACATTGCGAAAACGCAGCGTAAACGCGTCTTCTCCCGCTTTCATTGCAGCACTGGACTCGACAACGCTGTACCCTCCCGTGCGTGACGCCTTTCGAGATCCATGGCGTGTTTGGACTTCAGGAACTACATAAAACAATCACAAGTGAGTGCAAGACGAAATGAACGAGGCATGAATGCTTAAACATAACCAAGACGACTGCTCGTTTTTTAAGGTAGCAGCTGTGCGGTAGATACTTGAAAACCCTCCCTGAAGAAGCCCGTCCAGTCCTGACTCATTACACTGCACAGCAGGCTTCTCTCCACCACTCTCATAGTTTCTCATTTCGGTGGCACCGACACAAATATATACCGGACGGCTTGCTACTGGACAAAAAAGGAAGTAATTTAACCGAAAAATAAATCGGGAGCGCGATTGGTTTGGGTCTATCATATTTTGGTTTCGCTCTAGCGCGCCCCTCGAAACTAGTATTATAAATCAGGGTTAACTAAGCCCTTCCTGTTAACTACAATTTCCGGGCGAGACGCGCACATGCGCACTTTGCTCGACAGAAGTCCGGCGACGGGATTTGTATGGGACACGTATCGTAGATACTTGAAGGTAACTTTTCTTGCTTGGTTTTCGCTTGTCTCTCGCGTCGATTTTACCCCAAACAATCGAGCAAACTCTTGATCGGAGTCTTTTCCGTACTGGATTAACGTGCCACCCCAGCCGGTCCTCCGGTGAAGATTTTCTTCAGGGCAAACCTGTAACAAGGGTGCTGTTACCGACTTATAGTACATAGCTGTGTTGTGGAATCGCCCAATAGGTAAGAAACGAATCTAAATTTGTTTCTATATAAACCTTATATGAAATAAAGTTACTATTTCCTATATCCACTTTAGTCCCACACTAAAATGACTTTAGTGTTAGACAGAAAATTAAAGAGTAAAAATAAGGTTTACTAACTAAACAAATACAAAAATATTAGTGACTTGGCTGATTTAATTATAAAGTTAAATCCCTTCTGAATCGGTTAAGTGAACCGAATCTAATTACCAATGGATTATAAGAATCTAATGTAAGGTTTATGTGCAACCCTATGTTTCAATTAGAACAATTATATTTTAACCTTAATATCACTGGTTCTTATGTAATCGAGTCTCGTTACATCACCCCTTTTATAGTGATTGGTGGATAGTATTATTGGGTGGCCATGGATTTTCCAAACTGACAACATAAAGCTCGGTGGTGAAGTACAGTTGAAAATTATCGACCAGTTTGTACCAGTGTACCAGTTGTCAAGGCAGATCGATCGGGTTGGCTGACAGGACGGAGTGTTTTGGGCCAATCGTGTGCTTGGAGTGTTTTGTACGCAGATTTGAGGTAAGGCACACGGTTTACATATAGTTTACATATTGGATTTTAATTGGATATTAAATACAGTGTTCGTTTTACATTGGGTTGTGGTGGAGTCCAGTTTAAAATCAAACACCGAAGTGTCCGGAACTGAACCACCATCGTGACCAGCCGACCAACTAACGGAGGGGGTACTTCGCGGACCTTCGCCTGGGTGCCGATCAGGTGATCGATCGGCACTGCAGGACGCCGAGTCCGATTCATCACGCGTCTCACCTTGTGCACCCATTGGTATGGGTGGCTACACACTCGGTGGACCGTTGCTTAGTAGAGACTAGAGAAGATCGATATGGATGTACCACTTCTGGGGTACTGATCCAAAATTCCAACGAAAAATAATGCGATATAGCCGATCGGCAAACGAAGCCGAAATCTTCACTCCGAATCCGATTAAATCTGGCCCTTGACCTCCCGAGGCAGTGAGCAATCCAGCCAATAGTAAATCATGGCACTTGATTGCGGAGCAATGAGTAATCCAGCCAATAAAAGTTTCTGGCACTTGACCGCAGATCGCGATGAGTAACCCAGCCAAAAAATAACCCGCCTTCCTTGAGCGGGGCCGAACTTGAGTGGTGAGTGAACGTAACGAGTGATCCCCGTCGTGGGGCTTCCGGTGGAGCTCTGTCCTGGACGGTCTTAATAAGCGTGAGGGGACCCTGTTAACCCTCTGCCCCCAATGACTCAGATCGGAGCCACTGGCGACTTACGCAACCCGATGTAATACGTACACTTTATTTAATATCCAATTAAAATCCAATATGTAAACTATATGTAAACCGTGTGCCTTACCTCAAATCTGCGTACATAACACTCCAAGCACACGATTGGCCCAAAATACTCCGTCCTTTCAGCCAACCCGATCGATCTGCCTTGAAAACTGGTACACCGGTACAAACTGGTTATAATTTTCACTTGCACTTCACCACAGCCGCCCCTGAGTCTGGTCGCAGCCGCACAACGGGAGCGGCCCGATCTCACAACCGTATTCAATTCCATGCAATCTTCCGAATCCAATGTACCAGGTAAGTCCACTTGACTTCCGATCGCCACATTTTCCATTAACATTTATCTTCATAGGTGATCGGCGCTCGCACTCCCCGCATCTTCAAGTTTCTGACCGATCGGACCATTTGGACGACTTCGGGTGACACTCAGATCTTCTCAGAACAAGATGAGCCCCGAGTTGAGGTCGATCGGTCCCAACAAACCATTGATGCACTCCGGGAGGAGTTGAGAGTTGAGCTCGAAAAGAAGACCGTGACCGACGCCGCGTTCCAGAAAATGCGCCGAGACTCCAAACGACTTCCGAGCTGATCTACGCTATACAAGCAGATAGTTCAGACTTTATGTCCGAGAATCAACTTCTCAAGGCCTTGGTTCCGCAACAAAACCGATCCGGTATGCCCATCCACTATTAACTCCACGTTATATCGATCCTCAATTATTACTATATGTAGATCCACTGGTGATCAATGTTTTCCCGACTGTGCAGACACTTGTCGATACCGCTAGGCAGGTGTACGGCCACTTCGATCTTCTCCAAACGATGTAGGAAGGGATGATCGGCACTCGTCACGACTTGGTTCGTCTCGATATCAACCGATAGCGTCTTCAGGAGCTACACGCAGTGGTCGTTTGACAATTCTCGGAGCCTCAGGGTGATCGGTCGGTCATATACTACCAACGAATCGAGATGGATCGGCAGATCGTTGAGCTAAAGCTCACGATCGACGATTATTCCGGCACAATTAGTGCCTCCCAAGATCAGCTAGGCATTTGGACCCGAGAGTCGAATCGACTATGGGGAATCGTCTACTAATTGTCTACGGGTGCCGTGATGAGTTGGCTACGTGCCTGTCCAAGTCGCTGATCGCCGATTTCATTCCTTGCGGAGTAGCATCGAGCGCCCTCGCGGACCCACAGGCGCATTCAGCTGGTGCGAGTTACCAAAAAAATTCGGGCGGAAATTTTCGCCATTTATTGGCTGAAATTCCGCCCCCCAAAATTCTCGCACACAACAAAAAGCGCAAGGATGCATCGAGAGGCGCGAGGGAGCAAGACCTAGCGGCTGATAGGGACTACGCGGAGAAGCCAGTGGCACCCCAGAAGAAAGCCAAGACACCGACAAAGCTTCTGTACGCGACAGCGGACTCATACGAGCCAGTACAAATTCAGCATTAGCTTCGTGTGGCTCGGACTCTGAGGGTGGATCGACGGATTCGGTTGAGCTGGCTTCCACTATAGCACGTTCCCGATCCACCCAGCGTCGCCGATCTGCTTCCACAGTTGAAACGTCAACGCCAGGGGCAGACCAAGTGGTGAACCCGAAGGGTGACAACGTCAAAGAACCACCGAAGCCGGCTGTTGAGGCATCCAAGCTAACTGTTCTACCCGGCACTTCCGGACTATACCGTCATACATCGTTGGGGGAATTGCTGTCGACGAACCATGGTCTCCGGGTAGATCGATCTGTTGCGGCGATCTGTTCCGATCAAGCAACAGCTGGCCCGCACCTATCACGTCCAGACTACTGGCTCTTCCCGCTGGCGGTCAGACAACCAGGTGCAACTGTGTGGCGACCCGATCTTGTCATCGGTTCGCAGGTCGCCCGTCTATATGACGCCAAGCCATGGGAAGTTTTGCTGAGCCGCGACCTGAGCGTCATGTTCACACTGACTCCGTGGATCGCCTTATTACTGGGTCGTCTTGAGCAATATTATAGCGTCCACTGCCAAGCGATCTGGGAATCGACCCACTACCTGGTGCTTCCGCTGGGCAGGTGAAGGCGGACAAGGATCTCGCGACGTTCCAGAAGCAGCGTAAACGTCGGAGTCGGGAGGGCGAAGCTTGGTTGTCGATCTGTCAATTCGGGTTGGAGGGCATGCGGGCAAAGGCGTGTGACATTGATGTCTTCCTATACCCCGTTGTCCTCCATATGGCTAGGCATTGCGTGGAGAAAGCCGGGGATCTGATCGAAGATGGAGATTGGTACCCCGGTTACCAGTGCTACACCGTAGTTGACAACTTGCTTGGCGCCCTGACCCCGATGGACAATGAGCAGCCTTGGTGCAATCAATTTCGTGAGAAGATCGCAGATCACCC
>CM047580.1:3658202-3728055 GCA_026184515.1 Peronosclerospora sorghi
GGGTGATCTGCGATCTTCTCACGAAATTGATTGCACCAAGGCTGCTCCTTGTCCATCGGGGTCAGGGCGTCCAGAAAGTTGTCAACTACGGTGTAGCACTGGTAACCGGGGTACCAATCTCCGTCTTCGATCAGATCCCCGGCTTTCTCCACGCAATGCCTAGCCATATGGAGGACAACGGGGTATAGGAAGACATCAATGTCACACGCCTTTGCCCGCATGCCCTCCAACCCGAATTGACAGATCGACAACCAAGTTTCGCCCGCCCTACTCCGACGTTGCTTCCGTTGCTTCTGGAACGTCGCTAGATCCTTGTCCAGCTTCAACTGCCCAGCGGGAAGCACCATGTAGTGGGTCGATTCCCAGATCGCTTGGCAGTGGACGCTATAGTATTGCTCAAGACGATCCAGTAATAAGGCGATCCACGGAGTCAGTGTGAACATGACGCTCAGGTCACGGCTCAGCAAAACTTCCCATGGCTTGGCGTCATATAGACGGGCGACCTGCGAACCGATGACAAGATCGGGTCGCCACACAGTTGCACCTGGTTGTCTGACCGCCAGCGGGAAGAGCCAGTAGTCTGGACGTGATAGGTGCGGGCCAGCTGTTGCTTGATCGGAACAGATCGCCGCAACAGATCGATCTACCCGGAGACCATGGTTCGTCGGCAGCTAGACCCGAAGGAGGCGGAGGCACGTGAACCTGCAATGCCCCCAACGATGTATGACGGTATAGTCCGGAAGTGCCGGGTAGAACAGTTAGCTTGGATGCCTCAACAGCCGGCTTCGGTGGTTCTTTGACGTTGTCACCCTTCGGGTTCACCACTTGGTCTGCCCCTGGCGTTGACGTTTCAACTGTGGAAGCAGATCGGCGACGCTGGGTGGATCGGGACCGTGCTATAGTGGAAGCCAGCTCAACCGAATCCGTCGATCCACCCTCAGAGTCCGAGCCACACGAAGCTAATGCTGAATTTGTACTGGCTTGTATGAGTCCGCTGTCGCGTACAGAAGCTTTGTCGGTGTCTTGGCTTTCTTCTGGGGTGCCGCTGGCTTCTCCGCGTAGTCCCTATCAGCCGCTAGGTCTTGCTCCCTCGCGCCTCTCGATGCATCCTTGCGCTTCTTGTTCTGTGCGCGAATTTTGGGGGGGGGCGGAATTTACCGCCAATGAACGGCGAGAATTTCCACCCGAATTTTGTTGGGAAACAACGCCAGCAGAATGCGCCTGTGGTTTCGCGAAGGCGCTCGATGCTACTCCGCAAGGAATGCGATCGGCGACTAACGAACTGGACAGACACGTAGCCAGTTCATCGTGGCATCCGTAGGCGATTACCCATAGTCGATTTGACTCTCGGGTCCAAATGCCGAGCCGATCTTTGGAGGCAGTAATTATTTCGGAGTGATCGTCGATCGTGAGCCTTATCTCGGCGATCTGCCGATCCATCTCGCGTCTTTGAGAGTATAAGACCGATCGATCGCCCTGAGGCGCCGAGAACTGCCGAGCAACCACTGCGAGATGCTCTTGAAGATACGATCGGTTTATTTCGAGACGACGCAAGTCGTGGAGAGTGCCGATCAGCCCTTCCAACATCGTTTGAAGCAGATCGAAGTGGCCGTACACCTGCTGAACAGTATCGACAAGTGTTTGCACAATCGTAAAGACATCCATCACCAGTGGATCTACATACAGAAGGGAGTGAGGATGGATCTAAAGTGGAGTTAACAACGGATGGGCATACCGGATCGGTTTTGTTGCGGAACCAAGGCCTTGAGACTTTATTCTCGGCCATCAAGTCCGAACGATCCTCTTGTATAGCGTCGATCATCTTGGAAAGTCGTTTTTGAGTCTCGGCGCATTTTCTGGAACGCGGCGTTGGTCACGATCTGCTTTTCACGCCGCAACTGCCAACTCCTTTCGGAGCTCATCAATGGCTTGTTGGGACCTATCGATATCGACTCGGTGCTCATCTTGTTCTTCGACAATTTGAGTGTCTCCCGAGTCGTCTAAATGGTCCGATTGGTCAGAAGTTTGAAGATGCGGAGAGTGCGAGCACCGATCTCCAACGAAGACAAATGTTAGTGAAGTTGTGGCGATCGGAGATCAAGTGGATTTACCTGGTACATTGGAGTCGGAAGATTACATGGAATTGAAGACTGTTTGTGAGATCGGGCCGCTGCCGTTAAGAGAAAGTGAAAAGTATTGACCAGTTTGTACGAGTGTACCGGTTTCAAGGCGGATCGATCGGGTTGGCTGAGAGGACGGAGTGTTTTGGGCAAATCGTGTACTTGGAGTGTTTTGTACGCAGATTTGAGGTAAGGCACACGGTTTGCATATAGCTGACATATTGGATTTAAATTGGTTTATTAAATATAGTGTTCGTATTACATCGGGTTGCATTAGTCGCCGCACCACACGGATTCATTGGGAGAAGAGGGCTAACAGGGTCCCCTCTTGCTCATTAAGCCCGGCCAGGACAGAGATCGACCGGAGGTCCCACGACGGAAAGCACCCATTACGTTCACTCATCCCTCAAGTTCGGCCACATTAGGAGACGTGTTTATTTGGCTGGGTTACTCATCGCAATTGGCGATAAAGTCCCAGGAATTGGCTGGATTACTCATTGCCTTTGCAATCAAGTGCCAGAACATATTATTGGCTGGATTACTCACTACTTAGCTGTCAAGCGCCAGAAAACTTATTGGATGGATTACTCACTGCTACGTGTAGTCAAGTGCCATATTTTACCGCATTCGGAGTGACGATTTCCGCTTTATTTGCCGATAGGCTACATTGGATTATCTTTTCGTTGGAATTTTGGATCAGTACCCCAGAAGTGGTACACCCGTATTGACACCTACTGAAATCTTAACTAAGCGACGGTCCACCGAGTGTGTGGCCACCCATCCCAATGCGTACACAAAGTGAGACACGAGACGAATCGGACTCGGCGTCCTGCAGTGCTGATCGGTCACCCGATCGGCATACAGGCGAAGCTTTGCGGAGTCCCCCCTGTAGGTTGGTCGGCTGGGCAGGATGGTGGTCGAGTGCCGGACACTTCGGTGTTCGATTTTGAGCTTGACTCAACCACAAAGGCTGAAGGCTTGAAGGGTGATCATGCAGGGTACGTTTGCTTTATCCCGCGCATTGCACAAAAAACTGAGCAACCAGGCCATCTGACACGGTCTGTCGGGAGAAGTTTCCTGTGCGCTTCGCCTATGCGATGACGATAAACAAGTCACAGGGGCAGACGCTGTACAAGGTTGGCTTATGTCTCAAAAGGTACGTGTCCTCGCATGGCCAGTTGTACGTCGCCTTTTCACGGTCGACAGCACCGGAGAGCATCGCCGTCCTTTTGAAAGCTGAGTATGGAGAACGACGACTAATGCACAACGTCGCTTATGACGAATCACTACGTTGAATGTAGTTGAAATATTTCGCAGTGATGGGAGCTGTCAATGTTAGAGATTGCGCATGCAGTCGTTGAGAGATAAAAAACTCTTTTCTTTTTGTTTAAGAGTAATTGTAGATATGCTGTAGTTTCAATGATACAAATCGTCGGACACCATCCACGAGTATACTTAATAAAAGACGCAGGCGTGGACGCCTTAGATTGGATAAAGAGTAATTGCATAAGATACCACGGTTTTGAGCAAAAATTCACAGTATACCACCCTTTTTCAAAATTTCACAAAATACCACTGTTTTCTCCACAGAATATCACCGATTTGGCATTATCATATTTGCAAAACGCCGAATAAGTAATAAAAATATCTTGACAAAATAGAACTACAATCTATACATGTGCTTCCCTGCAAGTACGGCGATTATGCCCGGTCTGTCCACAGGTTTTGCAAGCCCTGACCGATCCTTGCGGTTGGCCGTGGACTACCTGCGCACCCTTTTATCTCCGTCGTGTTGCAGGACTTCTTCGGGTCATTTGAAGGCGCGGAGGCTGCAGTCCATCAGCAACCAGCGCAGTCATTACCACTGGTTTGTAACCATTAGCATAAGTCGCTTTGTAAGTGTCAGTGGTGTAGCAAGAGTGAACCAAAGAGATTGGTGGTCTTTTGATGCACGTCACCAATGGACAGGTGTGGAGGCAGGGAATTAGGGTATTCTGGTAGTGCTTACAAGTGCATTCTACGCCTCGCGTACCATCAGTAGCGGAAAGAGTGATAAAAAATGTTTGGTGCCATTTATGCTTACCCCCGTTGTTTCATCTGCAGGATTCACTTACCACTCACGCATACCCTGCAGATTCTTCTTGAATATCTCAAGTGGTTTGGGAGGTATATGGCTGTTTATTGCCTCAGAAGCAGTTTTCCTACTGTAGAATTTTTTCATCTGGTGCCGATACAAAGTGGCAAGAATTTCAAGTAGATGCAAGTTCTCTTACTTCCCGTAAGAACGAATTGGTAATTTCCGCCAAATTGGAGGTACAATGATCGAAACGTAAAGCTTTCATCGCGTAAGTAGCCAAATGTTCATGGTGAATTTCATTCAAGTAGGTTGCCGCATCTACTTTGAGCGCACGAAGCGCAGCAAGACGTTCCTTGAAAAATTCCATTGCAAAGCACATTGCCAGCCCATCAAAGGACCACAAGGCTGTCGTTGCCGTCCATGACTACTGCCAAGATAAGGGTCTGAACAAATCGGTTCTTAGTGAAAGCACCGTCTACCGTAAGATACGTTCTGAGACTGGGAAACGCGCGGCGTGCCGCTCCTGGGGCAATGAAGAGACTTCTAGGGCCATTCAGAGGGCTTCATGGATTGACAGCCTGCGTCTTGACCTCTGTAAGAGTATCCGGGTCAGCGACCTTTAGTAGACGCTCTGTGTACGAGTTTAGTAATGAAAACTGTTGGCGATGCGCGTCTGCGCTCTTTTTAATGCGAGTTTTATGGGCGGTAGTGTATTGAATGCTTAATACTAGCTTTCTCTCTAAGTAGCGCTTCACATGAGCAGGCTTGGTTTGTCCGTCGGCTGGGAAGTCTTCCTCAAGTAGAGCTACCAGGTACTCATGAACTCTTTGGATTCCCCTGGGCTTCTCCAAAGTTCCCTGGCAAGAATGTTCGTCATTCAAAACGCGCAAAGTGATCTGCCCAGTCTTCTTCGAAAGCGCGAAACGGACTTAGGCTGGGAAATCGTCTCCTTTACATTTCCAGTAGGCACAGCTTTTGTCCCTGGCCATAATGTTGTAAGAGATCTGCTGATCTTTCGCATGCTGTAGAGCGGAGCCAAGTCACAAACGGCTAAGGTTCACCAGTATATACCGCCATAACAGGAAAAAACATTCAATAAGCCTCTGCTCAGTCGAAGCCAAACATTACCACAAATCGAAATCTCTCCATAGTCATAGCAGAAAAACCGGTCGCCGACTGGCCATAAGGACAGTGTAAAGGGGTTACATTTAGTTACGTTGGTGTACGTAAATACACAACGGTTAAGGTCAAGTATTGACCAGTCCGAATGGTTCGGACTTATTGGTTGTTTTAGCCAATCAGGGAGGGAACCCTTGGTGAAGGCGTGGCAGCCTGCCACGTGTTGGTACACAGGTGGTGTACAATATATTTCGGCTAGGTACGGATTAAGTAAGTTCTACCTAGTATTCCATATAGTTTACATTAGTTTATTAAGTTAGACTAAGGGAGTTGCTATATTCACACCCCTTTTCCTTAAATTCACACCCTTTCATTTTACATTTCCATAATTTGCAACCCCTCCATCCCCCCTATCCTTTCAACCGCAATAAGGAAAGATAATAGCTTTTCAGTAGAAGGATTTCTAAATAGGTTCAGCCTTTCTGAAGATAAAGGAGTAGCAATTTTAGGGCTAGCTGATACATTCTGATTTTGTGGAGGAATACTTGACCGCTTTTTTTATCAAAAATTTTTCGTGAAACTTCCCGCAAATTTCTGGGATAATCAACAAAGCTGGAACGGAGCTGGAATGCGCCTGATTTCTTCTGGAAAGCTAAAAAGTGGCGTAAAAATAATGGCCTGCATCATTATGGACGCTACAAGAGTTCTTGAAATAGCTTTTGTGAAATATATCCATGATCTCCTTAATGCAGAATCTCCTTCTAAAATGTTTGCCCATCAACTTGCCAAATCCGGCGAACTCGCTAATAAACTAACCACCTTGTTTACTTAAAATTGATTGTTTTCTATCATCTTTATTACCTAGACTTTGTTGTTATGAAATTCAAGCCATTCCTTCGTGGCAAGGCTAGCCGGTGGTGCCGGTGGTCCACCGCACAGGTAATCTCCTGAACGCTTGCACCAAGATCAAAATGCAAGAATATTGCACTTCTTCTTTAGAGCTATCAAGGTTTTTTTGGTAACAATTTTTTAATTTGGTCTTACGACAACCCCTTTTGGTATGTTTAAAAAAGCTTCCCCAGATAATTGCAACTAACAACAGTACCAGCTATAGTTGATGCTACATTTGGTGTGGTTATACCAACAGTAGCTTTTATTATTTGGCAATCATCACCTCATGCGAAGTCATACCAAGTCCCTGGTTATGGCTTTGGACAAAAAGTTGGAGCTCTCTTTAGTCGTGAAAATGAAGGATTTAGCAATTTTAGAAATAGTAGATTTTGACATGCTGTGCAAGGAGGCTCCTTGCGCTTTAGTTTCTTGGGCTTTTGTAGTCGTGTTCGGAAAATAAAGCTCCAGAAATCACTGCTTGAAGGTGTAATTTCAAGAAAAAAACCTGGAAAAACCACAGAGCAGCCACAAGATGATAAAATAATTTACTTGTACGCCAAGGGAATGAGTGGATTATTGAGCCAAAATTTAGATCAATATTGCATCAGGTGCAACTAGGAGTTAGAGAGTTGCCGAAGGTAACTCTGTTATGTGTGATTTGCCCTCTGATTTGTGACTAAAGAGGGTATACTGTGTATGTATTCAAGGAAACCAGTGTGGATTTAGCTATTCAATATGCAGAAAGGGTGTGAATTTATGGAAGAGGGGTGTGAATATAGCAAATTGCGGAAAGGGTGTGAATTTAAGGAAAAGGGGTGTGAATATAGCAACTCCCTAGACTAATTACATATTAAATATAAATCAGTTTACAATTTACATTATCCTGTTAGAAGCACGACCCGGAACGGTCGCGCGTGCAGTGATTGCCGTAGCAGGGGAGCAACTCCCCTAGCTACTCCCTACTAAGGGAAGCCTTAGAGTAAGGCGTTAGCGTACGCTAACAGTAAACTAAGGGAATCTTGGCCCCGAGTGAGAGAGCAATCTCACACTAAGCCCTTAGACCAGGGCGTATCGGCTAAGTAGCGGCGTATCGCCGCTTAAGGAAAGTCTTCCTCTGTGCGCTAGCCGCACCGTGCGTTTACGCACCGGCTACATCTGGTAGCACTTGTAGTCAATCCAACACCTGTGTTGGTGAACGACATCATCTGCAAAGGATGGACCAGGACGATTGGGTCAGCTATCCCCCGTCAAACAAGTAGCCTTTAAGAGGCTGGTACCCATATTGAGTCAGGATGGCATGCGCCACCTAGTGGAGAAGGGTACTGATACCGTGCGTGAGAGGGTGAACGCCCTCATCGCCCATGGGGCGAGTCTTCGCGGGAGTTATCCCTCGTCTACGGGGGTGCGCCCTCCGATGTCCTTTAAGATAAAGGAATACACCGGCGAGAAAGGTGAAAACCTTTATGTGTGGCTTAGAGAGGTTGAAACCGCATTCGTAACCGCGAACGTGATCGAGGATCACCTGCAAGTGGGACTTGCACTGACCCATCTTACGGGCAAAGCCCGTACATGAGCGTTTACGTGTCAGGATTCGGTCACGACCGTGTTCCCGAACTGGGGAGTCCTTAAGCGAAAGCTTATGGACAGGTATGCAACGTCTGATCTGGTTCTCCAGAATCAGCTGGCGTTTTGTGTTGCCGTCAGGGCACTAGGGACTTGGAGACATATGTCCAAGGACTGAAGACCCTGTTGGCAGGGATGTACGCGAAAGCGTATTCGGACGATGTGTCCATCCCCGTCTTCATGGGAGACCTGAAAGAAGGACCAGCACGTTCGTAACAGTTCCGATGAAGACCCCAATCCCTGGGGGAGGCGTTTAAGATGGCGTTTAACGCCGAGAGGAACTTTCGTTCCTCTAAGATGGGTCCTGAACCCATGGACCTGAGTAGGTCGAAGTCTGGAGCGTCTGACAATTATGTCGGACGGACTTCTGTTGAGAAGAGTGGGCTGTATGCCGAGGCCCTAGAGGGACGTTCTCGTGACGTTGTCACGGCCCGTCTAGCGACGGGCGTATAGGTTTCTGTACCCAAGGTCTCGATTGACCTTAAGCTGAAGTTTGCAGAATTTGATAGCTTAGAACGTTGCCTAGTCCTGGATTTGGACTCGAGGTATGACCTCATTCTGGGCATGAAGTGGCTAGAACGCCACGAGCCATGGATAGACTGGAAGTCTAAGTCCATTGGCTCAACGCACCCGCGATCGGGTGAAGCATTGGCGAGTCATGAACCCACCTTTTCTCGATCGCAAAAGCAAATCTGGCGAGAGATGCCAGAGATTGGGATGCCTGAAATGATCAGTCCCAATGAGGTCAAGGAAGTGTTCCTTGACGAGGGGGATTCGGCGATTAATCCCCACGCCGTCATAGGCGAGACTGGTGAGTCGCCAGTGGTAGAGGTGGATTACTATGAGGATAAGCGCGAGGCGCTTCCTAAAGAAGAGACACGAGGTTTGTCTCTTCTGTAGGTCGGGGTTCCCGACCACGCCATGTAGGCGAAAATGTTGCGACTCCAGTGGTAGGGGTAGAGACCCTGTGGTTAAGCGCGAGGTGCTTCCAAGCGAAGAGACCCGTATTTCGTCTCTTTCGCTTGTCGGAATTGATTCCGACCACGCCGTATTAGGTGAGACCGGCGAGTCACCGGTGGTAGAGGTAACGACCTCTGTGGATAGGAGCGATGCACTTCCAATCGATGGGGCAATTGACTCCCCCCATCTGGGTCCCGGGTAGAGTCCCGAGGCCAGTAGTCAGCAGTCCTATCGGTTGCTGAATAGCGTGACAGGTGTTATCACGGAAGGCGTAACCTAGAACGGTTGCCTGGGGTAGGCGAACTGTTGTCGTTGGAGGAGATGTCCTTCAACGAGTTTGATACTGCTGTGAAAGCAGGTGAAATTGACGAGGTTGTCGTGTTGCGTCCGGAAGAGGAGTTGAACTCCTCATCCACAATGGAAAAGTCAGTTTTGGTGCAAACCAAACAGGCATTGAATGCCCGAGGCGGTATCAAGATTCTTGCGGATCCTGAGGACCCTTACCATTCCTTACTTAAGGAATTCGGAGATGTCATTAGTGACAACCCGCCTATGGGGTTACCACCGGATCGGGGAGTCCGACATGAAATTGACTTGGTTTCTGGAACCAAATACTGCGTCACTAGGCAGTGGCCTCTCCCCAAGGATCAATGTGAAGTCATCGACGCATTATTCAAGGGAAAAGAAAAGGCAGGGATGGTGCGAGAGAGCAAGTCTCCCCACTCATCTCCCACTTTTTGTGTTCGTAAACCGAACGGAAAGTGGTGCATTGTGCATGCGTACAATAAGCCGAATGTAGCTACTGTACCAATGCAAACTCCGATTCCTCGGAAGGATGTCCTCCAGAGCAATATGGCAGGCTGTACAGTTTACAGCGCCTTAGATCTGGTGGACGGGTACTATCAGGTGCTCATGCGAGCATCCGATATCCGCTTACAGCGGTCAGCACGGATAGTGGCATGCTGTGGGAGTGGCTTGTTATGCCACAGGGGCTTTCGAATGCACCAGCGACTTCTAATCGCTTGGTGACACAACACTTCCTCCCTCATAAAAAGTACGATCAGACGTACTTCGACGATATATTCGTTCATAGTCGCGCAGAAGGCGACTCTTCTGATGTTCAGACGCACCTAATACATCTTCGAGCGGTGCTCGAATGTATGCGGGAGCATAAGTTATATGCAAACGAATCCAAATGTATTTTTAGTGCTGAGGAAATTCCTTTCCTCGGATGCTTCATCGGTAAGGATGGAGTGCGGGCGGATCCCGCGAAGGTGAAATCCATTGAGGAGTGGCCTTTGCCTGTAAATCTTAGAGATTACGGAAGTGGCTTGGATTAGCCAATAATCTTCACAAATACAGCGAGAACTACGCTGAGATGGCGAAGCCATTAACAGACCTTCTAAATGAGGATGTTGATTGGTGTTGGGAAACCGAACACCAAAACGCTTTTGAAGCGGTAAAGGGAAGCTTGTTAAAAGCCCCCGTTCTTGCTCTCCCAGATACCGGGAAACCATTTAGCGTCATCTGCGACGCCTCCGAGTTTGCAATCGGATGTGCTTTGTTACAAGCAGACGATGCGGGACGAGAACGCGTGATTGCGTTTGAGTCGAGGCAGCTTAAAGCTGCGGAAAGGAATTATACCGTTCATGATAAGGAGCTCCTTGCAATGAAGTATGCTCTGTCAAATTTAGGGTTCACCTACTCGGCTCAAAGCCGTTCGTGGTTTATACTGACCACGCGTCCTTATTGACAGCGACAAAGTCGCCTCATCTCTCGCAACGGATGGCCCGTTGGCTCCCCTTCTTTGCGGAGTACAACTTTGAGGTTAAGTATAAACCTGGCAAGCAGAACGTGCTTGCAGACGCGTTGTCGCGTCGTCCCGATTACGAGATCACTCTCGCGACATTAATCACCTCGTCTGTGGTGGATCTCATACGCCAGGCGTATGAGAAAGACCCACAATGTACGGCGCTTATCAGCGCGTTGGGTGGAAAGGGACTTGGCTCGTTTGAGCCAACCCTATCAAGTCGAGCTAAAGCTCGGTTACACCGTTACAGGTACTGTGACGGTCTGCTATATTATAGCACGAGCGCGGAGGAACTCCGCGGGTGGTTGTTCCTCATAATGAGGAACTGAAGTATAGAGTCCTCTTTGAGGCACATGACGCCCCTACCGGTGGTCATTTAGGTCGGGATAAGACCTACAGCGCTTTAAGCGCTTTGTTTTGCTGGCCCAAAATGTAGCTGGTGCGTATACGCACGGTGCGGCTAGCGCACAGAGGAAGACTCTTCCTTAAAGCGGTGTCTACCGCTACTTAGCCGATACGCCCTTATAAAGGGCTTAGTAGGAGAGATCTCCTACTCGGGGCCAAGATTCCCGGGTTATTTTACTAATTAGCCTTAACGGCTGTGTTCCCTTTACGGGATGTAAGTAAAGGGAGGGCTACCTCTTACCTACGACACTCACTGCACGCGCGACCGGTCGAGGACGCGCGACTGCATTTTGGAGTGAATGTAAACTGAATATATTTAATATGTAAATAGCCTAAATTAATTTAAACTAATATAAACTATATGTAATACTAAGTAGAATATTCCAAAATCGTACCTAGCTAAAATGTAGTGTACACACCTGTGTACCGACACGTGGATGGCTGACAAACCACCACACCAAGGGCCCCTGCCCTGATTGGTTAAAATAACCAAAGGTTCGAAACCTTTCAACCGGTCAATACTGACCTCAACCGTAGTGTACTAATGTACACCAACATTACATGTAACTCGAATGTAACCCCGTTACATCCTCCCCCATCAAGACTATTGCTTACGCAATAATCAAAATCTTGTTGGAGAAGTCCAACGCCAGTACGTCTGGCCTTCCATATGTACACCTTCAGTGGTGCTATGGCGTCTCCTCTAGAAGAAGTATACTACTCTGAGAACTCGGAGGTAGATGCCCTTGGGGATACCTCCCCAACGGTTAACCTCCCCGACAGCGCCGAACGGCGTTGTCGGCAGCCTAATCCGTTCCTCACACGTGGGGAAAATGCACTAACCAGTACGCCACCCCTGCCCATACCGAATGCTACATACGAATAGCCAAAGGCGATCGTCACTAATAAGCTGGACACAGCTCAAGACACTCAACTTGCCGCACAGGCACTAAGGGCTGCGTTACGCGCCCCCAAACGCCTGCCAAGGACGGCTTATAATTTTTATGGTCCTCGTGACCTTCCAAGGTGGGCCAGTCGTTTGGTAAGGACCAGCTTAGCGTCCTATAGCCCTGGACCCGCGGCTGAACAGCCGTATCAACGCGAACACCGTGAGAAACTCCGGCAACAACTGCTTACACAAAAGTAGTTCACTAGCGTCTCATACCGAGAGCGCTTGGACAGGCAGGTACAGGGTGCCCCTGTTGAGAACCTCCGCGAGGTTCCTTTCGTTCTTTCTCCGGTAGAAAGTGCTGATGATGCAGAGAAGAAGTTCCGCGCTTGGGCGGAAGGGGAGAAGCTTCTCCCCAGTTTCAATGAGCTGCACGACAGCTATTCCCGTCGAGACATTTGGGTGGAGAGGGCGTTGCGCCTGGCATTTGCCAGAGCCAAAGCGATGGAGTTATTACGTGCTCCATATCGCACGCGCTACGCCAGCGTGCCTGTCTCCACCATGGTGCCAGAGGACAGTGTGAGCGTCAGGTCTGCCTCCGGCGAACTACCACTTACTATGAATTCTCCCGCTCGAAATCGTCAACGACGTCGCGGCAATCCTGCCGTAGGGGAGTCTCGAACTCCCACGAACTCTGTGAGTGTGGATACCCTTTCCACTTCACCAGATACTGGGTTTGACCCCGATGATGGCGTCGCTCCATCAGCCGCTCCACATGAAAGTGCGGGGTACCCTCCGCATCAAGCATTGGAGGAGGAGGTCGCGCAATTGCGACGTGAGATTCGCGAGCGCTGTGATCGGCACAGCCATCGCATCCATGATCTCCACGAGGGGCTCCGCGATGAGCAGGATGCCACTGATCGCTTCAAGAGGCGGCTTTCCTCTCTCGAGACGACCGTTGCGGAGCTTCGTGGTCGCATTTTAGCCCTTTCGGGCTTCCTTCGCCCTGCCGTGCCTTACGGCTCTTACGGGTATCCCCCTTTCCACCCCCCTCCAGGAGGGGGCCCGCCTCCGGGTCCTGGTATGGCTTAAGCATACCCACATAGAAGGTTGGATGCGTAAGCATCACCTTTGGGATGTCCAAGGTATACCATAAGCCCTTTCGGGCTAGTACCTTAAAAAGGCCCCACAAACCTGGGGCTCAGTTTATTGCGCAACAAGTTGGAAACTGCATGTGTAGGAAGATTTTTATCGTTTAATAAAACACTTTCTCCTACTTTATATATCGTTTCGTTACGCCGCCCCTTAAGGTCAGCTTGCTCCTTCTGCTTGTCTTGGCTTTCCGCCATGGCATCGCAGACGTGTCGTAAGACACTAAGGCGCGTCGATAAAAACTTTTCGATGTGCTTTCGCACAGATACAGGGATGACATCGGGGAATCCCCCCCCCTCAAGCCCTGGGCCACACACCCGTGGCGTCAACGGAACCCTCGGATTCACTAATCCGTTCACGTAAAACGGGGTAAACCCCGTAGATGCATGTACCTAATTGTTGATAGCAAATTCAATCATCGGAAGCATCTCACTCCAACTTTTTGGAGAATCCAGACATAAACTCCGGAGAATATCCTCTACAACGCGGTTAACGCGTTCCGTCTGACCGTCCGTCTGCGGATGATCCGCAGTGGACATGAGGAGCTTAGTGCCTAGCACCTTAAACAACGCTCCCCAGAATTGTCCCGTAAAACGGGGATCCCGGTCCGACACAACGGAATCGGGTAGACCATGCTGTCGAAAGACACGGTATAGGAACACTTCCGCTGTTCCTTGTCCATCTATGGACTCTGGCACCGCCGCCAGGTGAGCCATCTTGCTCAATCGGTCTACAAAGACCAATATGTCAGTGTTCCCGGCCTTATCCTTCGGAAAACGGAAGATAAAATCCATGCTAATGGATTTCCAACACTCCGTTGGAACCGATAAGATCGCCAAAGGCGCAGCTGAACTGTGGTGGAGTCAAGTTCGAAATCGAACACCGAAGTGTCGAGAACCTGACCACCATCGTGCCCGGCCTTCCAACTTACGGGGGGGGTACCCCGCGAACCATCGTCTTCGATCCGATCGGATCGTCCGCTGCTGGCAGACGACCGATCGTCAGCACTGGACGCCTGGTCCGATTCTTTTCGCATCTCACCTTGTGTACCCGATGGATTGGGCTGGTAACACACTCGGTGGATCGGTGCTTGGGGCTGACTTGTGGTCTAAATGCGGTAGACCGTACTGGGTGATGTACCCGGGGCGGAACTCTTCACCCTGGGTACGGGTATACCGGTTATACTCGAAATTTGTATACTCCCGAGGGCAGATCGCTAACCCGATCGTAAATCCCGGCCAATATGGGAGATAAACTCCGGTAATCCAATGAGGTCCAATAATCCAATAGGGAGATCCAATAAGAACGTGACGTAATCCACGAACGATATCTCCACGAAATAATCCAATAGGTAAAATAACACGTTCCAAACGTGTGCAACTTAACGTTGGGGGTCGACCAAAGTACGCTCCCGTCGAGGGACTTCCGGCGGGCCAAATGCGTCTATAACGCGTCCCGGCCGGGTATAATGAGCTGGAGGTGATTACTCGACCCTCCGCTCCCAAAACACTCCGCGGCGTGCAGAGGCGATTAACACGTAAGGCGAAAACGACCCCGGTTGAGTTGGGGATCCAACGGTCACTTAAGCGAAGCTAAAAGCCAAAAACCTTTACGAAGCGAAACCCAAAAGAAAGCAAATTCCCAAACCAAAGCAAATTCCCTTACCAAAGCAAATCCCCAACTTGGCAAACCCCCAACCAAAGCGAATCCCCAACTTGGAAAATCCCCAACTTGGCAAATCCCCAACCTGGCCAATCCCCAACTTGGCAGATCCCCAACCTGGCCAATCCCCAACCAAAGTGAATCCCCAACCTGGCAAATCCCCAACCAAAGCGAATCCCCAACCTGGCAAATCCCCAACTTGGCAAATACCCAACTAACTACCTACCCCCTATAGTCCCCAATATGTAACAAACATGAAAATATGTAGTACACGCAATCTCATGTGACCAACCCGAATTTGTGTCCTGGACACCCCTTGCACATGACTGACCCAAAAACCTCTTGACTTTCCACCAATCCGATCGCCGACAGGCCGATCGGTCCATTGTTGACCGGAACCGACCAAAATTCTTGGGTCCGCTTCACGACAGCCTCCCCTGAGTCGTGTCGCAGCCGCGCAACGGTAGCTTCCCGATCTCATCAAATCCCGATTTCCGTCGAAGCGGTCTTGACCAATGGACGGATCCCCAACTTCACCTCCGCCAGGTACTTGTTCTGCATACCCTATCGCCTTATGACCTCTCTTGACCTTCTTGCTGAAGGCGCCCCGCGTTCTTCATCGCCTCATGTTGGCTCGCCGACCAGATCGGCCCGATCTGACAGCCTTCTTAGCTCTCCACCCAACACTCCGGTGTCCGATACACCGGATAGGCATCAGATCGAGGCCGATCAACTTTGAAAAACAGTCGAAGAGCTCCGGTCCCAGTTGGCCATTATAGACCAACTGTCTGCCGATATCACCAAGGCGTTAGGCGCCTTATTCGCGGCGGATCGGCAGTCTAGTGATCACCGCGATCAGCTCCGACCGATCTTGGAAGGGCTGATCGGCGCACGCAATGACTTGTCCCGTATGGAACGTATCGTTCACATCTCCTAGAACAGCTCGCGGTAGTCTACCGACAGATTCTAGAAGACCAGTCCGACCGGGTCCTGCTCCGCGCCCAACGTGGTGACCTGGAAAGGCAGACCAGCGAATTGCAGGTCATGGTCCGGGAGCAGATCGGGAAGGCCCGATCAGACGCCTGGACCCAGGAATCAAATCGCCGCTGGGCGGCCGTAAATCGATGCTATCAACAGTTAACTGACTTGTTGCATCAGCGTCCGGATGTTCGTTCCAATGCTGACCGGTCTGCATCGGCCGTTCCGGTCGGTCTACATCCAGACCAGACCCGGCGCTATTCATTGGCCAAAAGTGGCCCACCGAAAATTTCACAAACTTCCCAGTCTAAAAAGCGCAACGACGCGCCGAAGAGCTCGATGGCGCGGGGCATAGCGCACGACTCCGAACTCGAGGAGAAGCGCGCGGTGCCCCAGAAGAAGGCCAAGACGCCGGCACATCTCTCAAGTCCCGAATCTGTCGCATATGACAAGTCTGTCCCCGCCAAATCTCGTGCGCCCTCGCGCCCCCGTTCCGCGCACACCAAGCGCATAGAGGTCTCGTCTGGAGAAGGATCGGAGGGCGGATCCAGTGACTCCGAATATCTGATGACCGCTTTATCCGAGTCTCGGTCGGATCGGCGTCGAGGTTCCGTTCCAGCGAAGCCCGCATCGGGGGATAAAAAGCCGACCAGCTCCCAGAGTGATGGTGCTGTGCCGACGTTCGGGTCGACCGGATCGGTTCCTTCGCTCCATCCCGGTACATTTGGGCTGCACAAGCACGCCCGACTGAAAAGATTGTTGGCTGGAGGTTAGCCTCTCCCATCTCGGACTTCGGATGCTACTTCGCCGTGGCCCTCGTGGCAGATTGACAGCCTGTACCAGTCTGCCCTTACCAAGCAAATATTAGCACGGTCTCTGTTGCGCCCGGACTCCTGGCTCTTTCCTCCGGCTACCAAGACCCTTGACACTTCTGCATGGCGGGCGGACTTGGTTACAGCGCCACAGATTGCCCTTCTGTACGCAGATGAGCCGTGGAAGGTGTTCGTCCGCCCTAAGCTGGGGCCCATGTTTGCGCCGACTCCGTGGATCAACTCGTTCCTAGGTCGAGTGAAGACTTTCAACGAGACTTACAGCCAAGCGATCTGGGATTCCACGCACTATCTAGTTCTTCCTGGTCGAGCGCATCATGACCAAGGCCTGATCTTGTTCCAGAGGAACCCCAAAAGACGCCGGAGTCGGGCAGGAGAGGCCTGGCAGACCCTATGCCAGTTTGTTCTGGGAGGGATGCAGGCCCGCGAATGCGACCTCGACATCTTCCTGTATCCTATGGTTCTCCATATGGCCAAGCGTCGGGTCGAGAAAGCTCGGGTGCTAGCTGACGACGGTGCCTGGTATCCCGGTCTTCATTGTGACGAGCCGGTCACCAACCTCAAGGACGCTTTGGCCCAGATCGATCGGAAGGAGCCCTGGCGCAATCAATACCAGAACCAGATCGAAGGCATCCGGCGTTGACTATCGTCCGTCTGTGGGGCGATTGTGTTCCTTGATGCAGCAGTTAGCTGACCAGATAATTCGTAATATATGTCATCATTCCTTTCACATTGCTGATCATCTAATCACTTGACCAAGTTTCACCATTTCCTCCAAGCTTGCACCAACACGTTATCATATACAATTTCCATCCTCATCGCGAGAATCATCACTACTTTCGTCATTCCACTACTCCAATTCGTCACGGTTCATCACAGTTCATCATAAATTCACAAAGTTCCGACCTGACACATATTCACACCGATCGATATACTGATCGGCGCTACTGTGGGTTTTGGTCTTCGTGGGTCTGCATTACTGCGAAGCGATTCTGACTGACTCGGTCTCGCTCGAACTCTCGTAGCAGTGCTCCACAGTTTAGGTCGAGCTCGTCGATCCAACTTTCTTCATCATGATCCTTCCACCGGACCAGATATTCTCGGTGGGTGCGTCCGAAACGGGTCTTCTTGACCGATCGGACATCCAGCACCTTCTCGACCTCGAGCTCGTCCTCTTCCAATGGCCGTTCCCAACTGTCCTCCGGCAGCAGAGCTTCATCGAAATCGAATCTCTCTGCCCCGTCAACCAGACAGGGCATTTTAGGCCGATCGGGGAATTCTCTAACCAGCTTCAACTTGGAGACGTGCACGATCGGAAAGACTTTGTAATCCGTGCCGATCGTGATCAGACGGGCCGCATGCTCACCGATCAGCTCTGCTACACGGAAAGGACCGTGCCACATATGAGCCAACTTCTTCGCATAGACCTTCTTGACCCGATCGAGGTATAGCCATGCCCTCGCCCCTGGTTCAATACCATGAGGGCAGACCTGATCGTTATTCCGATTTGCTCGATCTTGCATGGCCTGACGCAACTTTTCATTGACGACTTCTTTCGCATGCTGATAATGCTTCTGCACCTGCATGCGCCAACGACGGGCATCGCGATCGCGGGTCCGAGTGCAGCCGATCGGTATCGCCGCTTCAAGTGTCCATCGAGGGTCCCATCCATACGCCAGATATAAAGGCGTTTCCCCTCGGACCCGATCGGTTGAAGAGTTGAGTGCGAATACCAGTCTCTCTGCATACTTGTCCCAGTCACGTTGGTCCGGATCAGCCACATACATCTTAATCGCCCTTGTTATTGTCTGCACCTTACGTCCAACCGATCCGTTCGCTTGCGGTCGATATGCCATCGTCGCGCTCTGCTTCTGGCCTAGCATGTTATTGAACGATCGGAACACCTCAGCCATAAAACCGGGTTCCCGATCGTGTCTAATAACTTCGCTGGCGCCGAACCTTCTGAACACACATTCCTCGTAACTCTGGGCGATATGCTCCGCAGATCGGGATGCACTAACCTTTGCGATCACCAGAGCAGTGAACAGGTCGACCCAGATCAGCAGCTCAGTGTTGCCGCTCGTCGATCTGGGCAGCGACGGTATGTGGTCCATTGCTATCACCTGGAAAGGGTAAGTGGCCTCGATATTTCCGGGTGATCGCCCCTTGATTACCGGCCTGCCCTTTCCGGTCTCGCAATCGGTGTAACAGCCCACATATTTCTGCACGCTCCGAAAATGCCCTCTCCAGTGAAAGCAGGCCCTGATCTTGTGATATTTCCTGCCTACTCCCTGATGTCCCCCTTCTAAACTCACATGATAGTGATGAAGGACATCCGGCTGCAGCAATTCAGGGATCACCAATTTCGCCAGTGGGTATCGATCGGCACTGTCTTGATCAGTGTCGCGGCAGTAATATAGCAATCCATTTTCATCCACATCGTAACTGTCCGCGATCTTGGCACACTCTTTCACCTGACCATTTGTCAATTTGGATAATTCACCGCGCAGATAAGCCTTCAGGTTGACGATCCACTCTTCTTCGTCCTGCGCCTTGAGGATCCGTTCCGCCCTTAGCTGTTGTACAACGTACTCACTCAGCCTTTCCTTGGGGAACGATCGGCGAGACTTCCGAGCTCGCGATCTAGTCGCAGCCATCACATGCACCTGGTCGGGTCTGTCCTCGGGCTTGATCTCCTCCCGGAGCCTGTTTATATCCATTAGCTCAAGTAGAAAGTCCTCCTCGGTGATCTTCACCCCGATCTGGTCCCGCATGGCCTGGGTCGCGAGATGGTCGGTGTGGTGAAGTGTACCACAAATTTGGTCACTTTTGGTCAAGGCAGTTGGTCGAGTTTCCGATTGGTCCAAACAAGGGGGGCGTTTTAGCCTATCAAATTCAAGGAGTATCAAGAACGCTGGTCTTGGGTGAGTCACCTGACTTTGGGTATTTTACATAATTTTGTGTGGGTACATTAGGGACCATAGGGAGGTAGTATTATTGGTTAGTTGCGGTTTTTCCAAGTAAGAGTCTTTTGGTTGAGGTTTTTCCAAGTAAGAGTCTTTTGGTTGCGGATTTTCCTAAGTAGAAGTCCTTTGGTCTTGGTCTATACCACAGCAAGGGGTTGCCGTTTTCTTTTTAGTATATTAGTCGCCTCCGCCCGCCGCGGAGTGTTTGGGGGCAGAGGGCTGAATTATCCCCTCTCGCCTATTATACCCGGTTAGGACGCGCCGCACGCGCACTTTGGCCACCGGAAGTCCCTCGACGGGAGTACGATTTGGCGATCTCGACACTTTAAGTCAAGTACGTTTGGAACGTGCTATTCACTGGATTGGTCTTTACGTGGAGATATCGTTTGTGGAGTTTTGCGGGAATATTGGGTCTTTAGGTGGACATATTGGCTCATTTTAGCATTGGTTGGAGTTTAGACCGGTTTTGGACTTCTCATATTGGTCAGGGGTTAGACCGGTTGACTGGTCTACCCTCTATTATTTCGTATTGGTCAGGTCTAGATCGTTTGGACGATCGACCTATTGGAATCTATCTTTCGGAAGTGTTTCTGGTCTGTACGTACCTGGGGTGAAGCGTTCCACCCTAGGTACACTTAGCCAGCACGGTCTCATATTCAAGACCGAATCAAATCGATCTGCGATCCCGATCCACCGAGTGTGTAACTAGCCCACTCCAATGGTTACACAAGGTGAGATGGTCTTAAGTGAACCGGACCAAGTGTCTCTGGATGATGACCGGTCGTCTGCCAGCAGCGGACGATCGGACCAGATTTCGAATGGAGGTCCGCGGGGTACCCCCCTTGTAAGTTGGAAGGCTGGGCACGATGGTGGTGGTCAGGTTGTCGATACAAATGTATTCGATTTCGAACTTGACTCCATCACATCGGCGCTTCTATTTCAATCCCGTTTCACGTGCAATAGCTCGTGGTTGGGGTAGTATTGTAACGCCTTCATCACGCGGTCGTTTAACAACTTCAGCCGTGGTGCCTTGCAGTCAATCTCCCCAGTGATTTGCCTTATCACCAGGTTGGAGTCACCACATATGATGACCCGACCTTTCTTCTGTGATGACAGAAGGTCGAGACATAGAAGGAGCCCCCGATAATCCGCCTCGTTGACCGTTATGTCCGGCGTGAAATCGGCGGCTGCAACTATAGACCATTGTGGTAACTTTCACAGTATGGCACTATAGGAGCCGACCTTCTTCTTCACGCTAGCCGACCCGTCGAAACTCAAGACCAGGAGTTCCTCATCCCGATCAACGGTCGGTGGCGGCCGTGAGATAGACTGTAGAGGTTCTTTCCTTGGGGAAATCGCCGTCAGAGCTTCATCCACTTCAGACCGAGGGTGATGCTGGCAACCAATGTGCCCAATATCTCTTCCTCCCCTTTGACGCACTTGACGACCTCGAGAGACCACTGTGACAGGATCGCTGACCATCTGCCGAGTCGACCGTCCATCCCATTGGCTGATAGCAACCAGGTCAATGTTTACTTCCTTGATAGGACCTTTATGGGTCGGCCAACCAGTAGGTTATAGCACACATCCAAAATCCGTAGTAAATTCAGAACTTCTTTTTCGACGATCCCATAGTTGACTTCGTTCGGCTTCAATGTCCGGCTCGTAAAGTGACCGGGTGGTACACTCCATCATGTTCTTGCGATAGAGTGTCATAAATGGCCCACTTACTAGCATACACAATGGCGGTCGGCATTTTTTCCGGATCGAAGTGCCTGAGAATTGGTTCCGTCGCCATCTTAGTCTTCAACATACCAAAAGCAACCTGTGCACGCTTCATATAGTCATCTGCCTCCATCGTCGGCAATTCTACAGCCCGATCAAAGTCCCAGCCCTCTCTTAAAGTTGCCCCATCTGCTTCGCGCAAAAATATGATAGTCGACTTCCCGTAGATCGTACAGCACGGCCGCGTAGACCGCGAAGTCTTCAATGAAGCGGCTGTAGTAATTTAGGCTCCTTAGAAAGGACTGCATTTCCTTCAGAGATCTGGGAAACGGGAGGTTGCTCAGTGATTCCAGATCCTGTAGTAGGTCGTCCCAGGTGACTTCGGGCGGATCGGCATACAGTTCAGGAAGGACTGCCACCTGGCTCTCCAGCTCCTGAGTGTACTGATCCCCGCTCTCATGTATGCAAACTTGGTCGTCTTCTGGGGTGACATCACCCGACCCGTCCCGATCGGCTTCACACTGCTGTTCCCGGTCGGCGGGCTGCTCTTCAACAACATCGACCTGTTTAGGCGCGCCATCGTGGTCCGCCCCAGCAATCCCGTGTTATCCTTTCTCCGTTTCTGGTTCCGGATCCTCTGTCGCCTGTTCATGTGAAACCACCATGTTGACGATCCTTGGCTTATCTGCTTGATGGTCCACCGTGTCCGGCGACTGCGGCGCCTTTCTTCGGACCAGCATCTTCTTCGGGGTTGCGTAGCTGGGTCGTTCCACCATAGGTTAGGTATCTTCTTCCTCCGGTCCATGATTGCTGACCAGATAGGTGGTCGCTTGGTATGCCAAGTTCTGCCACTCGACATACCGTCTCGATCGGATCGATACGAACCCCGCCTTTCTTGGCACCTTCCCCTCCGCTAGCCACATGCCAACGATAGCATTGTTGTCGGGCGTAAGCGGCTTGTCACCGATATTGGTAAGTCGAACGTAATCAAACCCGCCGGCGATCTTCACAAGGGTTGGCACCCACCGGTCGCCCCTGGTCACCCATAACTTCCTTGATCTGAAACCTTTACGGTCCGGGGCATCAGCGGATTGACCGACTGGAATGGTGACATCTTGCTCCCACCTGACCAGATCGATGTACGATCCGTATAGGTGCCTCCGACCAGCTAGCTGGATCTGGACCTCATCCGGGAGTGTAAGAACCCCATGAGACAAATCCAGTCGAATACCCGCCGGCACCATAAAATCCATGCCTAACAGGGCATTCTGACCGGCCAGCTTTCCGACCCAAGCGCTGAAGAAGTATACCAACGAACCTGAAAGGGTGATCTTCACGCCCGTCATTCCTACGGTCATGTAAGAGTTTTCCCCAATTCCGACGCATTCTTGTATCTGGGTGTCGTCTATACGACATCCGACCTTACGAGCAAAGGTGGAGTCGATAATCGAGACTTCGTCCCCAGAGTCGAAAAACATCGTCGCCTTCTGGTTAATAATCTTGCCACAGGCTTTCGCCTGCTTAAACCATTTATCGGGCGCGTGATACTTCCAGTATCCGCGAGATTCCCCAGGCAGAAGATCCAGCTGCATGACCACCTTCGATCGGAATATTCATCGGTCGTGAGATTGTAGACCGGATGATCCCGATCGACGCAATTGAGAATAGAACATGTATTGTAGGTTTTATTCTCCTTGCCGACATATGCATAGATGCCAAACGTAAATCTCTCGGCTCGATCCAGATTCCAACCTGGAGAGCGTTCTAGTTTAATATCTTTTCCACGTCCGGTGGAAGAATCCCCGCGTGCTTGTTCGGCACATACCATTTGCGCATCAGATTGAAAAATTATTCCATCTTGCACTGGCCGGCCTCGTGGATCTCTCCACATGACTTGCACACGAAGAGGCATTGATCGGTGGGGTGGCCGCGTCTTTCACACGTCTTGCAGGTCAACTCCTTCCAGCAATCCCCACCTTCATGCTTACTCAACCCGCAGTGAACACACTTCTTGCGAGGTCGGTCCGGGTCAGACTTGTTCCCGCTCCTGCCCTTCCGATCTGCCTGGTAGGCGTCGATCGGGCTCTTGGGGCGGATTCCGTAATGCAAACGTGGTGGCACTGGTCTTCATCCGACTCCTGGCTGGACAGTCCGCTGCTTTCCTCTTCCGACCCAGTGCTGTATTCCGTCACAATCTCTTTGACAGCACGGGCCGATCTAATAAAGGGCCTCTTCACGGGGTCGGGCTGGGTCTTGGATCTATATCGACCCGATCCAACGGCGACCTTCGCCCTCATACTGCGCGAGTGTTGCAGCGTCCGCAACGTTTGTTCCACTTCCGTAACATCCTTTAGGCGCAGCAGAGTAAGCTGATCTGCCAGCTTTTGGTCATCATCCAGGGTACTAATTTAGTGACCCACATGCTCCATAGCGGCACCGGTCGGCGGGTTGACTTCCTTGATTACTATTCCGGCGCGGAGTGCAGCCACGTTCAGGCGGTGCAAATACTCGATCGGCGTTTCATCGCCCCTTTTGCTCATATGGTGATACCTTCGAGCCGTAGAAAAGCCGGAGTGGCAGTACTGCCTTTCAAACTCCATGAACAACAAACTTCAGTCATATCGGACATCCCGACCCAACTGTTGGATCCAGTTCGCAGCCGGTCCTTTTAGCAGATCCCTGAAGATCAGACACCGTTCGTTTTTTTTGTGTCTGATCCCGTAAGAAAGCAGACTTGACCCGACCAAACCACGACCTGGCTTGCTCTTCGTCGGCGTCCTTGCCGGTAAAGTCTTTAAGGTCCGTAGTCGCAGCCATACGAATACGTGGGATCGCGGCAGATTCAAGATCATATGCGGTCGTAGGAGCTAGGTTAGTCTTACGTGCTTTGCCCGCCCCTGTACCGTCTGACCCATCGTGTTCACCCATGTCGTCTTCGTAATCGCTGCTCTTATTCGGTCGGCGCGGTCGGGTTGGTTGCGACTTGCGTTTTGCCTTTCCAACTGGCTTACCACCTCGGATAGGCTTATCCGCTGATGCCACTGACTCCATATCCACATCCCGGCAAATATTGACATTTTGCCGGGCAGACCGGTCCTGGACATGTGGGTGCGGAGGTGATCGGCATCGATCTCCCAAGAAACGTTCCATAATCGCTTCTAACATGGCTTGGACGTTGGCTTGGGTCATGGGCAACGTGTTGGTATCCTCCTGTGGAGGTACTGAGGCCTGTGGGGGCACCCGGGACCCCGACTGGCATGCAGCCCCTTGTTGCCGCACGTCCTTTTTATGCTCCCATGGGGTCTGGTCCGCCCCCATGGTCATCCGCTCAACACCGACCTCCAACTCCAATGAATTATCCGAGGCAAGTGGAGACTGATATAACGACTTATCGTCGGAGCATGCATCATCGTCCATTTCAATAGTCTCAGCGACCTTCAATGCCGCGGTAGGAATTGGGCGGAGGACCGCCCCCCAACGGCACCAAATGGTCGTGGAAGGTCGACAACGATAACTCCAACCTCCAAGTGTCCAGATCGAAAAGCTTCTGCACATTGGCGGGCATCCGCATCTTCATGCCAACCTCGGCCAACATCGCCAGCAGGTTCCTCACCAATGGCAAGGGTCGGTCTCTTCGGATCGGCTCGGTGGTGGGTCCGAGAAGGCGATCGGGGATCTGGGGGTCTACTATTTGCATTACCTGGTCTTCGCGATTAAATCGCTTCAACTCATGAATGTAGTACATCATGGTCAGGTCTGCTTCTTCGATGACCCCATCCCCGACCTGCGACTTCTCTTCTAGGTCGTCTTCTTCGGACGGCATTCTGAGCCTCTTCTTGGAACCTTGGGGGGTTGGCCTGGATCGTTCCGATCAGGCTCCATGTGGTTTTCGCTTTTTATTTTCTTCTCATCCAAAAATTCATTCAAATACATAGGATCAGGACTTTTGTCCTGATCCTTTCCGGAACTATAGCAAGACCTGATATAGTCCCGATCGGCTCCGGTGGTAGCCTTATGGGGAGGAAAAAAACTTATTAATCCCGATCCGGTCCTCCACCCGGCCAGATCGGACATCGCCATCCTTATTAACAACGAAAACAAAAGGCGATAGCCGTTCCTTGTGTTCTCTCCAGAACGATTCCACATTCAATTCGTTGTAATAAATCCTTTGCTGAATATCGCTGCGGTGATATCCACGATCACCAAGTGATCCGGGCACGCGCAACATTGTGGTGGAGTCAAGTTCGAAATCGAACACCGAAGTGTCGAGAACCTGACCACCATCGTGCCCGGCCTTCCAACTTACGGGGGGGTACCCCGCGAACCCTCGTCTTCGATCCGATCGGATCGTCCGCTGCTGGCAGACGACCGATCGTCAGCACCGGACGCCTGGTCCGATTCTTTTCGCATCTCACCTTGTGTACCCGATGTATTGGGCTGGTAACACACTCGGTGGATCGGTGCTTGGGACTGACTGTGGTCTAAATGCGGTAGACCGTACTGGGTGATGTACCCGGGGTGGAACTCTTCACCCTGGGTACGGTTATACCGGTTATACTCGAAATTTGTATACTCCCGAGGGCAGATCGCTAACCCGATCGTAAAGCCCGGCCAATATGGGAGATAAACTCCGGTAATCAAATGAGGTCCAATAATCCAATAGGTAATCCAATGGTCCAATAATCCAATAGGGAGATCCAATGGTCCAATAATCCAATAGGGAGATCCAATTAGAACGTGACGTAATCCACGAACGATATCTCCACAAAATAATCCAATAGGTAAAATAACACGTTCCAAACGTGTGCAACTTAACGTTTGGGGTCGACCAAAGTACGCTCCCGTCGAGGGACTTCCGGCGGGCCAAATTCGTCTATAACGCGTCCCGGCCGGGTATAGTGAGCTGGAGGGGATTACTCTACCCTCCGCTCCCAAAACACTCCGCGGCGTGCAGAGGCGACTAACACGTAAGGCGAAAACGACCCCGGTTGAGTTGGGATCCAACGGTCACTCATGCGAAGCTAAAAGCCAAAAACCTTTACGAAGCGAAACCCAAAAGAAAGCAAATTCCCAAACAAAAGCAAATTCCCTAACCAAAGCAAATCCCCAACTTGGCAAATCCCCAACTTGGCAAATCCCCAACCTGGCAATCCCCAACTTGGCAAATCCCCAACCTGGCAAAGCCCCAACTTGGCAAATCTCCGACTACCTACCTACCCCCTATAGTCCCCAATATGTACCCAACATGAAAATATGTAGTACACGCAATCTCATGTGACCTACCCGAATTTGTGTCCTGGACACCCCTTGCACATGACTGACCCAAAAACCTCTTGACTTTCCACCAATCCGATCGCCGACAGGCCGATCGGTCCATTGTTGACCGGAACCGACCAAAATTCTTGGGTCCGCTTCACGACAGAACTTGCAGAGGGCTTAACCCTCTGACACGTCTCACAGGTGCGTATATACGCACCGACCCACTTATACATGTTGGGCCACCAATACAAAGCGCTTAAAGCGCTGTAGGTCTTATCCCGACCTAAATGACCCCCGGTAGGGGCGTCATGTGCCTCAAAGAGGACTCTATACTTCAGTTTCTCATCGTGAGGAACTACCACCCGCGGAGTGTCCTCCGCGCTCGTTCTATAATATAGCAAACCGTCACAGTACCTGTAACGGTGTAAACGAGCTTTAGCTCGACTTGATAGGGTTGGCTCAAACTAGCCAAGACCCTTTTCACCTAACGCGCAGATTAGCACCGTACATTGTGGGTCTTTCCCATACGCCTGGCGTATGAGATCCATCTAGACGAGGTGATGAATGTCGCGTGAGCGAGCTCGTAATCATAACGACGCGATAACGCGTCTGCAAGTACGTATTGCTTGCCAGGTTTATACTTAACCTCAAAGTTATACTCCGCAAAGGAGAGCCAACGGGCCATCCGTTGCGAGAGATGAGGCGACTTTGTCGCTGTCAATAAGGACGCGTGGTCAGTATAAACCACGAACGGCTTTGAGCCGAGTAGGTGAACCCTAAATTTGACAGAGCATACTTCATTGCAAGTAGCTCCTTGTCATGAACGGGATAATTCCGTTCCGCAGCTTTAAGCTGCCTCGACTCGCAAATGGATTAAAGTTGCGATCTTCTTCATGACAGAGTTTGAGATCCACAACATCGCGTTACGCAATTACGCGTTCCCTTCCTGCATCGTCTGCTTGTAACAAAGCACATCCGATTGCAAAATCGGAGGCGTCGCAGACGACACTAAATGGTTTCCCAGAGTCTGGGAGAGAAAGAACGGGAGCTTTCAACAATCTCCCCTTAACCACTTCAAAAGCGTTTTGGTGTTCAGTTTCCCAACACCAATCAACATCCTTCCTAAGAAGGTCGGTCAATGGCTTCGCCATTTCAGCGTAGTTCTCGCTGTACTTGTGGAGATAGTTGGCTAACCCAAGCCACTTCCGTAAATCTCTAAGATTTACAGGCGAAGGCCACTCCACAACGGCTTTCACCTTCGCGGTATCCGCCCGCACTCCATCCTTACCGATGAAGCATCCGAGGAAAGGAATTTCCTCAGCACCAAATATACATTTGGATGCGTTCGCATATAACTTATGCTCTCGCATACATTCGAGCACCGCTCGAAGGTGTATCAGGTGCGTATGAACATCAGACGAGTCGCCTTCCGTGCGACTATGGATAAATATATCGTCGAAGTACGTCTGAGCGTACTTCCTATGAGGGCGGAAGAGTTGAGTCACCAAGCGATTAAAGTCACTGGCGCATTCGAAATCCCCTGTTGCATAATAAGCCACTCCCACAGCATGCCACTATCCGTGCTGACCGCTGTCAGCGGAATATCGGATGCGCGCATGAGCACCTGATAATACCCGTCCACCATATCTAAGGCACTGTACACAGTACAGCCCGCCATATTGTTCTGGAGGACATCCTTTCGAGGAATCGGAGTTTGCATGGGTACAGTAGCTGCATTCAGCTTGTTGTACGCATGCACAATGCGCCACTTTCCGTTCGGTTTACGAACACAAAAAGTGGGAGATGAGTGGGGATACTTGCTCTCTCGCACCATCCTTGCCTCTTCTTTCCCCTTGAAGAATGCGTCGATGACGTCGCATTGATCCTTGGGGAGAGGCCACTGCCTAGTGACGCAGTATTTGGTTCCAGGAACCAAATCAATTTCATGTCGGACTCCCCGATCCGGTGGTAACCCCATCGGTTGGTTGTCACTAATGACATCTCCAAATTCCTTTAATAAGGAATGGTAAGGGTCCTCAGGATCCGCGAGGATCTTGAGGACGCTTCGGGCATTCAATGCCTGTTTGGTTTGCACCAAAACTGACTCGTCCATCGTGGATGAGGAGTTCAACTCCTCTTCCGGACGCAACACGATAACCTCGTCAATTTCACCTGCTTTCAAAACAGTTTCAAATTCGTTGAAGGATATCTCCTCCAACGACAACAGTTCGCCTACCCCAGGCAACTGTTCCAGGATTACGCCTTCTGTGACAACACCTGTCACACTATTCAGCATCCTGTAGGACTTCTGACGACTGGCCTCGGGACTCATCCCGACACCCAGATGGGGGAGTCAATTGCCCCATCTATTGGAAGCGCCACGCGCCTATCCACATAGGTCTCTACCTCTACCACCGGTGACTCGCCGGTCTCACCTATATCGGCGTAATCGGAATCATTTCCGACGTGCGAAAGAGACACACTTCGGGTCTCTTCGCTTGGAAGCGCCTCGCGCTTAACCACAGGGGTCTCTACCCCTACCACTGGAGTTACCTCATAGGAATCCACCTATACCACTGGCAACTCACCCGTCTCGCCGTTAATGGCGTGGGGATTAACTGCCTAATCCCCCTCGTTAAGCAACTCCTTCTTAACGCCATTGGGAATGATCATTTCAGACATCCCAATCTCCGGCATCTCACTCCAGAATCGCTTTTGCGATCGAGCAAAGGTGGGTTCATGACTCGCCAACGCTTCACCCGACCGCGGGTGCGTTGAGCAAATGGACGTAGACTTCCAGTCTATCCATGGATCGTGGCGTTCCAGCCACTTCATGCCCAGAATGAGGTCATACCTCGAATCCAAATACAGGACTAGGCAATGTTCTAAGCTGTCGAAATCTTCCAACTTCAGCTTAAGGTTAATCGAGACCTTGGGTACAGAAACCTGTACGCCCGTCGCAAGACGGACCGTGACAACGTCACGAGAACGTGCCTCTAGGGCCTCGGCATACAGCCGACTCTTCTCAACAGAAGCCTGTCTGACATAATTGTCAGACGCTCCAGAGTCTATCAAGAATCTCCAAGGCTTATCAAAGCCTTTCACGTCCGCAAGGACTACCAGCAAACCTGGCTGGTACACCAACTCGGTGCTAGAAAGCACCGCTTCCCTCGGGGCTTTGTGCTGTCGTCCCCTACCCTGGCGCTTAACAGCACTGAGGGGTCCCCCAGTAGGGCGCCCCGCACCTACTGGGAGCCGTCGTTTCCCGACGGCTTGGGCAAGGGCTTTTTCCCCACCCTTGGTCCCTTGTAGCGAGTGTTTCGCTGGGGATTTTTCGGACACCTGTTCCGCAGATGATTCGTTCTTCCACACAAGAAGCATCTCAGCGGCCCATGTCGCTGCAGCATAGCTAAGAGCTTCGCCTCGAAGCTCTGCGAAAAAGAGTCAGTATGACTCTTAGCGGGAGGTTTCTCCTCCGCTTCGACCTGACTAAGGTCCATGGGTTCGGGACCCACCTTAGAGGAACGGAAGTTCCTCTCGGCGTTGAACGCCATCTTGAACGCCTCCCCCAGGGATTCGGGTCGGCATCAGAATCGCAATTCCGAACGTGCTGTCCCTTCTCTCAGGCCACCCATGAAGACGGGGATGGGCATATCGTCCGAATACGCTTTCGCGTACATCCCTGCCAACAAGGTCTTCAGTCCTTGGACATATTTATCCAAGTCCCTAGTGCCCTGACGGCACCTCAAAAACGCCAACTGATTCTGGAAAACCAGATCAGGCGTTGCGTACATGTCCATAAGCTTCTGCTTAAGGACCTTCCAGGTTGGGAACACGTCCGTGACTGACTCCGAACATGTAAACACCCATGCACGGGCTTTACCCGTAAGATGGGTCAATGCAAGTCCCACTTGCAAGTGATCAGCGATCACATTCGCTGTGGCGAAGGCCGTTTCGACCTCTCGCAACCAAACGTAAAGGTTGTCACCTTTCTCTCCGGTGAACTCCTTTATCTTAAACGATAATGGGGGTCGCACCCCCGTGGAACTACCTCCACCTAAACTCGCCTCATGAGCGATGAGGGCATTTACCCTTGCATTTACGGCCTCAAGGCCCTGCCCCATTAGGAGCTTCATGCCTTCGTCACCCGTTAAGGGTAACAGCCTTTTAAAGGCTTCCTGCTGGACGAGAGTCAAACTATCCCAATCGTCCTGATTCATCCTTTGCAGAGGATGCCTTAGTCTACCAACACAGGTGTTGGATTGACTACAAGTGCTACCAGATGTAGCCGGTGCGTATACGCACGGTGCGGCTAGCGCACAGAGGAAGACTCTTCCTTAAAGCGGTGTCTACCGCTACTTATCCGATACGCCCATATAAAGTGCTTAGTAGGAGAGATCTCCTACTCGGGGACAAGATTACCGGGTTGGTTTACTAATTAGCCTTAATGGCTGTGTTACCTTTACGGGATGTAAGTAAAGGGAGGTCTCCCTCTTACCTACGACACTCACTGCACGCGCGACCGGTCGAGGTCGCACGTCCGCAAAATAGAGTGAAATGTAAACTGAATATATTTAATATGTAATTAGCCTAAATTAATTTAAACTAATATAAACTATATGTAATACTAACTAGAATATTCCAAAATCGTACCTAGCTAAAATGTAGTGTACACACCTGTGCACCGACACGTGGATGGCTGACACACCACCACACCAAGGGCCCCTGCCCTGATTGGTTAAAATTACCAAAGGTTCGAAACCTTCAAACCCGTCAATACTGACCTCAACCGTAGTGTACTCATGTACACCAACATTACATGTAACTCGAATGTAACCCCGTTACACAAAATGTATAAGTGGGTCGGTGTGTATATTCGCACCTGTGAGACGTGTCAGAGGGTCAAACCCTCTGCAGATTCCCCTGCGGCTTTGGCGAGCTCATACGTTCCTACGGAGTGTTGGAAATCCATTAGTATGGATTTTATCTTCGGTTTTCCGGAAGATAAGGCCGGCAACACCGGCATTTTGGTCTTTGTAGACCGTTTGAGCAAGATGGCTCACCTGGAGGTGGTGCCAGAGTCAATTAATGGACAAGGAAGAGCGAAAGTGCTCCTAGACTGTGTCTTTCGACAACATGGTCTACCGGATTCCCTCATATTGGATCGGGATCCCCGTTTTACGGGACAGTTTTGGGGGGATCTGTTTAAGGTGCTAGGAACCAAGCTTCTCATTTCCACTGCGGATTATCCGCAGACGGACGGACAAACGGAAAGTGTTAATCGCTTCGTAGAGTACATTCTCCGGAGTTTATGTCCGGATTCTCCAAAGAGTTGGAGTGAGATGCTTCCTATGGCCTAATTTGCTATTAACAATTCGGTCCATGCATCTACGGGGCTTACCACGTTTTACGTGAACGGATTAGTGAATCCGAGGGTTCCGTTGACGCCACGTGTGTGTGTCCCAGGGCTTGAGTGGAGGGGGAGGATTCCCCGATGTCAGCCCTGTATCTGTGCGAAAGCACATCGAAAAGTTTTTATCGACGCGCCTTAGTGTCTTACGACACGTCTGCGATGCCATGGCGGAAAGCCAAGACAAGCAAAAGGAACAGGCCGACCGCAAGGGTCGGCGTAACAGAAAGGCGTAGAAAGTAGGAGAAAGTGTTTTATTAAACGCTAAAAACCTTCCTACACATGCAGTTTCTAATGTGTTAAGAAACAAACTGCGCCTCAGGTTTGTGGGGCCTTTCAAGGTGCTAACCCGAATGGGCTTGGCGTACACCTTGGATATTCCATAGGCGATGCGTACGCATCCAACCTTCTATGTGGGTATGCTTAAGCCATACCAGTACCCAGAGACGGGTCCCCTCTTGGAGGAGGTTGAGCAGGCGGATAGCCGTAAGACGCGGCAGGGCGGAGTAAAATCTCCGACAGGGTCGAAATGCGACCACGAAGCTCCGCAACGGAAGCCTCAACTCTTCCCTCAAGAAGGCGAAAGCCGCCAAAGGCATACTCGAGCGAGTAAATCCGCCTCTCGACGCGGTCAATCGCGTCCATGGCGTCGTGGACTTCCAGGATGCGACGGCTGTGTCGATCACAGCGATCGTGAATCTCACGTCGCAATTTCGCGACCACCTCCTCCAATTCTCGATTCGGAGGGGGTTCCACATCTCCATGTGGAGCGTCTGATGGCGCGACGCCATCATCGGGGTGAAACCCAGTATCTGGTGAAGTGGAAGGGTTACCCACATTCACAGAGTTCTTGGGAGTCAGAGACCCCCCTTCGGCAGGATTGCCGTGACGTCGTTGACGCTTTCGAGCGGGAGAATCCCGCTGCGAATCAACGACCAAAGGGGCGGATGAATCCCCTTCACTTCCAGTAGCTGGGAGTTTTCCGGAGGCAGATGCAGAGTTTGCATTGCTCTCCGGCACCACACCGAGAGCAGGGCGCGTGTAGTAAAAGGCAGGTAATTGCCCCAGCGCTTTGGCCTGAGCATACGCCAAGCGCAACGCCCTCTCTATCCGAACGTCGAGTTCGGAATAGCTGTTGTACAGCTCTTCAAAGTTAGGGAGACGCATCTCCTCTTCCGCCCAAGCGCGGAATGCCCGCTCGGCCTCCTCGACATCCTCGTCTTGCAGGAGGACGTAGGAAACCTCGTGGAGGGGCTCAACGATGGGACCCCGTGCCTGTTTCCCGAGGCGTGCTCAGTACGAGGTGAAAGTGAACTGCTTCGGTGTTAGCAGTCTTGCCCGGAGTTTTTTCCGGCGCGCGAGCTCACGCGGTAGTACAGCCGCAGGGCAAGTGATATGGGAGGCTAAACCTCTCTTCACCTCGTTTCTAGCCTTCTTTTGAGGGTCAGGAGGACCCTTCCGTGCCGGTACGGCACGTCGAGCTTCCTGAGCCGTGTCTGGCTCATCGGTGATGGTCGCCTTCGGCGACCCGGATGCATCATCCGCAGTTGGTAGATGTGGCGCACGAGTTAGTGCATTTTCCCCACGTGTGGGGAACGGATTGGACTGACGACATCGCCGTTCGGCGTTGTCTGAGCGGTCAGCCTTTGGGGTGATATCCCCAAGGGCATCCGCTTCCAAGTTATCGGAATAGTTTCCATCCTCTTCCCGAGATGAATCCTCAGCACCACTAAAGGTGCTCATGGTTAGCCAGAAGTTCTGGCAGTTGGAGTTCTCCAACTATAATTGATTTATTGTGCAAGCAATAGTCTTGATGGGGGAGGATGTAACAGGGTTACATTCTGGTTACATTCAGTTATGTTGTGTACGTAAGTACACTACGGTTGGGGTCAGTATTGACCGGTCCGAAAGGTTTGGATCTATTGGTTATTTTAACCAATCAGGGCAGGAGCCCTTGCTGGAGGCGTGGCAGCCTGGCACGTGTTGGTACACAGGTGTGTACATTGCATTTCGGCTAGGTACGAATGGAGTAAGTTATCCTTAGTATTACATATAGTTTACATTAGTTTAATTAATTTAGGCTAATTACATATTAAATATATATTCAGTTTACAAAACACATTAATCCAGCTCGCCGCACGACCTAACCGGTCGCGCGTGCTGTGACTGTTTGTATCCATAGGGAAACCTCCCTTAGCTACCCCCTTTCTAAGGGAAGCCTTGTTTCAAGGCGTTAGTGTTTACTAACAAGTAAACTCAAGGAATCTTGGCCCCGAGTGAGAGAGCGATCTCTCACTAAGCCCTTATATAAGGGCGTATCGGATAAGTAGCGGCACATCGCCGCTTTAGGAAAATCTTCCTCTGTGCGCTAGCCGCACCGTGCGTATACGCACCTGCTACACACCGGCTACAGACAGCCTCCACAACTAACTAAAATTACGCTTTTCAAGCTATTCTCTACTTCGCAGTAATTAAGCCAATTAAGAAGTCAAGTCACAAACGGCTACGGTTCACCAGTCTATGCCGCATTGATCGCATCATCGAACGAGTCATAAGTCTGCCCAACAGCCAAAGGAGGTAGTCGTGCCAAAGTTGTGGACATGGTATGAAATAGGAGACAGTCTTGTGTAAATGTAAGTGTGGAGTATCATAGACGAGAGCTGTGTTTCGTTCACGCGCTAGAGCTGAGACTGGATCTGAAAGGCGGTCCTGACGTGAATGTTTCTTTGGGAACCTATATGACCCCTAGCAAAATAGTGGTATTCTGTGAAATTTGGAAAACGGGGGGTTTGCTGTGAATTTTTGCTCAAAACCGTGGTATTTTATGTAATTACTCTTGGATAAAATCGTTTCGACGACGTTGGTTGGCTGGTAAAGCATCATCGAATGTGGCCATTCATTTTATCCTTCAACTCAAACGGGCTACTTCACTTGCATTTGAACTAATGTCTGGACGAGGTTTCGGTAGTCGCGGTGGTGGTCGTGGTGGCGGTCGTGGTGGCGGTCGTGGTGGTGGTCGCGGCTTCAGTGGTGGTCGTGGCGCTGGTCGTGGCGGTGGCCGTGGTGCCGGCCGTGGTGGTGGTCGTGGCTCCGGTCGTGGACGTGGCGGTGGACGTGGCGCTGGTGGTCGCGGAGGAGGTCGTGGTGGTCGTGGTGGAATGGCCGGTGGCTCGAAAGTTGTGGTCGAACCTCACCGTCACGCCGGAATTTTTATTGCTCGCGGCAAGGAAGACGCTCTCGTAACGCTCAACTCGACACCTGGCAAATCGGTTTACGGTGAGAAGCGCATTTCAGTTGAGGTTCCTGCCGCTTTGGGTGACGGTACCGAGAAAGTCGAGTACCGCGTCTGGAATCCGTTCCGCTCCAAGATCGCCGCGGCTATTCTGGGTGGGGTGGACAATATTTGGATAACTCCCGGCGCGAAAGTGCTCTACCTAGGTGGTGCGTCGGGTACGACTGTATCACACGTTTCCGACATTGTTGGTCCATCGGGTGCCGTGTACGCTGTCGAGTTCTCGCACCGTGTAGGCCGTGACCTCATCAACATGGCCAAGTCTCGCACGAATGTTGTGCCGATTATTGAAGACGCGCGTCATCCGCTCAAGTACCGTATGCTAGTACCGATGGTTGACGTCATATTTGCTGATGTCGCACAACCTGATCAGGCTCGTATCGTGGCAATTAACGCTTCGCATTTCCTGAAGAACGGTGGTCACTTTGTTATCTCCATCAAGGCTAGCTGCATTGATTCTACTGCCCCACCTGAGGCTGTGTTTGCCCGTGAGATTAAGAAGCTCCAGCAAGAGCAGTTCAAACCCGCAGAACAACTGACGCTTGAGCCATACGAGCGTGATCACGCTGTGGTTGTTGGATCGTATCGTGTACCCAAGAAAGAGAAGAAGTAGATCACCTGAGAACAATTGATATGTTTACACTAACGTGCAATGTGTTTTTCTACGTGCTGTCTTTTAGGTCTCCGCCTGGATATGTGGAGCCCAGCCCATCTGTATTAGTTTTTCCAGTACCATTACCAAGCTACGCTCTTCCTTGCGGTTACCGTAAGATATTAGTTCATGTTGTGCATTTACTTGTAAGTAGAAGATTCCATCGCTGCCGACAAGGCAGTCTTGTCCTGCTTTCTCGATGATTAGAGAAACATGCGTCGGGCGGACTGATCACAAAGGAGTCTACTTTCGCTGCCACCCGCTGAAAAGTGGTCCCTGGCGCGAACGTGAGCTCTTAGATGATTGAAAGACGTCGGTTTAAACCTCCAAGTGGGGTCGATGAGAGAAAGGATGGTATTCATTGTTGCATATTAACAATCTAGATAACCGTAGGGAAGAGTGCAGTTAAAAGTGATGATGGCCGACACATTTAAAGGCGGGGACCATCGTTATTTCAATGTGCTGATTCTATGTCGTACACCTGCTGTAGATGTAAGTAGCCATCTATTTAGGTAGACAGACTGCGTTTTGGGTATTTCGTAGGCTATTGAGGTTAGTGATATTGTCAATAACGAGTCATTTGTTAAGTCAAGACTGGCTCTGGCTTTGATTATCAGTTGTCAGGTAACGCGTGCTTTCGGCGCCAGAGACATCCTAGCAATGGAAGACCTTTCAAACGATGATCGCTGCCGCGTCTTCAGGATATGCGAGAGCTGCTGTCGAGCACATATTCCATATTCACGGCAATCGGGCAGAAGGTCATAATTACATGTGCCACCTTGACACAGTAAAGTCTTAGGTTTGCGCCAGTGCAGCGTTCACACAGGATGTCCGGAACAACTTGAGCAATGATCTTATCCTGACCGCAGCGAGTTGCTTGCTGACCGATAATGAGAAAGAAGTGTTTGATGCCGAGGCTTTGGCCACTCTGGGAAAAATGCTGACGCTCCAACCTAGGAAACTCAAATAATTGGATTTCTTGTGGAGGTATTGACGAACGTAACGCGAAGGTGTAGCTGCGCACAAGTCTACATTATCGCGCCCGTACTATGGTTGATTAAAAACCTTGCTTGTGGCGCTTCGATCGTAATCACGGACCTGGCACGATATGATCAGGTAAAAAATGACCTTGTTGATCCAGTGATGTTGTGCTTTACAGCTCGTTCGAAGGTTATGTGCGCTGCGACTAAGCGACAAACGAAACGAGCTGACATACCGTCAGGTTTCGGCAATATAATGGCGCCGAGGACGCCAATGCGTGATTGACGTCGGAATTGAGGCACTTGTACAATGTACATCGCGTTCGTACGCATCAGTGCGGCAGAATACATCCACCATCAACTCGACATGCGTCTCACCTTTCTATTCACTCAAAAATCGCTCTCTCTCCGGATTGGTTGTGGGCACCAAGGCTGTGGCAGCAACAAACATGTTAGCAGGACACCTACTGCAGTTAACGTATTAGCTGAAATTCAGCTGAAAGGCGCGTGCAGGTTTGGAAATCGCGCCTAAAGAAGAAACACAACGTAACATTGCGGGCGAGTGCATAACGATCCTTGATTTGCTGTGGCATTTTATTTCGAGTAGCTATATAGCGATGGAGGTGATGAAGGTTGGTTTATGTATCAATGTAAAATCGAAATATCGAGAAAAAAGTGGTTTTGGATGCTTAGACCACTGCACAAAACAATAACTACAATACTTTTGGTAGTTTTTGTGTTCGTTGAGCCGAGAGAAGGTTAGCATCTCCCTCGACAAGGACGGGATTGCGCGTGGCGTATCCAACCAGTTCATGGTTTAAGCTCTGTCATCTTCACAGAAGACATCTACCAAATATTTTTATCCTACGCATGTCAACAAAACGATCCATTCCACCGGCCAACGTTCACACCACCAAAAGCAAGAAAAGGCGGCAACAATCGAACGATAGCTTCTGTCTTGCACAGGGTAAGGCACACGATGCCATCCTAACCTCGCAATGCGAGCTTGTTACAGCTCAAAAATGGACAGCGACTTCGGGCAGCACTACCCTAACGGAAGTCACGACGCGTGTAGCGATACTGGTGCCGTTCCGCGACAGCCATCCAACTCAACGTCGACGCGCGCATTTGAACGAGTTTGTACACTATATGACCGATTATCTCTATCGGCATTGTGCTGCAAGGAGGTACGAACTTTTAAGCTGCACATATAGGGCTGATGTATGCTAATTCTATAATAGTGCCTCTTTTCACATATTTATCTTGGAGCAATCGTTGGATGGTCGCAAGTTTAATCGAGGGAAGTTGCTCAATGCAGGCTTTGACATGACACGGAATGAGTTTGATATCTTCGTTTTCCACGACGTTGACCTCCTGCCTGGAGTATGCAAATAAATGCTGGAATTCTTGCTTTGGCGTACGCCTTGACATTGTTATGTTCATCTGACTGCATAGGATGACCTGAGCGAGTTCTATACGACAGTACCTCACGCCGGACCAATGCACATAGCGCGAGTGTGGGAACGTTATAACGAGTGTCCAAGCTACTTCGGTGGTATCGTAGCCTTTACGCGGCAACAGTTCATTAAAGTCAACGGTTTTCCGAATAATTTTTGGGGCTGGGGTGGCGAGGATAATGAGCTGTATAGTCGCGTGGTACGCAAGAAACTAAAGGTTCATGCGCCAACGAGGCGAGTTATTTCTCACGTAAATAGTATCGGAGAACTTGATGATAGATAAATGTTTGCCCGTTTTTCTTTTAACACAGTGGCACGGTGCGAGATCTTGAAGAGATGAATCTGGAAGAAAAGCTGACAGTTCTCCGTTCTAGCAAGTGGAAGTGCTCGGTAAAACATGAGCTTCTGAAGGAACACCATCGCTCATGGAAAAAAAACGGACTTAAGAGTCTCCGCTACGAGTATCTAGACGCTGATGCGATTAACCAGCACTGCACCAAGATTACTGTTACGCTAGGTCCGAACGGGCATTGGTCGGATTCGAGATCATCTTGGGAGTACCTAACAGAACCCACGTCGAGTCAGTTCACTGTTGATGGCTCGCTCAAATTGAGAAATTGAGACAGCCACAACAATTAAGAATTTTATTTTATTGAAATAACTCTTGAGTCCATCTCCGCAGAAGCTATTCCAAACAGACATTCTGTCTAATGCCACAGACGCTTGTTTAAATGTTAAGGTACTCTCATGTGTTTGCAGTGAAAGTATATTTCAATGGCAGTAACCGAAATAACAGTCAATTTTTGTCAACTCGGTGCCCCCAACTCGACAATTTCCTGCAATTAGTTTATTAGTTTGAGATTGCTTAATACCGCTACAAAATCCGGATTCTTCTGCGACTTGACGTGGTTCGCAGGGTTTGCCTTCCCATAATGTTCAATACTCTCCAACAACCGAGTTTCGTCCTCTGGTGACAAATTTCCACACACTACAGCTACTATCTCTGCACGCTCCTGTGCTTGTTGTAGCCGCCACGGATATATTTTTCGAGAATTTTTAGCTCGTGCACTTGAGCGTCATGCAATAATTTCGCAGCACGATTCTACCGGACTCGAGCTACATGTGCAAGATCTTGACCTTCTCCACTTCATGCTTGCTACTATTAATTACAAGCAATTGTGTCATACGTAAGCTCCTAATCACTGTCGCCGCACGTGCATTTGTTCTTCCATGCTAGCAGTACACTGAGCATTGCGTTGCTTACTCTTTAACTTCAATACGTTCATGTCAAAAACGAAATCGTCTATAGCCTTCACACTACTTTCAGTCACAAGTAAATCATCCACATTTACTCCGAGCAAAGTAGTGTGTCCATCGCTTTGTTTCACGAATTACACGTATCCGTGATACATGTATGAAAATCAAATCCACCAGTACGCTTCACAAAAGTTCATGAAATAGCCTCCCAGCTTGTTTAAGCCCATAGGGATTTCTCTGCTGCTGCAGTGCAAGGTCCTCACGCGACTCTGCACCGACAAAGTTACCAGCTGTTCATCTGTTCGAACCATCTCTTGGGAAATCTGTAAAATATCAAATTCGTCTTCGGTCCTTGATTTCGAATAGACGCTAGGAACATGCTCGTGCGTAGCATACTTTTGACATCGTCAATATTACCTTCATGTGATATAACTCATGACGAAAACGTAATCTACACCAAGTATCTGCGTATCTCCACGTGCAACAAGACGAAAAGTCGACAATTCCATCAGACTTCATGTACGTCGTTTATATCCATTTGGTGGGCAGTGTGTTTATGTCGCTCGTTTTTACACACTAGCATCCACGTTTCCACATCCTCTGTTAACAAGTGCGTAAAATGCGGCGCAGAGTGTACTCTCTGATCTGACTGTTTTGATCAGCGAGTGTGCGCGTGTTAATGCTTGAGAGAGAGCCGCTGTTCGTGTCCACTGCTATAGAGTAAAATCGCAAGTAAACTATTTATAAAATTAAGAGGAATTTTACAGAATGTAAACAATCCGGATAATAATTACCTAAATGTAAACTTTGTCTGCAATTAAAATCTGTTTTTTGGGTGATTTCGTCACATTATACTTTCTGAAACCAACCAACTTAGCTTGGCCCAGGATCGAACCCAGGACCTTCCGGTTCCGCAGTGAGTAGTGAACCACTCGAGCACGGTCGGATTAAAAACCGGATTTTTGGAGAAAGATTCGGAAGAACTTGAGAGCACGCAAAAACAAAAAAATTTGGAGCGCATCGTGGAGCTAGAGAGATAGGAGCAACAGGCGCCGGACGAGCAACGAATTCCGGGTGGCATTAAATATTCTCGTTTGATCTTAATCCTTTTCACACAATTATAGATGGTGATAAGATAACGCTGCCGGCCTCTGCGCTGGAAGCGCTGAACCCACAGAACGCGTTCGAGCTCGGCGTAATTAAATTTGAGCTTTCATTTAGCGAGGAGGCTCCCGAAAGGAGTGGAGAGGCCACATTAAAGATACAGACGCACGCAGGAATACTAGAAGTTGTGGCAGATAAAGGATCAGTAGGTCTTCCGCCTAAAGTCGCCGCATCGCTATTTGGACAGTCTAAAAGGCTTCCAAATATCATCCAGGTACGCTTCGTGCGGTTGGAAAAGGGAAAGTTCCTAAGTTTGCAACCGAGAGGAAACGGATTCGACAATCGTGATATATTGACTTAAAGGAACTGCTCGAGCGCTCGCTGAAGACTCACACGACACTGACGGAGGGTGACATAATTTTCGTTAGACATGGAAGGAAGACGTTCGAAGTGCTCGTTTCTGATATTAAGTTTGAGCGAGCTGTGAATATCGTTGACATAGACCTTGAGGTAAATGTGATTCCTTTCGATGTTGCACAAGAAAGTTGAAAAGCGATTCGATGAAGATGTAGCGCGTGCTATAACATCGGCTCAAGAAAAGGAGCAGAGGAAAGCAAGAAAGACGGCAGATTCGACTCCAGAACCTTGTGCTGAAGAAAAGTTGCAAGTAAATATAGTCCTGGGAATGCCTGAGGGAAAAGCTACCCGCCGGTTCTTGCGGTCGACTCCGCTGCGGTGGCGTGTTTGATTTTTTCGAGGCATTTACGGGTGAAGATTCGCAAATATTTTTATTGGCAACTGCATATCCTCGCCAAGTTTTTGATTTCAATGTAGCCGACTAGACTTTGCAAGCCCTAGGCCTTAGCGGCAGCCATGAGACACTGTTTCGTTGAAAGATGAAGTCAGGACCAAACCTGTCGTAATGGATGATACAAATTTCTTGAGACATGGTCAACAATTTCACTCCGATTGATGCTACCCGACCCTTGGGATATAGCTAGACAAAATCTCGAACAGTTGCTTGATAAAAATCATTCATCGAATATGATCCCTGCCATTCATGCTATGGAGCCTGACATTCCTATTGTGCAATCTACAGACCAAGAGACCAAATGGACGGTCCAGTTAAGCGAGCTATTAACAGATGGGATTTATGAATCGTTCGTTGAATATTGAAGTGCTGGAAAGGTACCAAGGTCGATTGCTGCGCGCTGTAAACTTTTTGTCTGAGGTGGGGACTGAAGCAATGAAGAATAAAGCCAACCAACAACTTTTGGCGTATCAGGGAAATCAAAAGGGGAATTTGGGGCGCGCTAGAGCGAAACCGAAAAATGATAGAGCCAAACCAATCGCGCTCCCGATTTATTTTTCAGTTAAATTACTTCCTTTTTTGTCCAGTAGCAAGCCGTGCCTATTATTGCGCATCCTTCAGAGTTCTAACAGATTGTAACTTTAGCCAGGCCCGCAGTTTAGAGCCGCCGGCGATCTGTGTCGCCGACAACGTATATGACAAGTTTAGAGAAAAGTGGTGAGTGGAAAATTATGTTGGATCTATTCAGCACAATGTTCAAGACCCAAACGTGCAACCAGACCAACAACAAAAGTACTGCCCCAGTGATCAACGCTCACGCTTGTGCTGCCGTGATCCGAGCACTCTATAAGCTCCACGAAATGATAGAGTCCGATTAAACGAACAAGACGCTAAAGGATGCGCCAAAGCCGGTCACCAAGCCATCTAAAGCTCTACCACGAAAGTTCAAGCAGGATCTCGCGGTCACGCTCAAGCAGGTACGCAAATCGGCCTCCAGTTTTACCTGACCAATCAATATGTTAATGATGACACACCGGTCTCTTTGCCGACTCGTCAGCACATAACACACATCCACTGAAAAGGAGACAACAGCGGAAAAAGATATACTGTGCCAGTGCAGTACGTGCGTGAATTCTACGGAATTTTTTCGCTCGTCTTGTCTTTTGATGCCTTGTCAGTCACAGCAACGTCTTTCCTTTCCGTAAAACCTACATCTTCTGACTCTTTGTACTTAATCTTGTTGTTCACAAGATTATGCAGCGCAATCGTGCAGCGGATCAATGAAGACAAGTAAATCACTTGTACATGTTATCGCCAGAGCAAAGAACATGTCACTATCTCGTTTCGAGTCATATAAAACCACGTCAACCAATTCCTCTACGTACAAAATGCATGTCGTTTGTCTTCACGAACATGGAGCGCACAAGCTCGTCAACATTTAGATTCGGTAGCAGATTAAAGATCGTCTGCATGTTGCAAATAATCTGGTGATTTGGTGGCAATCGTCCCGCCACGACGTTCTCCAAGTACGTTTTCATCTCTTCAAGTCGCTCTCTCAGTCCATTCAGCGCCGTCATCTTGTGCTTAACTTGTCCAGCTAAAGAGCTTACCGAAGGATCATTCACATCACGGAGTAGATGCTCGACACCAACTTCTTCAGCCGCATAAGCTCCGATACTCGACTTAATGTGTTTGAAGACACGTTTGATTGCTTTACCATCTTCTTCCACTTCTTCGATGGACCCATACGCTGTAGTAGGTAGACCTTCGACATTAGGGCGCACGTCACAGATCACCAGCACTGGATTCGGACAATAGCGACGAAATAGATCGTCAATATCCAAATCCGCCTTCCGGATCTTTGGTCCCGAGCTGTAGAAGCCTACAATCCGTTCCTTGGCATTGATTTTCTTGAACATCTGGTACATATTCTCTAGAAAGTCATGATACAAGTACCAAATGCCAGGATTCCGTAGATATTCATCAAATGGCACCGCGAAGGAATTCGTTATGTCACTTTTTTTTATTTGCCCTGGAACGTCGAGCCCAGCAAAAACCCCACAACTCGTTTGCTAGTGTCTCACGCTACACGATTGAAATGATCCACAATGCTAAGTAAAACGAGTGGATGTGTCACTACTTCTTCACGTAGCTGCACGTGGGGCTTGCTCGGTAACATCGTATCAATCTACACCATTTTTGTATAAATCTTTTCCCTACCGATATAAGTTGGAATGTGAATTTGAGGTGGTACACACATTTCATCGAGTTTTAGGTGCCGTAGTTTGGGGTACTGAGAACATTACCAAATCATGAGAATGAAGCGCTAATGATGCAGGGAAGTCCAATGTGCTTAATCACTCGAAGACTGCGGGATAATGCGTTTCATATGAATAATTTCCTCGTGTCGGTCTAGTGAGGGTATTCAGACGCCTATTCGAGAAATATGCTCTTACGTGATTCATGGTTGCCAACACTGTGTGATTTTATCATTTGAGGAGACGATGACCATGATTGTCTTGCGCTGTAGACTATAAGCGCGAAAAATAGATGAAGGAATTGAGTACGTGGTCTTCATTCTTTTCGTCAGTGATGATATTTCTTTTCGACTGCATCTTGAGTCAATTATTCAACCAACTTTAGTTGGCCTGTGCTCGAGTGGTACGCGATTGGTTTTCAGTACCTACAAGAATGTGAACCCTCGAATGTACTAAAAACACTGTTACTGACCCTGCTTTCTGGTGATGGCGCTGACAGTGACGGATGATGTCCGTATAGAGGTGACCAGTAAGTACGTGCTGAATCATATCCCAGCCTTGGACACCTACCGCTTCACATATCGAATCACCATGACGAACCACAGTATAAACGCTTCTATTTTGATAACCTTAAGGGATGTACTGCACGTACTCCTGACTGAACTATATGTATAGACGATAAGTACTTGGGTCGAGAATTTTTTAAGAGTGAGAAAGGCAAACGAATAGCACTGAACGACATTCGCCTGGAATCGTGGACATGACATCACTCCTGGAACCGGGTCAGAGGGTTGAGTAGCTAATGGAGTTGATATTAACGCTCCGTGACCGGTTGTTTACAGACTCTTCGCAAGTCCAAAGACGACCTGTGTCAAAGTTCACTCTTTTTGCACCGGACGGAGGTAAAGGAAGGTGAGTTGGATGCTATGCTATGATTCATAGGAACGAAGAGGTGTCGTAGAAAACAAAGGAGCGCTGTGCTACTTCCTGTCTAACTGCCAGCTTTCCATAGCTTGAAGATGCCATGACGATCCCTTGAACTTGACGTTTCGGCTTGTTGCAGCACTAAACGTGGAGTGAGATCTTTACGAGACGGGTAGGGATCAAGGAACAAACTGTTGAATAGATATGCTGCAGCACATGAATATTGCAAGAAATCTATCCGCACATCCACCATCTGATAAAATTACGCATTTAACGGCAGATTTAGTCGCTTACTCGACGAGGGTGTGGTACGATGGGAAGTACATCTTGGACGCAACGTAGTCTTTTAGCGATGGTCCGCAACGGATTGTTGGTCGAATACCCTGCAACGTCTTCTTCAAGAGCAGTCTTGCACACAGCTGTGGCCACCTCCAGTGACACATCACGAATATTCTCAACAGACGGGAAAACCTGAGCACTCGCGATTTCCTCCGGCTTCTCTCCTCATAGTTTCTCATTTCTCCTCCCGCAAATGCTTCACCCTCCCCGCTACTCGTGGCACCGATACAAACATATACCGGAAGGCACAAAAAAGGAAGTAATTTAACCGAAAAATAAATCGGGAGCGCGATTGGGTTGGCTCTATCATATTTTGGTTTCGCTCCAGCGCGCCCGGGGAATTTTTACAAAGTGCAAAGAATCCGGATAATAATTACCTAAAATTTAAACTTTGTCAGCAGTTATAATCGTTTCTTCGATTTACTGTCTTCAATACCTACGCTTATACTCATATCATGGACTAGCTCTCTAAGGAAAAATGCTTCAATACTATGGCAGCCGCTTCTGCAGCTTTCAAAAAGCATTGCGTCATCAATACCTGCCCGTATCACTTGAAAATAAGCCGACATAACTACTTGAACGCAGTGTGTGGTGGAGTCAAGTTCAAAATCGAACACCGTAGTGTCGAGACATCGTGCCCGGCCTTCCAACTTACGGGGGGGGGGTACCCCGCAAACCTTCGCCTACGATCCGATCTGATCGTCCGCTGCTAGCAGACGACCGATCATCAGCACAGGACGCCTGGTCCGATTCTTTCGTCATCTCACCTTGTGTACCCGATGGAATGGGCTGGTTTCACACTCGGTGGATCGGTGCTGGGAATCGACTTGAGGTCTAAGAACGTGAGACCGTGCTGGGTAGTGTACCCTGGTCGGAACTCTTCACCCTGGGTACGGGTAGACCAGTTATACTCCAAGTAAATATACTTCAAAGGGCAGATCGCTCAATCGATCGTAGAGCCCAACCAATACGATAATAAAAGTCCAATACTCCAATATAGAGATCCAATGAGAACGTAATAAACTACACGAGCTATATCTCCTCGAAACAATCCAAAACTTGATTACACGTTCCAAACGTGCGTAAATTGCGCTTATGAAGACGACCAATACGTACTCCCGTCGAGGGACTTCCGGCGGGCCATGTGCGTCTGTGACGCGTCCCGGCCGGGTATAACAAGCTAGAGAAAATTACTCGACCCTCTGCTTCCAAACACTCTGCGGCGTGCAGAGGCGACTAGCGTGCAGTGCGAAGAAACGACTTCTTGTTGAGTGTTAAAGGCCAAAAATTAACTACTAACCAAAACTATCACCCTATGGCCCCCAATATGTATAAACATGAAAATATGTAAGTACACGCAATATCATGTGACTTACCAAAATCCGTGTTCTTGACACCTCACGCACACGATTGGACCAAAAGCCTCCTTGATTTTCACCAATCCGATCGCCGATAAGCCGATCGGTGTGCTGCTGGCACAAAGCGACCAAAATTCTTGAGTCCGCTTGGCCACAACCGCCCCTGAGTCTGGTCGTAGCCGCGCAACGGTAGCGACCCGATCTCACTACATCCTAGATTGTGGTGAAGTGGAGTCTTTATTTACAGCATGAAGGAGATCTGCGGCATTCGATGAGAGTAAAAATTTTGTGGATGAGTTGCCGCTTTGGCAAGAAAAAGTCAGCAGGAATCGCGAGCGCGGACGAAATGTCAATGGTATTAGGAGGGATACAACGCATTCAGTTCCAGTTATTTCTTCATTTCCTGCTCCGAAGACTCCGAAGACTGACACCTGCAAGACATCGATAAATCGTGAATGTTCGCGAGCACAAATGAACTGCAGAAAGTGTGTTGGTTACCGAACCAGTGAATCTGCTAGATCTGGCAATGGAAACATGGCAAGTTTCCCTCGTTCAGCTACTTGCGATACGTTGAGACCACTTTACTTTCTTATGAAGCTCGCAGAACAAGACAATATGGCCGATACGACAGCGCTTATACTGGTGCCTTCACTCTTGAAGCTTCTAGCAGTGTTTGAAAAGCCAGGAAATGTGCTCTCGGTGCTACAAGCTCAGACAAATCTGTGGATTCGTTGTGTGTGTATGTTTATAGGTCGCCTTGGTGGCGCTTTCCTTGCGCGTGAGATTTTCACGTGTAAGCTGCGATCGCGCTTACGTGTGTCCAACAATTTAGACAAAGCATCGCAATCTGATGGTATAGGCGGCTCGATCGACGGCATGCCTGCACGCCTTTGGATTCAGCGTTTAATGCTTCAGGATTTTCACGCTCAATTTTGGTACCTGACTGCTGTAACAATTGTAGTCACTTTTGGATGCTTCGCTCGCGTCGATGCACCATTACGCTTTGCACTTGTTTCATAATGCCAAGAACTTAAAGGAATATTTAAAAGCAGATAGATACCTTATCGTTGCAATTTCTTGTTAGATCCAAGAGATACAGACTATTAAGATGAAGGAGTTCGAGGAAGCGACAGTGCCCAAACTGGTGCTGCCAAGGCAATATTGTCTGGATCAAGACCACTGGCGTGTGTATGTAGCTCTGAAATGTGCGATCCGGTGCTTTTGCTGAAATTTCTGCTGTGCACGGGTAAAGTATTTGAATATGGTAGCGTCTTGCCACTGATCGAAGCCACCTAAGCCTGGATCGACTATCCAATGGTCAAGATCAAATGATCCTGCGTCATCGGTCATAGCAGCGTCGGTAAATCTTGGTGGATCCGTAATGAGCAGAAGACCAGGTCGCAAGGATCCCCATACTATGAATACTTGTAACCGCTAGATCTCGTACACGGCTTGTTTCTCAATGGGAAGGACCATGATCTTGTCTTCAAAGATCTCCAGTCATCCAAAGCTTCATGACGCAATGAGCTTTCACGATTCGGACAGCCAGTGGGGTTCCGTTGGGTGACAAGACTCTACTGGTGGCATTCGCTACTTGACTCACGGGTAAAGCGAATTCACGAAGCGGGTTCAAGAAGCGGACTTCGAGGACTTGGGTCGAGAAGGCGAAGCCAGTGTACACCTTCAGGTCGGCCTCTGATGGGCGATGGTTTGGTAATGCTTGCTGCTCTGGAAGATTGAAACGTGGCTTGCCTACGGTTAATTCAGCCTGGGAACGATCGTAGCGCAGCTCAGATGGTGTCCAGTGGGGTCTTTCAATATTCTGTTTTCCACATTTTGGTATTTTTGCAAGATGTGATAGTATTCCGGTTTAATCTCCCGTTTGTAAGCTTTCCAGAGAAAATTCCGTCCGGAACAAAGCAGTAGCGCGAGAAAAATGGCAAGATAGAACTCGGGCAATCCAAAAATGTGGGGAAACGCTGTGTAAGCTACAGAGGAAGGAAATGAGACAGGAATGACGTAGGCTGAAATATTAGAAGTGATCGACATGATGAAAGCAAGTGATGTGATTGCGCGACCATGTTCTAGGCGATCCTGAAGAGCCGACGCTCGTTCAACAACAGTACGCAAGGGCGCCACACAAATCACTCGAGAAGTCATTCCTTGTGGAATCCACGGGTTCACCCAGGTTTGGTGCTGGAATCCTTTCCTTACGTCCTCTCCAGAACGACTCCATATTCAAATCATTCAAATCTTCGAATCCAATTTTTGATGGAATATCAGCACGGTGATATCCACGATCACCATGTGATCCGGGCACGCGCACCATTGTGTTGGAGTCAAGTTCGAAATCGAAAACATTAGCATCGATAACCGGACTACCACCATCGCGCCCAGCCTTCCAACTTTCAGAGGGGGTACTCCGCGGACCACCACTCGAGATCTGGTCCGATCGTCCGCTGCAAGCAGACGACCGGTCGTCATCTGCACACAGAAGACATTCGTAGAGGGCTTCCGCAACCATTGCGCAAAGATCCGCAGCCTATGCACCAACGTAGTAAAGTCCTGAAAATTGTTCTGTCAACTGCGCAGAGACATCTTCTCCGTGATTGCTACAATCTGAATTGGCATCGACGACCAGAAGAAGTGTCGCCGCGATCCACATATTGTTGAAGGAAAACGTCCCGGACGATCCACACTGAGGCAATGCTGGGAGAAGAAACTCTGTTCCAAACACTAGAGTGTTCTTATAGACTACAGAGCGCAAGTTTGGCTATTCGTCGATAGTTTCAGTGACCATGAACAAGGAGCAAACGTTTGAGAAAACGTAACTTGGGCAAATAGCAAAGTTCACTCGCATCCAGCCTTCGTGGCCTGAAATGCCAACGCCATTGAGCTTCTTGGATCATGGCGACGTCATTCAAACCGTCACCAATAGCAAGGGATCGACACCCGAGAGAAAGCGTCTTGAAAAGCCGAACCACTTGGGCTTTCTGCTTGGGTGACGCGCGACAGCAGATAACGGAGACACCTTACTGGGATATCTTGAGGAATAATTCGGACATAACGTTGTTACTGAACACGATCGTGATACATCGTTTGATCCATCAAATGGCGCTAGGGCACATGATATAACGAGGCAAACAGACTGTGAAGATGAACTGTTAGCATTGCATAAGGGCGTCAAGACATAGGCTCAACTTACCAGCACAACGGCGTGTCCGTTCATGGCAGTGAAGCACACGAAAAGTTATGCGCCCTCGGCGTCATAATGCATCACCAAATGGCGCTAGGTCACATGATATAACAAGACAAACAGATTGTGAAGACGAACTGTCAGCAGTGCATAAGGGAGTCAAGACATAGGCGCTACTTACTAGTACAACGGCGGGTCCGTTCATGGCGGTGAAGCCAACGAAAAGTTATGCGCCCTCGGCTGCTCCAGTTGATCGGCTTGGGTATTCTAGATTGTTTTCAAGTGGTTAAGTATTTTATTGTAGAAAAGATATTTTAAGCCAATCAGAGGCGACCTGCGACGGCCACCTCGCTCACGGCTAATTTGATTAGATTGGTATGAATGTGGAAAAATAAGTGAAATTTTTGACCAATCAGGAGTGACATGCGACGGACAACTCGCTCACGGCTAATTTGTTTGTGATTGGTATGAATGTGGAAAAATAAGTGGAATTTTTTAACCAATCAGGAGTGACATGCGACGGCCAACTCACTCACGGCTAATTTGTTTGTGATTGGTATGAATGTGGAAAAATAAGTGGAATTTTTGACCAATCAGGAGTGACATGCGACGGCCAACTCGCTCACGGATAATTTGTTTGTGATTGGTATGAATGGGGAAAAATAAGTGGATTTTTTACCAATCAGGAGTGACATGCGACGGCCGCCTCGCGACGGCCAACTAGCGACGGCCAACTCGCTCACGGCTACTTTGTTTGTGATTGGTATGAATGTGGAAAAATAAGTGGAATCTTTGACCAATCAGGAGTGACATGCGACGGGCGCCTCGCGACGGCCACCTCGCGACGGCCAACTCGCTCAATCAGATTACAGAGGGTTTCTGAAAGAACTGTCAAAAATGATCAATCAGGTTATAGAGGGAATCAGTGGTAGCTCTCAAGGATGATCAATCAGGTTACAGAGGGCCTCAGCGGTAACTGTCACGTATTGAAGTCAGCGCTGAAGTAACCACAAAGTAGTGGGTGAAAAAAGTGATTGACGTTGATGTAGGAGGTAGTAATACTTAATAGAACGAAATTTCCCCCGAACTACCCAGATCTCTGGCGGCCCTCAAAAACCTTTCTTTTTTTACTATATACAAAAAGCAAGTGTAACACAAGGAAGTCGGTGAGCACACGCCCTAGTGAGTGGAGCAGCAGCCATTTGAAGTGCACTAGTGTTGGGGGCAGCCCAGAACAGCCTTTTGAAGTATACCCCAAGTGTGTTTGACTGATTTGTGGGTTCGGACGGAAGTATTAAGTACCCGGGAAGTTAAACAAGGAGGACTGGCTTATTACCTCTTTGTGTTGTTAATTAAGTGGAATTAAAATAATTTTCAACCCCTTCACGACAAGATCTTCGCAGAAGCGGACTTCACCGATGGACAGATCTTCGAGTCCACCTTCGCTAGGTACTTCCCTTGTACACCTGATCGTCTTGTAACCTCTCTTGACGCTCGTTGCTGCAGGTGCCCTGCGTTCCTCATCGCCCCATATCGATTCACCTACCAGATCGGCCCGATCTGATAGCCCTCACAACACTCCAGAGTCCGACACACCGGACGGGCATCAGATCGAGGTCGATCAGCTCCAGAAAACAGTCAGGGAGCTCCAGTCGCAGTTGGCCATCCAGGATTCATCGCTCCTGCAACTTCGGAAGGAGGTGGACACTTTGATTCCTATATCCACGAAGTTGCAGGAGGTGATCGCCGAAAACGCACATCTCCGGGCCCATGTCGCCCAACAAACAACGCGATGTAAGCTGATCGGTCTGCTTTCTGTCTTGGGTCTGGTCTAATCTTCCTTTGCGTGCAGATCAGTTGTTCACCGACATCTCCAAAACGTTCGACGCTTTATTCGCGGCTGATCGGCAGTCGCATGTCCACTGCGATCAGCTCCGACCGATCTTGGACGGGCTGATCGGCGCACGGCATGATCTGTCCCGTTTGGAGGCCTACAGGTCACACCTCCTGGAACAGCTCGCGGTGGTCAACCGGCAGAGGTTGGAGGATCAGTACGATCGGACTTTACTCCGCACCCAACATGATGACCTGGAGAGGCAGATCGGCGAGTTGCAGGTCGTGGTCAGGGAGCAGATCGGGAAGGTCGAGTCCTTCCAGAGCCGATCGGACGCCTGGACCCAGGAGTCAGACCGTCGCTGGGCGGCCGTAAATCGGTGCTACCAACAGTTTACCGACTTGTTGCACCGGCGTCCGGCTGCAGGCTCTAGCGTTGACCGATCTGCATCGGCCGCTCTGATCGATCTGCACCAAGATCTGACACGACGCCACTCATTGGATAAAAGTAAGCACTCCAAAATTCCAAAAGTTTCCAAGAAGCGTAAGGACGCGTCGAAGGGATCAAGGGCGCGGGGCGTAGCGCGCGACTCCGAACTCGAGGAGAAGCGAGCGGTGTCTCAAAAGAAAGCCAAGACGCTGGCGCATCATCCAAGCCCAAGATCGGACGCAGGTGACACGTCCATCACCGTCAAATTGCATGCGCCCTTACGCCCCCGCGCTGCTCACACCAAACACATAGAGATCTCCTCCGGAGAGGAATCGGGGGACGGATCGGGAGATTCTGAGCTCTTGTTCACTGCTTTGTCCAAGTCCCGATCCGATCAACGCCGAGGTCCTGTTCCGGTGAAGCCTGCATCGGGGGATGATAAGGTGATCAGATCACATGATGATGGTGTTGCACGGACGCGCGAGTCAAGCGGATCGGTGCCTTCGTTCCAGCCCATCTGGGCTACGCAATCACGCCCGATTTAAAGGGTTGTCGATCGGAGATTGGCCTCTTCCGTCGCTGACTTCGGATGCCGTTTTGCCATGGTCACCGGGGCAGATCGGTAGCTTGCACCGATCATCCCTGACCAAGAAAGATCTAGCCCGGTCAATGTCACGACCAGATTTCTGGCTCTACCCTCCAGCTTTGAAAACCCCTGACCCGTCTGCATGGCGGGCGTATCTGGTCAGGGGACCGCAAATCGCCCGTCTGTATGCAGATCGACCATGGGAAGTGCTGCTCAGCGCCAAGTTGGACTCCATATTCGCGTCGACTCCTTGGATCGATTCGCTTCTGGGTCTACTTCGGGCGTTTTATACAGCCCACTGCCAGGCGATCTGGTAGTCCACGCATTATCTCCTCCTTCACGCGGGTCGGAAGTTACGTGACCAAGGCCTGATCCTGTATCAGAAGCGCCTGAAACAGCGCCGGAGTCGGCCGGGCGAGGCCTGGCTGTCTCTATGCCAATTTATACTGGAAGGGATGCTGGCCCGCGAGTGCGACATTGACATCTTTTTGTATCCGTTGTTTCTTCACATGACCAAGCGTCGCGTTGAGAGCCCCGGGGAGTTGACAGGACGGCATCTGGTATCCCGGTCTTCCCTGTGACGAGCCGATCGCAGACTTCAAGGACGCTTTGGCCCAGATCGATCGGAAGGAGCCCTGGCGCAATTAGTACCAGAACCAGATAGGAGACCATCCGGCGCTGACTATCGGCCGTCTGTGGGGCGATAGTGATTCTTGATGCAGCAGTTAGCTGACCAGATAATTCGTAATACATGCCATCATTCTTTTCACATTCCTGATCATCCAATCTCTTAATCAAATTCATCACTTGCTCCAAACTTGCACCAACACGTTATAATATACAGTTTCCATCCACATCGCGAAAATCATCACCACGTTCGTCATTCCACTACTCCAGTTCATCACAGTTCATCACAGTTCATCACAAATTCACAAAATTCCGACCTTACACATATTCACACCGATTGATATACTGATCGGTGCTACTGTGTGTCTTGGTCTTCGTGGGTCTGCATCACTGCGAAGCGATTCCGACTTACCCGTTCTCACTCGAACTCTCGTAGCAGTGCTCCACAATTTAGATCGAGTTCGTCGATCCAAGTTTCTTCGTCATGATCCTTCCACCGGACCAGATATTCTCGGTGGGTGCGACCGAAACGGGTCTTCTTGACCGATCGGACATCCAGCACCTTTTCCACCTCGAATTCGTCCTCTTCCAATGGCCTTTACCAACCGTCTTCCGTCAGCATAGCTTCATAAAAATCGAATCTCTCCGCTTCGTCCACCAGACAGGGCATGTTAGGCCGATCGGGGAACTCTCTGACCAGCTTCAGTTTGGACACGTGCACGATCGGAAAAACTTTATAATCCGTGCCGCTCGTGATCAGACGGGCAGCATGCTCACCGATCAGCTCTGGTACACGGAAAGGACCGTACCACGTATGATACAACTTTCTTGCATAGCCTTCCTTGACCCGATCGAGGTATAACCAGACCCTCGCCCCTGGTTCAATACCATGAGGTAGGACCTGATCGCTATTCCGATCTGCTCGATCTTGTGTGGCCTGACGCAACTTTTCGTTGACGACTTCCTTCGCATGTTGATAGTGCTTCCTGACCTTCATACGCCAACGGCGGGCATCGCGATCACGGGTCCGAGTGAAGCCGATCGGTATCGCCGCTTCAAGTGTCGATCGAGGGTCCCATCCATACGCCAGATAGAAAGGCGTCTCTCCTCGGACCCGATCGGTTGAAGAGTTGAGTGCGAATACCAGTCTTTATGCATACTCATCCCAGTCACGTTGCTCCAGATCGGCCACATACATCTTGATCGCCCTTGTGATTGTCTGCACCATGAGTTCAGCCGATCCATTCGCTTGCGGGCGATATGCCATCGTCGCGCTCTGCTTCTGGCCTAGCATGTTATTGAACGATCGGAACACCTCAGCCATAAAACTGGGTTCCCGAGCGTGTCTGATAACCTCTCTGGCACCGAACCTTCTGAAAACGCATTCCTCGTAGCTCTGGGCGATCCGATCTGCTCCGCACATCGGGATGCACTAACCTTTGCGATCACCAGACCAGTGAATAGGTCAATCCAGATCAGCAGCTCGGTTTTGCCGCACGTCGATCTGGGCAGCTACGGTATGTGATCCATTGCTATCACCTGGAAAGGGTAAGTAGCTACGATATTTCCGGGTGATCGGCCCTCGATTATCGGTCTGCCCTTTCCGGTCTCGCAATCTGTGCAACAGCCCACATATTTCTGCACGCTCCGAAAAAGTCCTCTCCAGTGAAAGTGGGCACTGATCTTGTGATATGTCCTGCCTACGCCCTGATGTCCCCCTTCTAGACTCACATGGTAGTGATGAAGGACATCCGGCTGGAGCAACTCAGGGATCACCAGTTTCGCCAGTCGATCTCGATCGGCACTGTCTTGGTCAACATCACGGCAGTAATATAGCAATCCATTGTCATCCACATCGTAACTGTCCGCGATCTTGGTACACTCTTTCGCTTGATCATTCGTTAATTTGGACAATTCACCGCGCAGATAGGCTTTCAGGTTGACGATCCACTCTTCTTCGTCCAGCGCCTTGAGGATCCGTTCCGCCCTTAGCTGCTGTACAACGCACTCACTCAGCCTTTCCTTTGAGAGCTGTCGGCGAGACTTCTGCTTTCGCTATCTACTCGCCACCATCACATGTACCTGATCGGGGCTTTCCTTGGGCTTGATCAATTCCGGGAGCCTGTTTATGTCCATATTATCATGTAGAACGGCCTCCTCGGTGATCTTCACCCCGATCTGGTCCCGATGGCTTGGTTCGCGATGTGGTCGGCGCTTCTGTTCCAATACCGTTTCACGTGCAATAGCTCGTGGTTTGGATAGTCTTTCAACACCTTCATCACCCGATCATTCAACAACTTTAGCCGTGGTGCCTTACAGTCGATCTCCCCGGTGATCTGCCTTTCACTAGGTTGGAGTCACCACATATGATGATCCGCCCTTTTTTTGTGATGACATCAGATAAAGCCATAGAAGGAGCCCCCGATATTCCGCCTCGTTGACCGTTATGTCAGGCGTGAAATCAGCGGCGGCTGCTACTATAGACCACTGTGGTAACTTCCACAGTATGGCACTATAGGAGCCGACCTTCTTCTTCACGCTAGCGGATCCGTCGAAACTCAAAACCAGGAGTTCCTCATCCCGATCGACGATCGGTGGCGGCCGTGAGATTGACTGTCGAGGTTGCTTCCTTGGGGCAATCGCCATCAGAGCTTCATCCACTTCAGACCGAGGGGTGATACTGGCAGCCAATGTGCCCAATATCTCTTCCTCTCCCTTGGTGCACTTGAAGACCTCGAGGGACCACTGTTACAAGATCGCTGACCATCTGCCGAGCCGACCGTCCATCCCATTGGCCGAGAATAACCAGGCCAATGTCGACTTTCTCGAAAGAACCTTTACAGATCGGGCCGACCAGTAGGTTGTAGCACACATCCAAAATCCGTAGTAAAGCCAGAACTTCCTTTTCGACGATTCCATAGTTAACTTCGTTCATCTCCAACGTCCGGCTCGTAAAAGTGACCGGGTGGTACACTCCATCATGTTCTTGCACTAGAGTGGCAGAAATGGCCCACTTACTAGCGTACACAATGACGATCGGCATTTTTTCCGGATCGAAGTGTCTTAGAATCGGTTCCGTCGCCATCTTGGCCTTCAGCATACCGAAAGAAACCTTTGCACGCTTCATGTGGTCCTCTGCCTCCACTTGCGGACAATCTGCGGGCAGATCAGAGTCGCTGCCCTCCCGTAAAGTTGCCCGATCTTCTTCGCGCAACATATGGTAGTCGACTTCCCGGAGCTCGTACAGCACGGCCGCGTAGACCGCGAAGTCTTCAATGAAGCGGCTGTAGTAATTTAGGCTCCTTAGAAAGGACTGCAATGCCTTCAGAGTTCTGGGAAACGGGAGGTTGCTCAGTGATCCAGATCCTTTAGTAGATCGTCCCAGGTGACTTCGGGCGGATCGGCATACAGTTCAGGAAGGACTGCCACATGGCTCTCCAGCTCCTGAGTGTACTGATCCCCGCTCTCATGTATGCAAACTTGGTCGTCTTCTGGGGTGACATCACCCGACCCGTCCCGATCGGCTTCACACTGCTGTTCCCGGTCGGCGGGATGCTCTTCAACAACTTCGACCTGTTTAGGCGCGCCATCGTGGTCCGCCCCAGCAATCCCGTGTTCTCCTTTCTCCGTTTCTGGTTCCGGATCCTCTGTCGCCTGTTCATGTGAAACCACCATGTTGACGAGCCTTGGCTCATCTGCTTGATGGTCCACCGTGTCCGGCGACTGCGGCGCCTTTCTTCGGACCAGCATCTTCTTCGGGGTTGCATAGCTGGGTCGTTTTACCATAGGTGAGGTATCTTCTTCCACCGGTCCATCATTGCTGACCAGATCGGTGGTCGCTTGGTATGCCAAGTTCTGCCACTCGACATACCGTCTCGATCGGATCGAGACGAACCCCGCCTTTCTTGGCACCTTCCCCTCCGCTAGCCACATTCCAACGATAGCATTGTTGTCGGGCGTAAGCGGATTGTCACCGATATTGGTAAGTCGAACGTAATCAAACCAGCCGGCGATCTTCACAAAGGTTGGCACCCACCGGTCGCCCCTGGTCGCCCATAACTTCCTTGATCTGAAACCTTTATGGACCGGGGCATCAGCAGATTGACCGACTGGAATGGTGACATCTTGATCCCACCTGACCAGATCGATGTACGATCCGTATAGGTGCCTCCGACCAGCTAGCTGGATCTGGACCTCATCCGGGAGTGTAAGAACCCCATGAGACAAATCCAGTCGAATACCCGCCGGCACCACAAAATCCATGCCTAACAGGGCATTCTGACCGGCCAGCTTTCCGACCCAAGCGCTGAAGAAGTATACCAACGAACCTGAAAGGGTGATCTTCACGCCCGTCATTCCTACGGTCATGTAAGAGTTTTCCCCAATTCCGACGCATTCTTGTATCTGGGTGTCGTCTATACGACATCCGACCTTACGAGCAAAGGTGGAGTCGATAATCGAGACTTCGTCCCCAGAGTCGAAAAACATCGTCGCCTTCTGGTTAATAATCTTGCCACAGGCTTTCGCCTGCTTAAACCATTTATCGGGCGCGTGATACTTCCAGTATCCGCGAGATTCCCCAGGCAGAAGATCCAGCTGCATGACCACCTTCGATCGGAATATTCATCGGTCGTGAGATTGTAGACCGGATGATCCCGATCGACGCAATTGAGAATAGAACATGTATTGTAGGTTTTATTCTCCTTGCCGACATATGCATAGATGCCAAACGTAAATCTCTCGGCTCGATCCAGATTCCAACCTGGCGAGCGTTCTAGTTTAATATCTTTTCCACGTCCGGTGGAAGCATCCCCGCGTGCTTATTCGGCACATACCATTTGCGCATCAGATTGAAAAACTCTTCGATCTTGCACTGGCCGGCCTCGTGGATCTCTCCACATGACTTGCACACGATGAGGCAGTGATCGGTGGGGTGGCCGCGTATTTCGCCCTTTTTGCATATCAATTTCTTCCAGCAGTCCCCACTATCATGCTTGCTTGACCCGCAGTGAGAACACTTCTTGCGAGGTCGGTCCGGATCGAACTTGTTCCCACTCCTGTCCTTCCGATCTGCCTGGTTAGGCGTCGATATGGTTCTTGGGGAAGGTTACGTGACGAAGATGTGGCGATATTGGTCCTCGTCCGACTCCCGACTGGACTGGCCGCTACTTTCTTCTTCCGATCCAGTGCTGTATTCAGTCACGATCGCCTTAACAGCACGGGCCGACCTGGTCAGGGGCCTCTTCACCGGATCGGTCTGGGTATTCGATCTGTAGCGACCCGATCCAACGGCGACCTACGTCCTCATGCTGCGTGAGTGTTGCAACGTCCGCAACGTCTGCTCCACTTCCCCTACAGCTTTGAGGCGCAGCAGAGTGAGCTGATATGCCAGCTCTTGGTCATCAAGGGTACTTATGTAGTGACCCACGTGATCCATAGCGGCACCGGTCGGCGGATTGCCTTCCTTGATCACTATCCCGGCGCGAATTGCAGCCACGTTCAAGCGGAGCGAGTACTCGATCGGCGTCTCGTCGCCCCGCTTCTGCATATGATGGTATTTACGGGCGGTAGAAAATCCGGACTGCCCCTCAAATTCTGAACATAGCAGATCCCAGTCAGATCGGACATCCCGACTCAACTGTTGGATCCAGTTCGCAGCCGGTCCTTTCAGCAGATCTCTAAATATCCGACACCGTTCCTTTTTTGGTGTCTGATCCCGCAAGAAAGCAGACTTGACCCGACCAGACCACAATCTGGCTTGCTCCTCGTCGGCATCCTTTCCAGTGAAATCCTTGAGATTAGTGGTCGCAGCCATGCGAATGCGTGGGATAGCAGTAGATCCAAAATCAAAAGCGGTTGGAGAGGCTAGGTTAGCCCTGCGCGTTCTGCCCGCCCCTTCACCGTCGGACCCATAGTGGTCATCCGGATCGCCGACCGACTCCATGTCGTAATCGATATTCTTGCTCGATCGGAGCGGTCGGGCTGGCTGTGGCTTGCGTCTTCCTTTTCCAACTGGTTTACCACATCGGATAGCCTTATTCGCTGATGCCACTGACTCAATATCCACATCCCGGCAAATATTGACATTTTGCCGGGCAGATCGGTCCTGGGCATGTGGGCGCGGAGGCGATCGGCATCGGTCTCCCATGAAACGCTCCATCATTGCCTCAAACATGGCTTGGACGTTAGCTTGGGTCATGGGCAGCGTGTTGGTATCCTCCTTTGGAGGTACTGAAACCTGTGGGGGCTCCTGGGGCCCCGACCGGCATGCAGCCCCTTGCTGCCGCACGCCCTTTTTATGCTCAAATGGGGGTACGGTCCGCCCCCATGGTCATCCGCTCAACACCGACCTCCAACTCCGATGAGCTATTAGAGGAAGGTGGAGACTGATACAGCGACTTATCATCGGAGCGCACATCATCGTATGCTGCCGTGGCCTCAGCGGCCTTCGATGCTACGGTGGGAGTTGGGCGGTGAACCGCCCCCACCAACGGCACCAAATGATCATGGAGGGTCGACATCGACATCTCCAGCTTCCAAGTGTCCAGATCGAACAGTTTCTGCACGTTGTCGAGGTTTTGCACTTTTATGCCGACCTCAGTCAACATCGCCAGCAGGTTCTTCACCAATAGCAACGGCCGATCGCTTTGGATTGGCTCGGTGGTGGGTCCGAGAAGGTGATCGGGGATCTGGAGGTTTAAGATCCGCATGACCTGGTCTTCACGAGTAAATCTCTTTAACTCGTGGATGTAATACATCCTGGTCAGGTCTTCTTCCTTGATAACCCCATCCCCGACCTGCGACTTTTCTTCCAAGTCGTCTTCATCGGGTGGCATTCTGAGCCTCTGCTTGGGGACCTTGGGAAAATGGATCGGATCGTTCCGATCAGCATCGAAGTCGTTTTCATCTTTAATGTTCTTTTCATCAAAACATTCATTCAAATGCATAGTAGCAGGACAAAAGTCCTGATCCTTTCCGGAAATATAGCAAGACTTGCTATAGTCCCGATCGGCTCCAGTGGGAGCCTTATGGGGAGGAAAAACTTATTAATCCCGATCTGGTCCTCCACCCGGCCAGATCGGACATCGCCATCCTTATCGACAACGAGAACATAAGGCGATAGACGTTCCTTATGTCCTCTCCAGAACGATTCCACATTTAAATCGTTATAATCGATTCTTCGCGAGATATCATCTCGGTGATATCCACGATCACCAAGTGATCCGGGCACGCGCACCATTGTGGTGGAGTCATGTTCAAAATCGAACACCGTAGTGTCGAGAACCTGGCCACCATCGTGTCCGGCCTTCCAACTTACGGGGGGGGACCCCGCGAACCTTCGCCTACGATCCGATCTGATCGTCCGCTGCTAGCAGACGACCGATCATCAGCACATGACGCCTGGTCCGATTCTTTCGTTATCTCACCTTGTGTACCCGATGGAATGGGATGGTTTCACACTCGGTGGATCGGTGCTGGGAATCGACCTTAGGTCTAAGAACGTGAGACCGTGCTGGGTAGTGTACCCTGGTCGGAACTCTTCACCCTGGGTACGGGTAGACCAGTTATACTCCAAGTAAATATACTTCAAAGGGCAGATCGCTCAATCGATCGTAGAGCCCAACCAATACGATAATAAAAGTCCAATACTCCAATATAGAGATCCAATGAGAACGTAATAAACTCCACGAGCTATATCTCCTCGAAACAATCCAAAACTTGATTACACGTTCCAAACGTGCGTAAATTGCGCTTACGAAGACGACCAATACGTACTCCCGTCGAGGGTCTTCCGGCGGGCCAAGTGCGTCTGTGACGCGTCCCGGAGGGTATAACAAGCTACACCGTTCACCGTAATTAGTGTGGATGCGCTAATAGTGTGGATTCGTAAATAGTGTGGACCACACTAATAATAGGCACCCCCTTTTGCCAAAAAAAAAACGATCTCACTTGCCAAAACTCACGCCCGCATCGTGCATCTCAACATTCCCTCTGTCCAGACCAATGACAATGAACCTTGACCACGTCGAAGCGTCGGCGTCTTCATCACCCATCGTTGCTGCTCTTGCAAGGGCTCATGCGCAGGCACAGGCTCGTAGCGAAGCCGTGGCTCAAGTGGAAAACAGGGAGAATGTTCTTGAACAGACCAACGGCAACCACGAACAAGAACAGATTCCAAACGACAATGATGCAACGAGGAAACGCAAGCGTGCAATCCAGCAGGTTGCGTCGGTTGAAACACGCGTAAAAGTCATCAAGTGGATGGTCAAAGGCTGAAGAAAATGGAAAAAAGGGCGTTGCTGTAAGAGAAATAAAGAACTTTCAAGCTGATTTCCGTGGTGAATACAAAGTATCTGTGGGCTTGTTCTGCTAATTGGAACACAAGAAACAGTAACTTACGGCATCTACGTTCTCAATAGGCAAACCACATGAAGTGCACACGTTGGTGGAAGGATCGCGAAGGCATTCTTACTGCTGCTGACGCCAGTGTCAAGTCAATTTCAACGGTTTTAAACACGGGAGTGAAGCGAGTTCATGTGAAGGTGGCTGTTGGAGGTCGTGGTCGCCAGCGTGCCCCCTCGACGTAGAGGCTGAAGGAACTTCTTCTCGTTGAATTTTCTCGGATGCGCGCAACTGGCATCAAATTGTTGCCGTCTCTTCTGCGCACAATTGCACTTGCCATCTTTGAGGGCTCCGAAGAATAGTTGGCCGAATATGGTTCAGGTTACGTTAATCTATCGGTCAACATACCTGTGAAAGAAAAAATCAAAACGCGTTGGGTTCAGCATTCTATGGTGAGTTCTGGCAAAGTTTGCGTTCATTTCACGCTGTTGTGAAGTTCTTCTTAAATAATTTGGCATTTTCTGCGAACAGAACGCCAACATCATCGTTATAAGGATGCAAAAGAGAAAACTCTCTTGCAGTCCTGAAAAGTAATTGCAAATTGAAAAGACGGTCGCATTTCACATGGGTGAACTCCACCGTGGTTTCACTGCTGGACATTGGATGAAAATCGCATCAGAAACATGGATGAGACTCACTTCGTTATCAATTTTGGTAACGGGCGCACACTCGTATTTCGTGGAGATTCTGATGTGAAATATGCCGATGTTGTTTCAGGGGGGGGCATGACGATGATGGTCAATCTTACCGGAGGGCCAAACTCCCAAATCGCAACGCCGATGCTCATATTTCAAAATGCGAAACGATCATATCCCATTCAAGGCTTGCCGGACGACGTTCCTGGCGTCACTTACCGAGCTGGCCCGAAAGGGTGGTGCGATAAAATGGTACATTCATTATTATTATTATGTTTTTTTGCGATTACTGAATGCGGTTGAACTTTCCACAGTTTTTTTCGACTTGGTTTAACAAGCAACGTGCGCACCGTCCCGTTCCTTATGGCCGCCAGCTTCTCTTCTACGTGGACAACTGTGGTGGGCATAATAGGTCCCCACAGTTGAAACAAGTGCTTGAGCAAACGAAAACTGAGTTGCGTTATTTCCCTCCGTGCGCATCACACCTTGTGCAGCCATGCGATTATTTTGTTATCTCAAAAATAAAGGATGAATGGAGAAGGCTTTTGGAGGAGGAATAGTGCAGGATGGGGCGGGAAGGAGAATGGTCCAATGAGGTCCGGAAGGATGGCGCGTGGTCCGGCAAGTTGAAAAACCCGGGTAAAAAGTTTCTCCTGCAACTTGCCGCAAAATCAGTGCGAAACGTGAATGCCATGCGCGACAGGAACGGGCTTACGTATGCTCGCAAGGCTATGATTCTCTGCGGCCTTGCGCTGGACATTTCTGGAAGGTGGCGTACGGAGCAGTTGTCACCAGAGCTGCAGGAAATTATTGCAAAGCACCGTGACCACTTCGACGGCAGACCTGTAGAGCCTTATTGTAACCAAAGGCAGGAAGCGACATGAGATGAAGATATTTTTTTTTGATTTTAATAAGAACCTTGTCTTTTTCTCCTGTGCACAAGTTCAATTTGACTTGAAGCTGCCAGTGCCTTCCCCCCGATTCCGTTCACGCAAAATGATTCACAGTGTATCATCTTCTAATCATTTGTTGAAAGTCCACACCAATTAGGAATATTCGAATTTAGTGTGGACCACACTATATTTGCAAGCACAGGAATAGTGTGGATTCGGAAATAGTGTGGTCCACGCTAATATTGGTCTCCGTCGAATATCCGGGAGGTTGAGAAATAGTGTGGTTCACACTAATTACGGTGAACGGTGTAGAGGGGATTACTCGACCCTATGCTTCCAAACACTCTGCGGCGTGCAGAGGCGACTAGCGTACAGTGCGAAGAAACGACTTCTTGTTGAGTGTTAAAGGCCAAAAATTAACGACTAACCAAAACTATCTCCCTATGGTCCCCAATATGTACAAACATGAAAATATGTAAGTACACGCAATACCATGTGACTTACCAAAATCCGTGTTCTTGACACCTCTCGCACACGATTGGACCAAAATCCTCCTTGATTTTCACCAATCCGATCGCCGATAAGCCAATCGGTGTGCTGCTGGCACAAAGCGACCAAAATTCTTGAGTCCGCTTCGCCAGACAGTGTGTCCTGGCTCACTGATGACGCCTTCAAGTAGGTGACAGTTTGAGTTTTGCGTATATTCGGTTAAGAAGACGACAAATGTTACACTAAGTACCCTGGTGCAGTGCCAATGGTTTGGAAAATTAAAATAGACCAGCACAGTTCTCCAGGCTAAAGCCTTACCTTTTGTGAACACTTTTGATCAAGTCCGGTCCAGGGATGTTATGCGATCGACCCGAGGAGCCACTGTTCCGTTTCGTACCGCCTGGAAAGCGTTAAATGGCTTGAAACAAGAGCAGCGCCTGCTCGATGACGACTCATTCAAGACGATTTGCGGTTTTCTTGCGGAGATATCTCGAGCAAAACCCGAGACTATAACATCATTCAAATCAGAATATGCTGGGCGATTCCGGAGTGCTTTCCTATGCCTATCGGCTATCATCACAGGTTCACGTATAGCTGTCATCATAGGTGGTTTTCATATAAAGTCGCCATAAAGCGGCATTATACTTGGCGCTTGCACCCAAGACGGCAACGGTAGCATTCTTCCTCTGGCGATCTGCTTAGTCGATGTTGAAAACGCGGCAAATTGGAGGTGGTTGTTGGCAAAATTACGCGAATCCCTCCCCGGGATCAACTCCAAAACTAGTATAATTATGCATGAGATGGAGAAGAGATTACAAAAGGTATTAGATGATATTTTTCCTGCGGAAAAGGAAGCCATATGTCTGTACCATTTGGAGAAAAACGTGAACAACAATTTCAAAACCAAGGTTAACAGGCTGATATGGAAGGCGGGCAAGGCGTACACGACCAAAAAGTATGATGAATCAATGGAGTTGATCAAGAAGGAGAACGCGGCTATTCATGAGTATTTGGTAGAGAGCGACCGGCTTTGTGGGCGCGCGCGAAGTTTCCCCTTCCACGCTTCAATATGATGACCAGTAACTCGGCAGAGTCGCTGAACTCCTGGCTTGGTGAACAGCGAGAAAAAGAGCCATCTGTTGATACTGCATGAATTCGCATTCTGTGTCAGCACACGCCATTTTGAGCAGGACTTGAAGTTTCGTGATATCGATGAACCTTTCCGCCGGCGCACCTGGCGCGTTACAAGGCCGAAAAGGCGCTTGCAGCGTCATGCCGAAATGGTGTTTGGTATGAAAGCACGCACCAGACCGCAGAACTTCATAGTCAATCCTGATCGGAAAACGTGCGGCTGTGGGCAGTTCCAGGAAACGCTGTTTCCCTGTGCGCATGCAGCAGAAGCCATAGCCAAAGCCGGTCTTTCCTTCCATGAGTTTATTCACGAGTCGTACACGACTCGGAATATTGTCGCTGCGTACTCGCACCATACCACGCCAGTGGATCCAGCATCTGTTGAGAACATCCCAACGTTGCCGCCTTTGATCGTCAAGAAGGCTGGACGTGTAACAGGTTTACATTTGGTTACGTTGGTGTACGTAAGTACACAACGGTTAAGGTCAAGTATTGACCAGTCCGAAAGGTTCGTACCTATTGGTTATTTTAACCAATCAGGGAGGAGCCCTTGGTGGAGGCGTGGCAGCCTGCCACGTGTTGGTACACAGGTGGTGTACATTAAATTTCGGCTAGGTACGAATTTAGTAAGTTCTACTTAGTATTACATATAGTTTACATTAGTTTAATTAATTTAGGCTAATTACATATTAAATAAGAAACAGTTTACAAAATACACTGAATCCAGCTAGACGCTCGATCGCAAGGGTCGAGCGTGTTGTGAGTGTTTGTAGCCAATCAAAATACCTCCCTTAGCTACCCACTTTCTAAGGGAAGCCTTGTATCAAGGCGTTTGTCTCTACTAACAGTAAACCAAGGTAATCTTGGCCCCGAGTAAGAGAGCGATCTCTTACTAAGCCCTTGTATAAGGGCGTATCGTCTAAGTAGCGGCGTATCGCCGCTTAAGGAAAGTCTTCCTCTGTGCGCTAGCCGCACCGTGCGTGTACGCACCTGCTACATCTGGTAGCAATTGTATTCAATCCAACACCTGTGTTGGTAGACGACCACATTCACTGCACAGATGAACCAGGAGGATTGGGGTAAGCTAACCCCGTCCAACAGGAAACCTTTAAAAGGCTGTTATCCATACTGGGTGACGATGACATGCAGCTCCTAGTGGAGCAGGGCCTTGAGGCCGTGCGTGAGAGGTTTAACGCCCTCATCGCCCATGAGGCGAATTTTCGTGGAGGTCACTACACGTCTACGGGGGTGCGCCCTCCGTTGTCCTTTAAGATAAAGGATTTCACCGGTGATAAAGGTGAGAACCTTTATGTGTGGTTTCGCGAGGTCGAAACGACCTTCGCCACAGCGAATGTGATCGCGGATCACTTGCAATTTGGACTTGCACTGACCCATCTTACGGGTAAAGCCCGTGCATCGGCATTTACGTGTCCGGATTCGGGCACGAACGTGTTCCCGACCTGGTCAGACCTTAAGCAAAAGCTTATGGACATGTATGCCACGCCTGATCTGGGTTTCCAGAATCAGCTTACGTTTTTGAGGTCCGTCAGAGCACTAGAGACTTGGAAACATACATTCAAAAACTTAAGACCCTGTTGGCAGGGATGTACACCAAAGCGTATTCGGACGATGTGTCCATTCCTGTGTTCATGGGAGGACTGAAACAAGGGCCAACACGTTTGGAGCTCTTCCGATGCCGACCCCAATCCCGGGGTAGGCGTTTAAGATGGCGTTTAACGCCGAAGGGAACTTTCGTTCCTCTAAGGTGGGTCCCAAACCCATGGACCTGAGTCAGGTCGAAGCGGAGGAGAAAGCTCCCGCTAGGAGTCACTCTGAATCCTTTCCGCAGGGCTTCGAATCGGAGCTCCTTGCAATGCTGCAGCGGCATGGGCCGCTGAGATGCTTCCTGTGTGGAAGCACGGATCATCTGCGGAACAGATGTCCAAAAAATCCCCAGCGATACACTCACTATAAGGGTCCGAGGGCGGGTAAAAATCCCTCGCCCAAGCCGTCGGGAAACGACGGCTCCCAGTAGGTGCGGGCCGCCCTACTGGGGGATCCCTCAGTGCTGTTAAACCCAAGGGTAGGGGTAGACAGCACAAAGCCCCAAGGGAAAAGGTGCTTTCTAGCACCGAGTTGGTGTACCATCCAGGTTTGCTGGTCGTCCTTGTGGACGTGAAAGGCTTAGATAAGCTTTGGAGAGTCTTGATAGACTCTGGAGCGTCTTACAACTATGTCAGACGGGCTTCTGTTGCGAAGAGTCGCCTGTATGCCGAGTCCTCTAAAAGCACGTTCTCGTGACGTTGTCACGGTCCGTCTAGCGACGGGCGTACATGTTTCTGTACCCAAGGTCTCAATTGACCTTAAGCTGAAGTTTCAGACTTCGACAGCTTAGAACGTTGCCTAGTCCTGGATTTGGACTCGAGGTATGAACTCATTCTAGGCATGAAGTGGCTGGAGCGCCACGAGCAATGGATAGACTGGAAGGCTAAGTCCATTGGCGCAACGTATCCGCGATCGGGTGAAGCATTGGCGAGTCTTGAACCAACCTTTGCTCGATCGCAAAAGCGATTCTGGCGTGAGATTCCAGAGATTGGGATGTCTGAAATAATAATTCCCAATGAGGTCAAGGAAGTGTTCCTTGACGAGGGGGGTTCGGCGGTTAATCCCCACGCCGATATAGGCGAGACTGGTGAGTCGCCAGTGGTAGAGGTGGATTCCTCTGTGGTTAAGCGCGAGGCGCTTCCAAGCGGATAGACCCGTAGTTCGTCTCTTTCGCACGTCGCAATTGATTCCGACAACTCCGTATGAGGTGAGACCGGCGAGTCACCGGTGGTAAAGGTAAAGACCTCTGTGGATAGGCGCGATGTGCTTCCAGTAGATGGGGCAATTGACCCCCCTCCCATCTGGGTCTCGGGATGAGTCCCGAGGGCAGTAGTCAGCAGTCCTACAGGATGCTGAATAGTGTGACAGGTTTTGTCACAGAAGGCGTAAGCCTGGAACGGTTGCCTGAGGTAGGCGAACTGTTTTCGTTGGAGGAGATGTCCTTCAACGAGTTTGAGACTGCTGTAATAGCAGGTGAACTCGACGAGATTGTCGTGTTGCTACCGGAAGAGGAGTTGAACTCCTCATCCACAATGGACGAGTCAGTTTTGGTGCAAACCAAACAGGCATTGAATGCCCGAAGCGGCCTCAAGATCATTGCGGATCCTCAGGACCCTTACCATTCCTTACTAAAGGAATTCAAAGGAATTCGGAGAAGTCATTAGTGACAACCCGCCGATGGGGTTACCACCGGATCGGGGGGTCCGACATGAAATTGATTTGGTTCCTGGAGCCAAATACTGCATCACTAGGTAGTGGCCTCTCCCCAAGGAGCAATGCGACGTCATCGACGCATTTTTCAAGGGGGAAAGAAGAGGCAGGGATGGTACGGGAGAGTAAGTCTCCCCACTCATCTCCCACTTTTTGTGTTCGTAAACCGAACGGAAAGTGGCGCATTGTTCATGCGTACAACAAGATGAATGCAGCTACTGTATCCATGCAAACTCCGATTTCTCGGAAGGATGTCCTCCAGAACAATATGGCGGGCTGTACTGCTTACAGCGCCTTAGATCTGGTGGACGGCTACTATCAGGTGCTCATTCGAGCATCCGATATTCCTCTTACAGCGGTCAGCACGCCTAGTGGCATGCTGTGGGAGTGGCTTGTTATTCCACAAGGGCAAAATACACCAGCGACTTTCAATCGCTTGGTGACTCAACTCTTCCGCCCTCATAGGAAGTACGCTCAGACGTACTTCGACGATGTATTCGTTCATAGTCGCGCGGAAGGCGCCTCGTCTGATGTTCAGACGCACCTTATACACTTTCGAGCTGTGCTCGAACGTATGCGAGAGCATAAGCTATATGCGAACGCATTCAAATGTATTTTTGGTGCTGAGGAAATTCCTTTCCTCGGATGCTTCATCGGTAAGGATGGAGTGCGCGCGGATCCCACGAAGTTGAAAGCCATTGTGGAGTGGCCTTTGCCTGTAAATCTTAGAGATTTACGGAAGTGGCATGGATTAGCCAATTATCTCCACAAATACAGCGAGAACAACGCTGAGATGGCGAAGCCATTAACAGACCTTCTAAAGAAGGATGTAGATTGGTGTTGGGAAACCAAACACCAAACCGCATTCGAAGCGGTTAAGGGAAGCTTGTTAAAAGCCCCCGTTTTTGCTCTCCCAGATACTGGGAAACCATTTAGCGTCTTCTGCTACGCCTCCAATTTCGAAATCGTATATGCTTTGTTACAAGCAGACGATGCGGGACGAGAACGCGTGATTGCGTTTGATTCGAGGCAGCTTAAAGCTGCGGAAAGGAATTATACCGCTCATGATAAGGAGCTACTTGTTATGAAGTATGCCCTTGTCAAATTTAGGGTTCACCTACTCGGCTCAAAGCCGTTCGTGTTTTATACTAACCACGCGTCCTTACGGACAGCGACACAGTAGCCTCATCTTTCCCAACGGATGGACCGTTGGCTTTCCTTCTTTACGGAGTATAACTTTGAGGTTAAGTATAAACCTGGCAAGCAGAACGTGCTTGCAGACGCGTTGTCGCGTCGTCCCGATTACGAGATCGCTCACGCGACATTCATCACCTCGTCTGTGATGGATCTCATACACCAGGAGTATGAGAAAGACCCACAATGTACGGCGCTTATCATCGCATTGGGTGACAAGGGTCTTGACCCGTCTGAGCATACCCTGTCAAGTCGAGCTAGTGCTCGTTTACACCGTTACAGTTACTGTGACGGTTTGATATATTATAGCACGAGCGCGGAGGACACTCCGCGGGTGGTAGTTCCTCATAATGAGGAACAGAGAAGTATAGAGTCCTCTTTGAGGCACATGACGCCCCTACCGGGGGTCATTTAGGTCGGGATAAGACCTACAGCGCTTTAAGCGCTTTGGTTTGGTGGCCCAAAATGAATAAGTGGGTCGGTGTGTATATTCGCACCTGTGAGACGTGTCAGAGGGTCAAACCCTCTGCAGATTCAGCTGCGGCTTTGGCGAGCTCATACGTTCTACGGAGTGTTGTAAATACATCACTATGTATTTTATCTTCAGTTTTCCGAAAGATAAGGCCGGTAACACCGGAATATTGGTCTATGTAGACCATTTGAGCAAGATGGCTCACCTGGCGGCGGTGCCAGAGTCCATTGATGGAAAAGGAACAGCGACATTGTTCCTAGACCGTGCTTTTCGACAGCATGGTCTACCCGATTCCGTTGTATCCGATCGGGATCACCGTTTTACGGGACAGTTTTGGGGGG
>CM047580.1:3728155-3738943 GCA_026184515.1 Peronosclerospora sorghi
GTATCGTCACAAGTTAGTTAATTCAATCTTGCACCAAGAATTCGCTGTGCGCTGTCCCCGCCACCTGAGGAGCGACCAACGCCTAGCCGTCGGGTACACAAGGTGAGCAAGAGCACAAGCAGTCGAAGACATCCGGAGGACCCCTTCGTTAGTCGGCAGTCTGGGCGCCGTGGTACCGCCTGATCAAGTCTCAAAAACTTCGATCAGCCGCTCCACCACAATGGTGCGCGTGACCGGATCTTTGGACGACGCGGGATATCACCGCGATTCTACGCAAGATAGCGCGGATGTGAAAGTGAAAACGGAAGCTGAATCAGAGGTGAAAATCAAGGTGGAAAAGGAGGAGGTGGTTGTGACGACGGAAGACAGTTCGCCGTCGTCATGCCTGAAGAAGAAAGGAAATGCCGATCATCAGGACCTGGGGAGGAATCCAGATGACGTAAAGGAGGAGAAGCCTCAACCACCTCCCGAGGCTCCTTCGGGAGCCCATGCGGATCATAACTTGCGTTATGATCCGCCAAAAATACGTGTATATAATGATCCAGATTGGGATCCGATGGAGAAGTATTACAAGACCGACCAACCGAAGATGTTGATCAAAGCGCCTGGGTCGGAGAGCGACGAAAGCCGATCAAGTACGCCGCCAACGGAAGCCGATCTGGTAAAGACGTTTTACCAAAAGATTTACCGAGAGCACCTAGAAGATTACCTGATGACGAACTCGATCATGAGCCGGCTCGGGGTCACGATCAGCGGGAAGCTGAGTAGACCGGTCAACCAGCCAATCACGAAGGGAAAAGATAAGCTAACGATTGTGCTAAGGCTAATACGCCTGATCAAGCAGGCTGGTCTGATAACAGGCGCCTACGATGCCGAGGAAGTATTCAATCAGGACTCCGAAGATCTGGCAGAGGCCACCCAGCTGTTGTATTCCCTGTTGATACCCATCGTGGGCGAAGCAGACGATGAAGATTTCCCCAGTTCACCACCACAATCCCCGTTGAAAATTGAGGCAAGTCCGTCAATCAACGTAGCGGGACATTCGGGGTCATCGTGCTACGAATCTGCCCCTTCAGAGGGTGACGATCAGGGAATTGAGTCAAGTAGCGCTGGGAGTATGGAGCCCAAGATAACCAGAATGGAAGTTTGCCAAAACGACAACTCCAAATTGCCGGTTGTCAAGACGGAACCTCAGTCGATCAAGACAGAAAACGATCAAGGGCCACAGTGGCAGATGTTTTTTTGACAAAGCCATGAAGAAGTTTCCAGCTGAAGAGAGCAGTAAGTGGGCACCTGGAGTCGTTGGCGCCAAAATCCGCCAGACAAATTAAGGAAGAGCTGCGTCGATCAAGGATGTCGATATGGAGTCCGTACACTCGTTGCGTGGTCAGCAGTCGAAACCAGATAGGTCGACGACGGTAAAAGATGTGGATATGGAATCCGTGCACTCGTTTCACGATCAACGGTCTCAAATTGACTACGTCGACCCTGATGAACCGATCACACTGCCACGGCGAGCCACAGTGGCATCCGCGTATACTGGGACACCTGATCAGCAGCCAATTGCCAGAATTCGGATGTCTGCGATCAGCGATTTGAAAGAATTTTCGGGAAAAGAATGGGATGAAGATCAAGCGAGGAACTGGATCAGTCGTCTCAAGTCATCATTTATGCGCGATCAAGCTTCTGATCCTGAAAAGTGTCTAATACTGGGCGATTTACGGAAGGTACCAGCGCGCAACTGGCATCGACAGTTGAGTAGAACCACCCGATCAAAGTCTCGTGGATCAATTCGAAGTACAATACTGTGGAACTGGTCAATCGGTATCCCGCAAGTATTATTATATGAAGCAGCGATCAGACGAAAGTCCTATCGAATATTTGCACCGACTGAATGTGGCGGGACTGCGAGCTAAGTTACCGATCAGAGATGGACCGCCCGAAAGTCTGCGCGAACATGTTCAACATTTTCTGGACACTCTGGCCAATCGCGAACTCGCCGATCAGCTGGCTCTCCTACGCTTGGATCGTGCTTCGGACTTGGAAGAAACGTTGCGGGCATACGCACGCAACAAGTGGTATCAGCCAACAGCGGCAGTAGGCACCAGCAGATTCCGCCCAAAACCGGCGACGATCGAGCACCGGCCGCGACGCGAAAGCCTAGGGGCGTACGTGCGATCAAGGTAACGTATGGGAGCGAAGAATCAAGTGCTGATGATAGTGGAAGTGATGGCGATCAGCGCCGCTATATGATTGCTACTATGCGCGATCAACCAGGGGCGCACGATCAGCCTGGCGAGTCACGATCAGGCAAACGAAGCGACTCCAACGCAGTCGATCAAGGGGCGATAAAGAAGTGCAGTCATTGTGGATCTATCATACACGACAACTTACGTTGCTGGAAGCGCCTGACTTGCCTGAAGTGTGGCAAGAAAGGACACCCCACCGATCAATGCCTGTACGTCTGCCGAGCATGCGGCGAGATTCACGATGCGGGGAAGTGCCCTATGGAAGAATTTTACAACCGCATCCGTCAGTGGTATAACCCTACCAAGCATTCAGGACTGTTGCCCAAGGAAGCCGAAGATTTGTTAAACTAGGACGCTCGCCAGGTTGGAATCTGGTACGAGACGAGCGTTCTAGTTTGTGTATTTTTGCATTTGTGGATAAGAAGAGGGCTGATCGAGTAGCAACAAGAGATAAGGAAAAACGCGATCAGCTCGATTTACCACGATTGGCTAATTTCCATATTGATGAGTTTTCTCGACCACCTGTGATCATGGAAGTCGAATTACTTCCAGGCGAATCACGTGGATATTGGAAAAATCACTCGCCAAAGAAATGGTTCAAGAAAGCCAAGGCGAGTGGAAAAATCAATAACGAGCGAGCTATGATATTATTTGATTCTGGTGCCGAAGTGTCGATCATCGACTCAACCTTTGCTCGTAAGGTGGGTTGTTGGATTGACGCGAGTCAAACACAAGAATGTGTCGGCATTGGAGAAAGTGCATACCAAACAGAAGGAAGTGCAAAAATCAAGATCACGCTAGCGGTCTCATTGGTTTATTATTTCCAGGCATGGGTGGGCAAACTTGTTGGTCAAGATGCCATATTGGGTATGGATTTCGTGATACCAGCTGGTGTTCGATTAGATATCGCTCATGGCGCACTAAGTTTACCTGACGAAGTGATCATCCCACTGGAGGGACGTCGACAGTTGTATGGGTCGAGCGGTAATTATATGAAGCTCGATCAGTATGAACAGATCCCAGTAGGTAGATCAGCCGAAGTACGAACTTACGATCAGCGATCTCGCAAGCTGTGGATTACTCGTGGAAGAGATTGGGTCCCCACTATCGCTAGGGGCGCGGGCAATTTGAGGTATTTACGTGTTACGAACATCGTCGATCACCCCATCATTGTTCAAGAAGAGACTATTTTAGGTATTTGGATGAACAAAGATGATGTGCCCCTCCGCCGCGGATTTGTTTCGATCGGGTACAACCGTTACAAAGAGTGGCAAAATCTGGCATATCAAGCCTCCACCGATCTGGTATCTGACGATCAAGAAAGTGTCGATCAGGGTCCATTAGTCGAGAAGAAGGAGTATCCAACTCCTCGAAGTATCTTAGTACGTCCCACGGACACGATCGTCGCATCTGTAGCGTTGGTAACCGAAGGCGCAAAAGGTGCAAGGGGTGCAAGAGCGGTGCGATCAGGGGCCAGAAGTGAAAGGTCCGACCCTCAATCAAGTAATTGAACAGCCTGTTTCAAGCGATACACCTATTCAAGATGCGTGTAATCACACTGTCTCAGTTAGCCCCAGCGAATTCGACGTGACACCTATTGACGATCAGGTTTGTTATCACGAAGGTGGAGATTTGTATGTGGAAGAATTGGAGAAGCAGCTTGCTACGTTACCCGAAGTGTCTGCAAGCACCGAAGAAGTAACCAAAGATGATTTGCTAGTCGGAGATCCCACAGTCAACACAGTGGAGGAGATAGATCAACTTCGCGAAATAATTTGGGCGAAAAAACATCTGTTGATCGGGAAGGGAAACGCGATACCCCCCGCTGCACGAGGAGTTGTTTGTGATATCGATGTGGGTAATGCGCGCCCGATCGCCCAAAAAGTGCCGGAAAGTGGCCCCACAATTTAGCGAGAAGTTGTCGGCCCTGATCAAGGGGTTGCTAGCAACTAAGATCATTCAGCCGTCAACGTCACCGTGGGCATCGCCTATAGGGATCATCGTGAAAAAGAATGGGGTCGATATACGTCTATGCATCGATTATCGCGCGGTGAATCAACTCACGCGTTTGATGGTGTACCCAATGCCCCTGATCACCGATCTACTCGAAGATTTGGATAAAGCGTTGTGGTTTTGCTCTTTGGATATGGCGAGTGGTTTCTGGGTCGTGTCTATGACCGATCGAGCACGTCAAATTTCGGCGTTTGTCACTCCATTTGGATTGTTTGAGTGGAATAGGATGCTCTTTGGCCTCAAGAATGCTCCGCAAATTTATCAGCGGTTGATCGACAATGCACTATATGGATATCTTAGGGTCAAAGACGGTGCAGATGAATCAGCTGACGTATTTACAGCAGGAGAACCCGACCAAACGCCGGGCCCGTCTCTGCTGCAACGGCGATCATATATCGATGATATATTAATCCCTGTACCTACTTGGTCCACCTATTCGATAAGGTGCGGCACTTGCTGGAAAAGTGCGATCAATGGAATTTGTCGATCAGCGTGGCTAAATCGTTCTGGGGGCGAAGCGAAGTGCCCTATTTAGGACATCACATCTCTTGCCGCGGGTTAGAAACAAATCCAAAGAACCTGGACGACTGATCAATTTGCCTTTCCCTGGCACCTTACGTGCTATGCAATCGTTCTTGGGAAGCCTAAATTACTATCGTCGATTTATTGAAGATTCGCAATTTATGCCGCCGTGCTTTACGAATTGAGGGAGATAGATTATCAAGAGTTGAAGAAACGATCACATAGTGAGGCGGAATCGAATCACGAGGATGATCGACTAATTAGAGCAAAAGTGGCATTCAGCATGCTGAAGGCGAAGATTACATCAGCTCCAACCCTGCGACACTTTGACCAGGACAAGACGCCGGTGATCGTGGTTTAAGCTAGCAAATGGGCAGTATCCGCCGCTCTAATACAAGAATACGATCAAGTGTATCATCCCGTCGCATTCGCTAGCCGAACGTTGAAAAGCGGTGAGCTGAATAACAGCCCCGTAGAAAAGGAAGTTCTCGCGCTTTTACGAATTTTGGATGTTTATTTCACGATGCTGGTCGGAAAGACGATCACCGTTTTATCACGTCTATCTACATTGAAGTGGTTACTAACATCCAATGGGTTGGACGGACGATTAGGTAGATGGGCTGCGATCCTATCACAGTGGGACCTCGAGATCAAGAAATGTATACATGGAGAAGAGGAGGTGCTAGGGGCGTTAGCCGCAAGCATCACCCCTCGCACCGAAATTCATGAAGCGTTGGTCGCGATCGCACCGAAAAAGCAACCGCGGCAGATGATCGAAGTACCACCTCCCACGGTTAAAAAGGTGAAGAACTTTACGTGATCAGTTTTGATGGATCGGCAAGCTAAAAGGAAAACCGGGGATGATCAGGATGTTCAAGATGATCGCCGATCGTCAATTAAGCTGGTACTACCCGAGACCTTGCACGCAGATGTCCTCCACCACTATCACGTGAGTTTGGAAGGAGGACACCAAGGCATAGGGCGTACATATCAGCGGATCAGACGGTATTTCCATTGGCGTGGTCTATTCCGAAGCGTACAAAGATTTGTCGGGCAATGCGTGGATTGCGAAGGGACAGCCTACGATCAAGGCCATGTCGCCGGGAAATATCGAGGCGACGTACCCATTCCAAGTGATAGCCATGGATCATATCCCATCGCTGCCCCGATCAACGGATGGAATTAGGGAACTGCTGATTTGGACAGATTTGTTCACGGGTATGGTGATCGCGAAAGCTGGATCGTCCCGTACCGCGCAAGCAATCGCCGAAAATTATGAATAATGCGTGTTCCGACGGCTTGGGGCTAGTGATGTGATCAGGCATGATCGAGAACCTGGTTTTATGTCGGAAGTATTTCGCGCGTTCAACAAAATCGTGGGACAACGTCGGAGTGCCACTATGGCATATCGACCACAGGCGAACGGCAAGGCGGAAAGGACGGTGCAGACGATTACGCGAGCGATCAAGATGTATGTGTCGGATATTGGACAAAAAGATTGGAGTTTGTATGCAGAACGCCTGGTATTCGCACTAAACTCAACCCCTGATCGCATCCGCGGGGAAACCCCATTCTATTTAGCGTATGGGTGGGACCCACGATCGTCGTTGGAATCAACGTTACAACTGGGCGGGATTTGACGTAAAGATCGAGACGCTCGTCGGTGGAGATAAAAGTTGCAAAAAGACTACCGATATGCCCGCGATCAAGTGAGCACTCGATTGTACCAAGCGATGGTTGATCGGGCTGAGAAACACAACGATCAGGTGACGCCGCACAAGATCGAGGCTGGCTCAAAGGTCTGGTTGTACCTTGATCGGGCGAAAGAAGGGTTCGCGAAGAAACTGGCGCATATGTGGCATGGACCCTTCCGAGTTGAGGAGGTGATCGGCAATCATGCAGCGAGTTTGGTCACCGCCGGCACCGATTATCGTATGTTCTCAGTGGTACACCTGTCCAAGTTGAAATTAGTAAAGGAATTTCCTGATCGTCCCACTACTGTGCTAGCAGCTGGAATAGAAGATCGTTTCGACTTCGACGAAACTTTGCTACCTGAAGATAGCTGGGAAAGGACGCTAGATCCCGATGAATTTGAAGTTGATCGTATTATCGATGTGCGATCGGGTCGAAAGACTAGATATGGAAGGACGTTACGAGAATATTAAGTCTACTGGAAGGGGTATTCCTAGCCGTCGTCGGTAGACGAGGCAGATTTGAATTGTGATGCCTTGATCAAGGATTTCGAAAGGAAGATGGTGAACAGACATCGTTTCGACGTCATGCAAGTGGATGAAGAGTCCAACTAGCGCGCGATCGACGTACCGATCAGGAATCACGATCGAAAAATCTCTGATCGCAGAAATGGTTGATGAAACTCACGATTAATGGAGGTACAATGAACGACTTGTAGTGGTGTGATTACGATGGATGTTGCGAGGTATGGTGATTGGATACGGCAGATGAGCCGACGGACTACCAATTTATATTATGCATTTATGGACAAAGGACAACAGTGAAATGACATGATCGAAAGAATGTATTGATTGAAGAAACGTGATCGACCGACTATTCAGACCCATAGAACTTACGGCGAAGGCGAGGAATCTTACGACCAGGGTGATCTTCGGGGCAGGAACGATATTGGACCCGCCAAGGTTCAAGGTCGTCGACATCTGCCAGCGCTTCTTGTAGGCTCTGATGTGGCGGGTCCGATAGAAACCCAGGGTACCACGCTCCAGCATCGGCCGGGGCAAACTTCAGCGGGCGATTGCGGGCACAATGGGTGATCGAAGGGTCCAAGAAGATGTCGAGATCACATTTCCCGTCGATCATACCCCGCAAGATGAGCTCCGCGATACGTTTCCAGGTCTCCCCAGCCCGGCTTCTGCGTTGGCGACGTTTGATGTAATAATCGCGGAAGAAGTCATCAATATCAAGAAGATTCTTCGCGATAGGGAGATAGTGGGTTGATTCCCAAATCGCCAATGCGTGATGATCGAGGAACGTGAGATACTTGGTCTCCAGGTCAGCAAACCAGCCAGCCGAGCGAAAAGAAAGAGGCGGCAACATGGTCGAAAAAATATCCCAGGGGCGCTGGGAGTATAAATGTTCAATCTCTGCCTGGGTGATCAAATGACCGGACCACACACTAGTAGGAGGGGCCAACGCAGCAGGCGGGAACAACCATCCAGCAGGGCGGGTCAAGTAGTCGAAAACCACTTGGGCCGTGACGTTGTGTAAATTGTACATGCCGAGTTGATCCGGAGTCCAAGGCAGGATATCGGCGTCAGTGGTACCATCAGGAACCGCGATCAAGGTCTGGAAGTTACCCGTGCGAGGAAAAAGAGACACGGTCGGGTCGTGATCAGGCTGTCCCTCGCTCCCGAACTCGGTAATGGTTGGAGTAGAAGGAATGGAGGCGATCGGGCCAGTGTCCTCATCTTCAACGTCTTGATCGCAAGTAGGGGGATCATCATCCGCAGTCTTCGCCTCCGAAGCGGTAGAGAGAAGGCGTGGCCGCCTAGACGGAGAAGAAGATCGGGAACGCCGAATACGCTTTCCGTACGATGGAGTGGTACTGCCTACCGAGTTGGTCGTCGAAGCAGCAGAGGGACTAGCAGGCAATGGGTCCTGATCAGGGCCGATTGCCTGCTGCAGAGATATGCCCGTCAGTGCGGACTGAATATTCGATTGATGAGAGCGCCACCGCGCAACCTCGCCTTGGGACTGTCATAGCCGATCACGCAATGTGTCCCGGTCCGCGGAAACTTGATCGAGGTGACGTCGAGCGGTAGTGAGTTCCGCTTCAACCCGATCCGATATCTCCTGTGCTTGGGCCATAATGGCAGTGTAATCGTCCATCAATGCGCGAGTAGACTCGTTCTCCTTCTGGAGGCGATCGTATTGATCCTTGTACTTGTCCACCTCGGTAGTGATACTTACCGCCCGTTGGACCAAGCGCACATTGCGGGAAGTAACCTGATCGCGCTCGTGCTGCAACGTGGATACACGCTGCTCGAGTTGCTCCAATTCTTTCGTTCGGTATGCAATTATCTCGTCAAGCGTTGATCGCAGGTAACGTTCACGGTCGTTGCGACACTCCAGCTCCCGGATCTGGACACCCTGATCGTATATGGTCTGCTCTTGATCGGCGATAGTGCTTTTGGCGTCTTTTAACTGGGTTTCCAGCTTCTTGACCGCAGCGTTGATAAAATCGCGCAGCGGCTCCAGTTTTTTAAGGCTTCCCTCGATTTCCTTCTTTCGGTCCGCCGCGTCACGTTTGGTACGAGTGAGCCGCCGACGAAGCATCGCAACCGTGTCTTCACTCATGGCGAGTGAGCCAGACAACAAGGCGACCTGCTCGTTGTTGGCACGGAGAGCCTCTTGCAGATCGCAGGCCTGCTTGATCGCGGTGATCGCCTGATCAGCTGCGGCCTTATCCAAGACAGGAACGTTGGTGATGTGGGGTGACAAGCTGTCCGTTGAAGATGGCATAGCAGACTGTGAATGCCTGATCGAGACAGCCTGATCGCAGTTGTCACGGTTGGGCACAGTCGAGTGTTAGATCGCAATGGACAGCCCCAACGGTAACCGCCTGATGGAATTGGGCTTCATTGATGGGAGAAGGGGCAGATGATGGGTGATGATCGACAGTTGGATGGTGACCTGATCGATGTTTTTTAACGACAAATTCTCCAACGGCAGTATGATTCCCAGAATCAACGGCATGATCGACCCTCGCCCCAACCGCTGTACGGCTGGGAAGAGACTCAGGGGCGGTTGTCGAAAAGCGGACTTTTTTATTAGGCTAAAATAGGGCCTAATGTTGGACATTTTATTAGGCCCATAGGGGGCCTAATATTATGACTAATATTTGGACCTAAATTAGGGGCCTGATAGTGGACGCATATAGTGGATACAGTAGTACAGAATTAGGTACCGCCATGTGTACCACGGTGGATACAGTAGTACGTACCACCGTGGTGTACATAGAAAGGATATAGAAGGGACACGGAAGATGTGCTGATCACTTACAGGTACGCAGCGGACACCAGCGAACAAACAAGGAACAAGCGGAAAAATCAGGTCGACTGATGGACGGAAGGCGTTTCGAATGGACGATGCGGATTGGTTGAAAGTAGGAACAGGGTATATCTAAGGGTTTAATTGCTAATAAAGTTCTTCTTTTGCGTACGATCGTGCTGATCGTTTTTTGGGAAGGCACCTTTGCGCCCCCACCTTATTGAAACCTCTACGTCCCGGGCGGGAGCACTAAGTGCGTTTTTGGCCCACCGGTTGGCGTATAGTGTGAGAACTCACCTCGCAACTCCGCCCGCAGTGTCTGCGGTTCTTCGTTTAAAGGTTTTTGGTTTTGGGAACGTGATCGAGCAGTGCTCTCACCTCTTCCCCGTGAAATTAACGTTTGGCCCCTAGAGTTCGGCTGCTTTAAGCGCCCCACGGGAACTCTAGGTGGATTTTAATATAAATACCTTTTCCTCATATAGTCTAGGCTAGGAGCGCATTGATTCGGGCGTTCCTTAGCTGTTTGACGGCTTAGAGGCTCCGCGATCAGGCAGTGAAGACTTCCGCTGCCTGATCAAGTACCCCCCCCCCTACCGATCAACACCTGATCGACACTTTTTGCGAATCGTGATCGTGATCGCTGATCGCAAATCGCGCCAACTGCTACTTGAACGACTTCCGGTGCTTGATCAAGTCTGATCAAGGTATTACGACTGGGAAGCAGTTTTTAGCCGCTGATCGAGCCTTTCAGTACCAGATCGCACTTGCGATCAAGACACCTGATCGCATCTGCGATCAAGACAGAATATTGTTGATCGACGGTTATTAACGTCAGCCAAAGCCTGATCAAGCCTGATTACCACTGATCTACATCGTTTCAGCGCCTGATCGCGTCGGACTGCCGCCTGATCGCACTTGCGATCAAGACGGAATATTGCTGATCGTCGGTTATTAGCATCGGCCCAAACTTGATCAAGCCTGA
>CM047580.1:3739043-3750087 GCA_026184515.1 Peronosclerospora sorghi
CCCCCCCCCCTCGTAGGTCTAGACTAGGAATACATATATTTGGGTGTTCCTTTAGCTGTTTAAGACTCCAGAGTCTCCGCGATCAGGCAGTGAAGACTTCCGCTGCCTGATCAAGTACCCCCTTCGCCGATCAACACCTGATCAACACTCTGCAACTCGCGACCCGAGTTCATCTTCTCGCAACTCGCGCCAACTAGTGCCTGATCGATCAGACCGATCAGACTGATCAGGCCGATCAGGCCGATCACGATCTGACTTTTGACTATTGGCTCTGATCACCCCTGATCACCCCCTGATCAACGACCAGAGGTCCCGATCATCGACTATTTGCGCCTGATCAAGTTTGATCACACCTGATCGCATCAGTCGCTTCGTCACAAGTCGACTCAATCTTGCAACACGGAATCGCAGCGTGCCATCCGCGCCACCTGGAGAGCGACCCACGCCCAAGCCGTCGGGTACACAAGGTGAGCAGGAACACAAGCAGTCAAGAGACAACCGGAGGACCCCCTTCGTTAGTCGGCATCCCGGGCGCCGTGGTAACGCCTGATCAAGCGTCAAAAACTTTCATCAGCCGCCCCACCACACATGTTAGAAGATTTCTAGCTTAAATCTCTTAGTGAACCTAAACAAAATTTTAGGCTTAAAATTTTCTAATTTTATAAATATTTTACTTTCGATTTTACTTTATAGCAGTTACAAGTCACTTCCAACTAAGGCCGAAAAGCAGCCCTCGCACGCATTAACGCGCGCACACTCTCTGATCAAAATAGTCAGATCAGAGAGTACACTCTGCGCCGCATTTTACGCACTTGTTAACAGAGGATATGGAAACGTGGATGCTAGTGTGTAAAAACGAACGACATAAACACACTGCCCACCAAATGGATATAAACGACGTACTTGAAGTCTGATGGAATTGTCGACTTTTCGTCTTGTTGCACGTGGAGATACGCAGATAATTGGTGTAGATTACGTTTTCAGTCATGTGTTAAATCACATGAAGGTAATACTGACGATGTCAAAAGTATGCTACGCACGAGCATGTTCCTAGCGTCTATTCGAAATCAAGGACCGAAGACGAATTTGATATTTTACAGATTTCCCAAGAGATGGTTCGAACAGATGAACAGCTGGTAACTTGTCGGTGCAGAGTCGCGTGAGGACCTTTCACTGCAGCAGCAGAGAAATCCCTATGGGCTTAAACAAGCTGGGAGGCTATGTCATGAACTTTTGTGAAAGGTACTGGTGGATTTGATTTTCATACATGTATCACGGATACGTGTAATTCGTGAAACAAAGCGATGGACACACTACTTTGCTCGGAGTAAATGTGGATGATTTACTTGTGACTGAAAGTAGTGTGAAGGCTATAGACGATTTCGTTTTTGACATGAACGCATTGAAGTAAGAGTAAGCAACGCAATGCTCAGTGTACTGCTAGCATGGAAGAACAAATGCACGTGCGGCGACAGTGATTAGGAGCTTAAGTATGACACAATTGCGTCTAATTAATAGTGAGGCAAGATGTTGCACATGCAGCTCGAGTCCGGTAGAATCGTGCTGTGAAATGATTGCATGACGCCCAAGTTCAAATGCAATGGAACGAAAAGCACGAGCACGCGACTTGTAGATCACGAACTTGGAGCTAAAAATTCTCGAAAAGTAGAGCCGTGGAACACGTGATGGAGGTGGACTTTTTCTTCCTTCAAGCCACCGCCGTCGCGAAGACAAGTGACGCGGCCACTCCATGACGAACTCCACCTACTAGCACACGTCAACAAAATTCAACTTACGATCTCTCTCGAGTCCACTTCCGTAGGATCGAAACGCGAAATGACTAATAGATTTGTATACCCTATGATGGAGTTGTTGGATGGACTAACTGACGTTACCAGTACCTCCCACTTGGTCTGGACAGCGATAATCCTCTGGCAAGAGCGAGCGCTGCAATTTGTTAAAAGCAAATTGCCGCTTGCCTGTATTCTTCAAAGCGTTTTCAATCCGCACACCATGACTTCGCATCACGGAAACGGTAGCTGCCACGCGATGGGCGGGCAAGTCGTGATGGCGCTGCAGGATACGCACCTGCTCTAATGTGACTGACATGGCCGTCCGATCCTTGGCACTCTTGCACACTGTGACACGTCCACCACCGAGCTCTCGACACAAGTCGGACGAACGCTTTAGAATTTCCGTGCGTTTCGTCTTGACCAGACTCTGTGCCGCGTCGTTAATGCACGTTTCGAGGGCACGTAGCTCTTGCATTACTTCGTCCGGGGTCAGGTGGAGAGGTGACGTACTCGCTGATTCAACAGACATAGCCTTAAAACGCTGCGATCTGGTCCGGTTACGACCCGAAGACGAGACGCCACTCAAGCCATTCAGTGGCATGGCGACCACATGCCGCCGGTACTTTTCACAGAAAGCCTTCAGAGGCTTGAGACTGCGGAAATTGATCAAGTCCTGCAATTCCGTCTTTGCACGCTCTGTGTTGTTAGCAATTGTTTGCATTTCATTGATACCCTGTGAAAAGAGCACCGGCGTCACTTGGATCTCTCCACAGGCAGCTAAACGCTCTGGCAGTTCCACTTCGCTCGTCGTAACTTGGACCGTGACAATGTATTTGATATGCGATCGCTTGATGCCGGATTTATTCGAGACTGTCACCTTGACAACGCCCGCTTCGTCAGCAATATCCTTGCGCCGTGACATGCGGAACGAGAAACGATTCGTAGGCTTATCGCGGACATCTTGAATTATAAACGCGACGCAGCTCAAGTGCTCCACCGCTCCTGCCATGTCTTCCAACATTCCAATTTCCTTGCCATGCGTAGACAGTAACGACTCAATCTGAAAGAGAAAGCCAATACTGGAAAACTGGCGTAGTATATCTTCACCTCGAATCACATCTGGGTTTTGAATCGCAACTTCGACCTTCCGTACAAAGCTGCAAGTGAGCGCTGCCAACGCTTGAGCAAAGGCACAGTCCATACGAAGCTGCAGGTCCCACTTGACATCATCGTAATCACGCACCTCTTCGGGCCACTTGGACAAATCCAGATCCGCATTGGCAATTTTAGCCTCCATTTTCTTGCGTTTGTTCTGGTATGAAAGGATCCCACCCTTGTTAAACTTGTAGACATGGGCCGCAGGCGCACCAACCGTTGTAAAGTCGTAGACCGACACCTCCTTCGAAGATCGTCTTTTTTCGTCATTGATAAACGCATGCGTAGGCCCAATGAGTAGATCTTGGATATGCATATTGATCGGCACAAATCGAAGGTCTGCCGATTTTTTCTCTACACTTGCCTTGAAATAGTGTTTGTGTTTGTCCCGGTTCACTAAATACTGGATATTTCTTCGTAGCATGGCGACATATTCTTTGCGTCGGCGTACACGTTCTTCAAGCCACTCACGTGCCAGCGACGAGTCCGTATCGTCCTGGATCTGACCAATTAATGTACCATAAAAGCCCATATTCTGCTTTCCTTTTTTCTGATTCAGAAAGCTATGCAAATCTTCGCGAGCACGATCGACCTGCTCCTGACGCTCGGCTGCTATTAACTCCATCAATTGACGCGGAATGGAATTGGAGTAAATACTTTCTTGCAGATCCTCCACCACAAGACCAGTACCTCCATCTTCCGTGTCATACTGAAAGAACCGAATGATATTGCCAATGTTCTTATGCGATGCAGCGTCATCACGGTTGGATATTTCACCTGGCATCATGACTGTCTGTACACTCAGCTCTGCGTTCTTTGCGTTACCCATTAACATATTGTTAATTTCAGTTTGCAAGGATGGAAATTCCTCCAAAATCGCACAGGTGTTTTCTTCCGATGGATAAATGTTCAATGAGTGGCCACTCGCTGCTGCGTCGAGCACAGCTTGCGACGAAGTAACAAACTCAAGCACCGGGTGGAACATCGTCATCTGAAACGACAGTTGCGGGTTCGACGCAGTGTCTTGACTACTTGAGCTCGAACACTCGAGGTAATGGGAAGAAGACGGATTTCGTTTGCCAAGTGTACTTGCGTGCACCATAAAGCGCAGCAACGTATTCGATGCAGGACCAACCACTGGCACCTCCAACACGGCGACGAACGGATAAATAGCATGTGTGGATCCAGTAGTCAAGACTGATTCCGTCTCACCCGCTACACCGACAGGTTCTGTCGTGCCTACACATTTCCATGCAGCAGCGTTCGAGATACTGTGAAGCGAGTTGCTGAACGTAATCGTTTCTTTAGATGAGTAAAAGTCGAGCGAAACAAAGCACGCACGGTCAAAAGATGCTGGAAGCTTTAGGCGCACAATGACTCGCAATCGACTCCCGGGCTCATCACTGTTTAGCATCGAGTCGCCCATGCTCAGACGTTCCCGCAACAATTTCGAGTACGGCATATGACTTGATGATCCAGACGAGCGTGGCGTGTAATTAAACACGTCTTCCTTGGAGGACTGGTCAACTGACGGGGCTTCGTCCTGTCGGAAATTTTCTGTGCTTGGGTTCCACTGTAAAAAGAGCAGGAGTAGCGGTGGTAGACTGTGTGGCAACCATACGATGAAAATATACCATACAACGTCTGAAAGCTGGTCATCCACGTCACTATGCGATACATATTGCGCAATGTAGATCACTTGCGCCGACACGTACAAGACACAGGTCGTAGCAATAATAGCGTAAAAGATTGTAAGAGACTTTCGAATACGAGCGTCCGATGGATCCTCATTAAGCATCAGCGTCCGACCACGGCTCATGACCATGCATCCAAGAATCATCAGCATAAGCGTGTAGACGATGAAACCCGTACCGAAAGCCAGATAAAAGGTCTCCATATTACACTCTTCGATGGCGGATCGAATAATTTTGCCTTCGGCTGCAATCAGCAGCCCACAATCGTCTTCAGACGAACACGCCGTCGACTTTACGTCGTACACACACACTAAATTATCCTCCGATATGACAGATACCACGACAATGAAGGTTAGTACGCAGACGTTTATCAATATGTATGCCAGCACAGCAGGTGATGTGAAGCTGAGCTTCTTAAAACACTTGAATGACAGCACAGTCGCCCAGTGGAAGCAAAGCGATAGAATCATGGCAGTGTTGAAAAAATACTGCGTCGTATACCAGTGAACGTAAGCTTTGGACGGTTGGATAATCCACACAAGGTACCCACCAGTCCCCGCAGCAAACGAAAACAGGGCTGTAATGGCCACTAAATCAGTCCATAACGTATTCACGGTGAGCGGTAAGCCGTGCCAGCGAATGATCACCAATGAAAACAAAAAGCAGACACCATAGACCACCACGGTAACAATATCTAGGGGCGCCACTTTTATGGACCGTCTTGCATCACTCAGTGTGTAAAATTGAATAGGTGAATTGTCAACCGCCGATGCAAGCGCTTGATACGCAGAAAGATAAACTTTATCAATAGCGACCGAATTATTGGCCGGGTTTCGAAACGTTCCGAATGTAATCGTGATCGTGTCACCGTTTTGAATACTCCCGTTAAATGAATCGGGAATCGAGAATGAGATGTTTGAAGCGCCAACAAACAGGTCCATTTTAATTGGCTTGAGGCTCTTGTGGTCTGGTAGGAACATGGTCGCTGTCGACACATTTCGGATCAACTCGCCAAAATCGTTTTCTCTGTCGCTCGCCACACGCAGCAAGAAGAATGCACCAGACGTGAGCACGGCGCCATTGGTAACACTCAGTGTCACATCTGTGGGGTTCATAATAACCATGTCATCGGCTGTCATGACTGTATCAGTGAATGTCCCAATGAGTTCATAAGAATTCGAGATGAGATCCAATTGAAACGCCTGCTGGGTGTCCTCGTCGGCTTTGTCACTAGCAAGACAACCTGTGCTGTCAAACTTCATGGACAACTTTGTGTCTTCCGTGAAGGTGCCTGGTCCAAGCCTCGTCGTCACATGGTCGACTAGAAACTCGTAACTATCGTGCACTTCCATGAGAACTTTCAGTGCGTCCGCATCGAGCGTCATGATCGTCACATTTTCCTTTCGCGTGCAGTCCACAAACGAGTCTGCACGGGCTGCCGCACAGTCCGACTTTTGACCTTCCAGCACCCAAAGTGACGGTGTATCTAACGCAATCTCACACGAAAAATTACACGATGAATGTCCGATCGACGACGCGGTGAGGTCGAACGTTTTGAGCATCTGGGGAAAATTGTACGTCGACGTGGCCACAAGGGAACAATTTGTACACGTGCCATTGCGTGACGACGCGATCTTCATACTCGCAACATCCGAGAGCTCGCTCCCTTCGTCCACATGGTGTAAATCCGAGGTCCGACAGTGTTGGACGCAGGCGATGGGGTCCGTGTAGACGCCGGCACTGGAATCGCTCGTGTAGATGCATTTATGTGCCTCGCATTTGTACGCAAAAGACGTCGGAAACGTGACCCCATGCGCATCACGGACGCCTGTGAGCGCTAGCGCTAGAACGAACGCTCTTGTGATCGTATCCAGTCGCTGCCAGGAGCCAAGAGACATCTTGACATTCCTCGTGTCACAAGATGCCGCCAGTTTGAAGAGAGGGAAAAGAAAGAAACTTGTCGCTCGCGTTGGTTGTTGTCCGTCTGTACGATGGAGGCGACGCGACCTGCTGCGCGCACTGGGATTTATGTTCGTTGTTGCCTTTCCCCTGTTAATACAGATAGGAAGAGCCAGTTGCCAGACCCTTTTTATTAAAAAGGGATGGGGAACAATAGACAGTTTACAGAAGCGGGGGACCGAACGAGCAACTTAAGGACATAGAGACGATACGTGTGTGGCATAGTAGAATCAAATGATCTGACCCTATCTTTTCATCCAGTGGACGTTTCGCTCACCGAATTCGGTGAGCTACTGCAGATGGAATAGGAATTAAGAGACGCCAGCACTCGAACAAATGGTCAGCTGTAAGTCACACCAGGTCTCACGTGTAGCTCTATAATTGCTGGGGATTGCCTCATCGTGACGATGACTAGGTGTATTGCTGCATTCTAACCGGCTTCCGGTTTGCGCTTATTTTTCCAACTCAATTGTCCTACCCTTTCCAAATAATCGATGCAAATCAACTGAGTAAAGGTAACAGGTATTAACACCGCAATCGCTCCATGTCGAACTTAGCGCTAAGTTTTCTGGACTAATTTCGCCGAAATCATAACCACGAAATGGCAAAAAAAAGAGTCATGAATGCATTGCCCGTTTTTTATATGGAGGATACACTGTGAGAAAAACAAACATTTAAACGAACATTTTGTTGGAAGAGTGTGTAGCCACTTTCGACTTTGCACTCTTCCGAAATGGCGGAATCCCATTGGTTGACATGGGTAGTATACATTTTTCATGTTATTGACGGTTACAGAATTAAGTTCGCACTTAGGAACCGAATAGTCAGCTAAGTAACCTTACATAATATATACTTTCTATTTTGCATTTAATTAAGCACGCCTACTACCGAACCTTACGCGCCGCTAGAGGGCGGATACCAGTTGGGCTACTTAGGTTGATCCCTACGAGCTGAAACTTTGTCAGCAGGTAGGTCGCCATCTCGTGAAGTGTTTGCACGAATCCCCGGTTAATTCCAACAGGTTATGAGCCCAAGGCTCAACTGATTGTATCGCGAATTGTTCTTGGTTTTTGGAGTGTGTTTTCGTGGATACCTTGTCTCGTTTCGTTACGCAGAACTAGTGGAAAGTACCCTCTCGAAAGGGCTAGTGGATTGACGAAAGTGACTGAAGGATTTTCAAGTGATTTAATATGAGTGATTCAGATGGAGACAATGTGCCCTCGCCAGTGATTTTAAGGCATTGGTACAGAGTCTGAAGGAAGTTTCGAATCGTCTGACTGCCATTGAAGATGGGCAGGCTAGGCAATCACTTCCCAGTGTGTCCTCCGGTTCGAGGAAGGGATCACCAATGCGGGTACAGGACACAGAGTTCCGTGACAGCCTGCAGAATTACCGTCCTTTCGGCCATCAGATGACTCTGAATGATTTGGCCGAGGACGAAGGGGTTGAAGCCAGAGCAAGGCCACGCCCACAAGTGAATGCGCACCTCGCGGAGTGCCGGTTGGCATGCATGCAAGGTGTTGGCGGGACTGATGCACCACCTGGGCAAGGGTTTATGCCGGTGCATCAAGTCGGGTATAAAATACCCAAATTGAGTATTGAAAAGTTTTCGGGGCGGGAGCTGTATCCCGGTTTGGGTTCAGGCTACCGCCAATGGGCCTACCTTTTCATGGAGGCAATCGAGATCGGTGAGATGACCTCAGGGTTCCAATGGAGTGTACGCCTTAAAGTAAACAAATTTGGTGAACATCTCGAAGGCACCGCCGCGGAATATTTCCGCTCGAACATTGGTTCGTGGTGGCGGGTGCGGCCGCAGCTTACTTACGTGATGGAGCAAATGTGGTTGGGATTCAAGGTTAATATATCCCACCACCAAGCTGCGGCCTGGTTTGCCATGGAAAAGGACGCTAAGCGTTCGTGGACCGAACACTACTTATACCTAGTAGCTCTGACTCGCGAAAGCGGATCGAGCGAAAAGTTGATCATTGAAAACATTGTCAAGTTTGCTGCGCCCAAGTTGAAAGTGATGTTAATGGCGCGATATGATCCCTGCCGACAAGACTACCTGTGCCACGCGCAAGAGTTGATTGCCTGGGCACAGGAGTTAGAAGATGATGTCGTCAAGGGCAAGCCAGCGTTTAAGTTTCAGGCGCATGCCGCAACATCTGGCAAGGGCAAGCGTGCCTGTTACACGTGTGGAAATGAGGGGCACATACAAAAGTATTGCCCCGAGAAGCAAAATAAAAAGGGTGATGGTGGTAATCAAGGTTCAAATCGTAGCAGAGATGACAAGTCATCGAAGCGTTTTGTACTTTCAACTCTGGATTCCACTCTAGATGCGTACATTAATGCATGTGGTAATCCTGAACGTCAAAATGTTTGGATTATTGACAGTGGCGCTAGTAGACACTTGGTGTCGAACTCAAATTTGTTGGAAGACGCAAAAGATTGTGGACCAAATGATATATTTGCACTGCCGGACGGCAGCATCCTACCAGCTACCAAGGTCGGACGGCTTACGTTGCGGACGTGCGACACAAGTGAAACGGTCGTTGTCTTGACCGAAGTATACTACGCACCGCAATTGGCTCTGAATTTGATTTCACTTGGTCGACTACGCGAAAAGGGCTGTGCCATTGTCTATGATGGACACAAGCTTCGCGTTATGGTTAAAGATGAAAAACTTTTTGACGTATACACGCATGGTTCGGTTTTTATCGCCCGTTTGAAAACGGAAAGGAAAAGCAATTTTTTGACGGATTTCGGTGACATGGTTGTCAACAGTGCGAATGAAGACATCGGTTCGGACGCTCACAGTGGCAGCCTACATCATTACCATGTTCGCCTGGGTCACCTGGCATACGACACCATCGAAAGGTTGGCCAGGGACCCTAGGTCCGGCATTGTTTTAACGGATACGAATCGGCCAAATTGTTGGACGTGCTCCGAGGGTAAAGCGACCCGAAAGACACAGCCGAAGGCGGATTCGGGCAAGAACTCCCCGATTGACCGCATCGGAGGAGTGATCTGCAGTGACCTCAATGGTCCGATCACCCCCCGAGACAGGCGTGGCAACCGATACCTGGTCGTTTTTGTGGATCATTTTTCGAATTATGTTCGAGTGTTCGCAGCACGCACCAAGGACAAGGCGGCTCGAATGTTTGGCCATTTCATTGCATGGTTTAAAATGAATTTTCATGCAGAGTGCACGTGCTGCGTACGGATGGTGGCGGCGAGTACCGTAACGTGGATCCGTTTTGTGAACAGACCGGTATTCGTCGCCAAGTGACCGATCCCGGAACGCCTGCTTCGAATGGCAAGGCGGGACGAATGAACCGGACCATTTTTAACATGGTCCGGTACATGATATTTGGGTCCGGAGTACCTCTTACGTATTGGTCGGAGGCGGCTGAGTATGCTGCATACATACTCAATCGTACTCCGACCCGATCGAATGCTGGGCGAATTTCGCCATTGGAAGTGTTTCTGGCAAGCGGCCAGTGGTCACGGATATTGTTGTTTTCGGGTCCCCGTGCATGGTTTAGCGGGACCCTAAGAAGAAATCATTGGCAAAGGACGCCGAACGGGCTCTGATTCTCGGCAAAAATGATGAGACGAAAGGTTTCAAAGTGCTGTTGCTGAAGGACAGGGTGGTCGTAGTGACACGGCACGTCACTGCGATTGAAACACTCAGTCCTGAGACGAGTGACAAGATCACTAAAGTCCTCGAAGGTGAATGCAACCAAGAGCTCGAAGCATTGGCGGAGTCGCATGCAAGAAAACGAAGTGAAAATTCGACGGTTTCCAACTCTGCTAGTGGTGAAACGCCGATGCCGGTGACTACTCCGGAACGCGCTGGGAACGCTAACCAGGGCACCAGAAAGACCCGACGGAATCCTAAAAAGACGGCTAAAGGTCAAGAATATGCTGCTTCGAGGGCAAGGGGGGTTGCTTCACACTGTGACACCACGCAGCAAGTTGTCGAAAATGAGAAAACTGCGGAAGGTATGTTGTGTGTTTATGCTGTTTGTGCGTCAAGTGCGGGAGCGCAAAGTGGGTCAGTGATGCAGCCAGACCCCAAGACATATCGCGAGGCGCATAGCGGCCCGCAATCCACAATGTGGAAGCAAGCGGAAACGGAGGAGCTCAAAGCTCTTGAAGACCTCGAAACCTGGGAAATTGTACGCCGCCCTCCGGGTAAGGTACCTCTCTCAACCAAGTGGGTGTACAAGACAAAGGTCAGTGCACACGGTTCGGTCGAGAGGTACAAGGCGAGATTGGTTGCCCGTGGCGACAAACAAGTTTACGGTTCGGACTATTTTTTCACATTTTCAACCGTTACGGAGTTGAATAATGTCAAGTTGATTCTTTCTTTGGCACAAGTGTGGGGGGTAGAGGCACGCCATGGTGATGTGCCAAGTGCCTACCCCAAGGCCAAGTCTG
>CM047580.1:3750187-3782166 GCA_026184515.1 Peronosclerospora sorghi
ACCGGTCTACCTGTCAAGGTGTCAATGTTTGCAAAGATGTGGATATGGAATCGGTAACATCTATGGATAAGTCTATTAGAAGTGATAAACCACCGGCAAGGGAAGGCGCAAGCCGCAACCGGCAAGACCGCGTAGACCAAGCAAGACAAGTGACTGTGATATGGAGTCGGTCGGCGGTCTTGACGACCATGGTGGGTCAGATGGTACAGGCGCAGGCAAGGTGCGCAAGGCTAACCTAGCCTCCACTACTGCCTACGACTTTGGATCTGCTGCGATTCCGCGCATCCGTATGGCCGCGACGACCGACCTCAAGGACTTCACCGGCAAGGATGCTGATGAAGACCAGGCCCGGTCTTGGTTCAGTAGGGTCAAGTCTGCGTTCCTGCGAGACCAGACCCCAAAAAGCGAACGTTTTTTAATCTTCCGGGATTTGTTAAAAGAACCGGCTGCGAACTGGATTCAACAGTTGGGTCGGGGCGTCCGGTCTGACTGGGACCTGTTATGTGCGGAGTTTGAAGGTCAATATTGTAACTCCGGAATTTCATGCGCCCGTAAGTACCACCATATGCAGAAGCGGGCCGACGAAACACCGATCGAGTATTTGCATCGGTTGAACGTGGCTGCAATTCGCGCTGGCATAACAATCAAAGAGAATAACCCGCCGAACGGTGCCGCCTTAGAACATGTGGGTCACTATATTAGTACCCTTGACGATAAAGAACTGGCGGACCAGCTTACTCTACTGCGTCTTAAGGATGCGGGCGAATTCGAACAGACCCTGCGGACGTTAAAACAGTCGCGTAGTATGAGAGCGAAGACCACGGTGGATCAGGTCGCTATCGTTCCAAGACCCATACCGATCCGGTCAAGAGACTTTGGACCAGACCGACCCGAGCGGTCAAGGCAATTGTAGCTGATGACAGCACGGGTTCAGAAGGGGAAAGTGGAAGTCCATCCAGCCAGGAGTCATCGGATGAAGACCAGTATCGTTACGTCTATGTTGCGGGACCTGCCCCGAAGACCAAGTCGAAGTCCGACCAGGTGGATCGGAAGGGAAGGAACGGAAGCAAGTTCGATCCAGACCGACATCGTCAGAAGTGCTCCCACTGTGGGTCGAGCAAACATGATGGTCCATACTGCTGGAAGAAGATGGTGTGCAAGAAGTGCGAGAGACGCGGCCAACCGACGGACCACTGCCTCTTCGTATGCAAGTCATGTGGAGAGATCCACGAGGCCGGCCACTGCAAGATTGAAGAATTTTTTAACATGATGCGCAAGTGGTACGTGCCGGACAAGCACGCGGGGATGCTGCCGCCGGACGCAGAAAATATGTTAAACTAGAACGCTCGCCAGGTTGGAATCTGGATCGAGCCTAGCGTTCTACGGTTCACATCTATGCATATTTCGGCAAGGAGGATAAGACCGACAATACACGTTACAATTCCAAATTGCGTCGACCGAGACCATCCGGTCTACAGTCTGAAGGCCGATGAGTACTCCCGGACTAAGGTGTTTATGCAGTTGGAATTGCTGCCTGGAGAATCCCGCGGACACTGGAAGTATCACGCGCCTGATAAATGGTTCAAGCAGGCGAAAGCCTGTGGAAAGATTAATAACCAGAAGGCGACGATGTTGTTCGACTTTGGAGCTGAAGTATCGATAATCGACTCCGCCTTTGCTCGTAAGGTCGGATGTCGTATAGACGATACCCAGAGACAAGAATGCGTCGGGATCGGCGAAAACTCTTATATCAACAAAGGAAGAACGCGTGTGAAAATTACTTTGTAGGGATCGCTGGTCTACTTTTTCAGCGCTTGGGTTGGCGAGTTGGCTGGAAAGGACGCTTTACTAGGCATGGACTTCATGGTCCCAGCTGGTATTCGCCTAGACCTGTCACATGGAGTGCTTACACTCCCGGATGAGGTCCAGGTCCAGTTGGCTGGTCGAAGACCTCTGTATGGTTCGTATACCGATCTGGTCCGGTGGGACCAAGACCTCACTATCCCAGTTGGTCGGTCTGCCGATACCCCGGTTGAGAAAGGTTTTCGTTCGAGGAAGTTGTGGTTGACCAGGGGCGATCGGTGGGTCTCGACCTTCGTAAAGAGTGCTGGTCGACGTGATTTTGTCCGTGTTACCAATATCGGTGACAAGCCCCTGACACTGGACAATAACACTATTGTCGGCATGTGGTTAGCAGAAGGGAAGGTACCAAGGAAGATGGGGTTCGTCTCGATTGGGTCGAGGCGGTATGTCGAGTGGCAAAACCTGGCGTACCAATCGACCACCGATCTTATCAGCGATGATGGGTCGGTGGAAGAGGATACCTCACTTTTAGTGGAAAGACCAAGTTATGTCACCCCAAAAAAGATGTTGGTCCGAATAAAGGCGCCGCAGTCACTAGGAACGGTGGACCATCAAGTAGACGAGCCGAGGTTAGTCAACGTGGTGTCAGCACAAGACCAGGCGACAGCGGAGCAAGAAACGGAAGAAGGGGAACATGAAGTTGCTAGGTCGGACCATGACGGTATTCCTAATCAGACCGATATCAGTGAAGGACAGCCCGTCGATCAAGACCAGGGTCGTTCAGCCGGTCCAGATGGTCTAGGTGATATCACCCCAGAAGATGAACAAGTCTGTATACATGAAGGCGGGGAACAGTACATTCGGGAGCTGGAAAGCCAAATGGCAGTCCTCCCTGAAGTGTCTGCCGACTCTCCCGAAGTTACAATGGATGATTTACAAGTGGTTGATCAAGACCTTAACAGTCCAGACCAGATCGAGCAGTTGAAGAATATCATATGGAAGAAAGCCATCTGCTGATCGGAAAGGGCAATGCCTTACCACCTGCAGCCCGTGGTGCGATTTGCGATATTGACGTTGGAGATGCCAAGCCGATTGCTCAGCGATGTCGACGCGTGGCGCCACAGTGCCGGTAAAAGCTTTCTGATCTTATCAAAATACTGTTGGCTACCAAGATTATTAGACCGTCGACCTCGCCATGGGCCTCGCCGATCGTAATTGTTATCAAGAAGAACGGCGTCGACATTAGGTTGTGCATCGACTATCGGCTGGTAAATTGGTTAACTAAACTTATGGTGTACCCGATGCCGCTGATTAATGATTTGTTGGAAGACCTGGACAAGACCTTGTGGTATTGTTCACTGGACATGGCAAGTGGATTTTGGGTGGTCTCGATGAATGATCGAGCCCGTGAGATTTCCGCATTTGTGACACCGTTTGGTCTTTTCGAGTGGAACCGTATGCCGTTCGATCTGAAGAACGCGCCCCAGATCTATCAAAGGTTGATAGACAACGCACTGTACGGACACTTCAAGATCAAGACCGATCGGGACCCCGTTGAAAATTATGATGTGTTTAGAGTGGGTTAACCCGATCGAAAAAGAAGACCGTCCGTTCTAGGGAGGCGGTCGTACATCGACGACATTCTTATACCTGCCTCGGCATGGAACGATCTGTGCGACAAGGTTGAACGATTGTTGGAGACATGCGACCGCTGGAACCTATCTATCAGTGCCGTGAAAAGCTTTTGGGGTATGTCAAAGGTCGCCTATTTAGGCCATATGGTCTCGAACAATTGTCTAGAGGCTAATCCCTAGGACCTGGATTCGCTGAGTAACCTCCCGTTCCCCAGATCGCTGAAGGCAATGCAGTCCTTCCTGGGAAGCTTGAATTATTATAGACGATTCATTGAAGACTTTGCTATCTACGCGGCTGTGCTGTACGAACTTCGGGAAGTTGACTATCATATGTTGCGCGAAACAGATCGGGCAACTTTACAGGAGTGCGCCGACTCTGGTCTTGATGCAGTTTGTCCGCAAGTGGAGTCCGAAGATCATATGAAGCGTGCACAGTTTGCCTTTGGTATGTTGAAGGTTAAGATGGTGACGGCACCGATTTTGAAGCATTTCGATCCCGAAAAGGTCCCGACCATTATTGTATATGCTAGTCAGTGGGCCATTTCGGCCACTCTAGTACAAGATCATGATAGTGTGTACCATCCGGTCACGTTCACGAGCAGAACGCTGAAGCCAAATGAAGTGAACTATGGAACTGTCGAGAAAAAAGTTCTGGCGTTGCTACGAATTCTGGATGTGTGTTACAACCTGCTGGTCGGCCGACCTATAAAGGTCCTGTCAAGACGGTCTACTTTGGCCTGGCTACTATCAGCCAATGGGATGGACGGACGTCGAGGCAGATGGTCGGCGGTCTTGTCGCAGTGGACCCTCGAGGTCGTTAAGTGCACCGGGGGCGAGGAAGAGATATTGGGCACATTAGCTGCCAGTATCACCCCTCGGTCTGAAGTGGACGAGGCATTGATAGCGATTGCCCCGAGGAAGCAACCTCGGCAGTAAGTTTCGAGACCGCCACCGACCGTCGACCATGACGAAGATATCTTGGTCTTAAGTTTTGACGGATCGGCAAGCGTGAAGAAGAAGGTCGGCGCCTATAGTGCCATATTGTGGAAGTTGCCACAATGGTCTATAGTTGCAGCCGCTGCCGATTTCACGCCGGATATTACTGTTAACGAAGCGGAGTACCGAGGTCTATTTGTATGTCTGGACCTGCTGTCGTCGCAAGAGAAGGGGCGAGTCATCATATGTGGGGACTCCAACCTAGTGATCAGGCAGATCACCGGAGAGATCGACTGCAAGGCTCCACGACTAAGGTCGTTAAATGATCGGGTAATGAAGGCATTGAAAGACCATCCCAACCACGAGCTGTTGCACGTGAAACGGGACTAGAACAGAAGCGCCGACTACCTCGTGACCAAGGCCATGCAAGACCAGACCGGGGCTACGATCACCGAGAAGGCCGTTCTGGATGAATTGATGAATATTAACAGGCTCCCAGAAGTGATCGGACCCAAGAACGCCCCAGTCCAGGTGCATGTGATGGTCGCGACTAGATCAAAAGCTCAGAAGTCTCGCCGACCGTTCCCGAAGGAAAGTTTGAACGAATATGCAGTGCAACAGTTAAGGATGGAACGGATCCTCAAGGCGCAGGACGAAGAAGAATGGATTATGAACCTGAAGACCTACCTGCGTGGTGAACTGTCCAAGTTGACGAACGATCAAGCGAAAGAGTGCATCAAGATCGCGGATAGCTACGAAGTGGATGATAATGGATTATTGTATTACTGCCGCGATGCCGACCAAGACAGTGCAGACCGGGACCGACTGGCGAAATTAGTGATCCCTGAGTTGTTGCAGCCGGATGTCTTTCATCACTATCACGTGAGTCTAGAAGGGGGACATCAGAGAATAGTCAGGACCTATCACAAGATCAGGTCCCACTTCCACTGGAGAAGGCTTTTCCGCAGTGTGCAAAAATATGTGGGCTGTTGCACAGATTGCGAGACCGGAAAGGGTAGACTGGTAATCAAGGGGCGATCGCCCGGAAATATCGAAGCTACCTACCCTTTCCAGGTCATAGTGATGGACCACATACCGTCACTGCCTATATCGACGCGCGGCAACACTGAGCTGCTGATCTGGGTAGACCTGTTCACCGGTCTAGTTATTGCGAAGGCAAGTGCATCTCGGTCTGCGGAGCAGATCGCCCAGAGCTACGAAGAATGTGTGTTACGAAGATTCGGCGCCAGCGAGGTCATCAAGCACGATCGGGAACCCGGTTTTATGGCCGAGGTGTTCCGGTCGTTTAACAATATGCTGGGCCAGAAACAGAGCGCGACGATGGCATATCGTCCGCAAGCGAATGTATCGACAGAACGTATGGTACAAACTATTACAAGAGCAATCAAGATGTACGTTGCCGATCCAGACCAGCGCTATTGGGACGAATACGCAGAAAGGCTGGTGTTTGCACTCAACTCGTCGACCGATCGGGTCCGAGGAGAAACGCCTTTTTATCTTGCGTATGGATGGGACCCCCGGTCCACTCTTGAAGCCGCGATACCTATTGGCTGCACTCGGACCCGCGATCGTGATGCTCGACGTTGGCGCATGCAGGTCCAGAAACATTACCAGGATGCAAGAGAAATTGTCAACGAAAAGTTACGTCAAGCTACACAAGACCGGAACAACGAGCAGGTCCAATCCCACGGTATAGAACCAGGGGCGAGGGTATGGTTGTACCTAGACCGAGTGAAGGAGGGCTATGCGAAGAAGCTGGATCACATGTGGCATGGTCCTTTCCGTGTTGCCGAGCTGATTGGTGAACACGCTGCCCGTCTAGTAACAACCGGCACGAACTACAAGGTCTTCCCGATCGTACATGTGTCCAAGTTAAAACTGGTTCGAGAATTTCCCGATCGTCCCAAAATTACCTGTCTAGTAGACTAGGGAGAACGGTTTGATTTCAATGAAGCATTACTGCCGGAGGACAGTTGGGAACGACCGCTGGAGAAGGACGAATTTGAAGTGGAAAAGGTCTTAGATGTCCGATCGGTCAAGAAGACCAGGTTCGGCCGGACCCACCGAGAATATCTGGTCCGATGGAAGGACCATGATGAAACAACTTGGATCGATGAGTCCTACCTGAACTGTGGAGCACTACTACGAGAATTCGAACGGGACCGAGTCAGTCGGAACCGTTTCGCAGTGATGCAGACCCATGAAGACCAAGACCAAGACATGCAGTAGCAACGGTCTTCCCGAACGATGTGAAGAGGTGGAAGGTCTTGTGTCTTGTGTATTGTGTATTGTGAATATGTGACGAATTGGAATAGTGGAGTGACGAACGTGGATTGTTTTTTCGCGATGTAAGTGGAACGGTTGGTGATAACGTGTCTAGTGCAACTCTGGAGAAAGTGGTGGAATTAGCTCAAGTGATTTGATGACCGAACATGTGAAAAAGAACGATGATATATATTAAGTGTTATCTGGTCGACTACTTACGACCTCACTCGCCATCACCCCACAGACGGCCGACGGTCAACGACGGATGCTTTTCAACTTGGTCCTGGTACTGGTTACGCCAAAGTTCTTGTTGGTCTAGTTGGACCAAAGCATCCTTGAGGTCCAAGACCGGTGTAGTGCACCCAAGACCGGGGTACCATGTGCCACCGTCATCCAGCAGCTGGGTCCTCTCGACGCGACGCCGAGGCATATAAAGTACAACTCGATATAATAACACATCGACGTCGCACTCGTGGGCCAGAATCCCGTCCAAAACATATTGGCACAGGGACTGCCAGGCCTCACCCGCTCTGATCCGACGCCGCTTGCGCTTGTTCTGGATGGTCGCCAAGCCAGGGTCTTGCCGAACTCGTTCCGGGGGAAGCGCTAGATAATGGGATGCCTCCCAGATGGCTTGAGCGTGAGTCTTGTTAAAATATTTCACCCGACTCATGAAAGCATTGGCCCACGGAGTCAAGTGGAAGATGAACCCCAGCTTGGGATGCTCGAAAATATTCCACGGCTCGTCAGCGTACAAGCAGGAGATCTGTGCCGACGTGATCAAGTCCGGCCGCCATTCCGACGCGGCAGGAACTTTCTTCGCTGGCGGGAAAAGCCAATGGTCTGGACGAGAGAAAGACCGGGCCAGGAGCTGCTTGGTCAGGGTGGACCGGCGTAAACAACCGATCTGCCCTGGCGACCACGGCAAAGTATCCTCACGCGTTCGTGGCGGAAGGGAAGAACTGTCGATTGCCACGTTGGCCAACAAAGCATCTTTGTGGAGCTTGGACGTCCCAGGAAAGACCGTAGGTGTTGACTTTGTCGACGCATGAGGTGGTGGAACGCCACCATGCGGACCGGTCTTCTTGGTCTGCTCCGAAGTCGATGCAACTTGAACAAAACTTTCATGTGGACTTGTTCGCGACTTGGTTGGAATGGGGACAGCAAACTCCGAATCACCGGAGTCTTCGCCGGAGTCATCCCAGGACGAGACCTCTGAATACTTGGCACGGTCAGCACCGGCGGTCGAGGGCGCTTGATTTTTGGAGATGTTACTGTCGTCATCCTCGTCCAAGCTTGGGCTCACGAGGGGCGCCTGTATCTTGGCTCGCTTACGAGGCACCGCACGCTTCCCTTCGAGTTCAGGGTCGCGCGCTGTGCCCCGCGCCCTCGAGGGACGCGGCGCGTCCGCGCGCTTCTTAGACTTTTGAGGAATTTTGGGCTGGGGAGTTTCGGCCAATGAACGGCCTTGGACTTGTTCTCGGTGTAGGTCCACCAAGGCGGCCGACGCAGACCGGTCTACGCTGGAGGCAGCAACCGGATGCCGACGAGGACGCAACAGGTCAACCAAGCGCTGATGACATTCTTTTAATACCGCCCGACGACCGTTCGCTGCCTGCGTCCAATCGTTCGACTTGTGTTCACAAGACTGGACCTCCTCGGTCTGGTCTTGAATCGAAATTCGGAGCTCAGTGAGACGCCTCTCGAGGTCGTTGCTTTGAATGCTCAACGTGGTCTGGTCAAGCAGGTCTTCTGCTTGCTACTGTTGGACCAGCACAAGCTGCTCCAGAAGATAAAGCTGATGAGCCTCCAAGCGGGTCAACCTATTGCGCGCTTTTATTAGTCCGGTCAAAATCTGACGCAGCTGGAGGTCATGCGTGTTCGACTGCCGATCGGCTGCAAGAAGGGCATTGATCGCCTTGCTGATGCCAGGAGGTATGCGGTCTGGAGGTATACGGGCTGAAGACAAACGAAGGTTAGAACAGGTCCAAGGCAAAGACCGGACATGTATGCTTACGTTGTGTCGCCTGTTGAGCAATCTGCTCCTGGAGACGTTCGATCTCTTCAAGTGCGTCTTGCAACTGCGCGTCGGTCCCGGTCTGATGCCCTGCCGATGTCTGAGGTGCAGTAGAACGATGGGAGCTGCCAGACCGGACCGACCGGACGGGCAAAGTGACATGCGATGACGTGGTATGCAAGGTGCCTACAAGAACGGTCGTTAAGGAAATACAAGAAGGTCAAGTCCAGCAGTGCAAGTACCTGGAACGGATGAAGAAGATGGTTGCTCCATGTCGGAAAAGTCTGAATGACCAAGGTTCAACTGAATTTTATGGACGAGGTCAGACCGTTGTCGTTGTGCGACACGGTCTGACTCAGGGGCGGCTGTGGAGAAGCGTGACCAAAATTTGGCACACTTCTGGTCAAGTTTTGTCAAGGCGTTTGGTCTAATTTCGGATTGGTTTAAACAAGGGTTTTTTTTCAGCCTATCAGACTCAAGAAGTGTCAAGAACGCAAGTTTTGGTGAGTCACCCGACTTTGGGTATTTTACATATTTTTGTGGGGGTACATTTAGCGACTATAGGGTAGTAGTATTTTAGTTGTGGTTTACCTTTTAGGACAGAGGTTATACCTTTACGTAAGGAAATCTTTTAGCTTTCGGATAAGTAGCTGAAACCTCTTCTGGTCTTGGTTCACACCACAGCTAGGGGTAGCCGTTCTTCCATTTTCGTACACTAGTCGCCTCCGCCTGCCGCGGAGTGTTTGGGGGAAGAGGGTCGAATTATCCCCTCTGGCCCATTATACCCGGTATGGACGCGCCGCACGCGCACTTTGGCCCACCGGAAGTCCCTCGACGGGAGTACGATTTGGCGATCTCAACACCTCAACTCAAGTACGTTTGGAACGTGCTATTCAATGGATTGGTCTTGGCGTGGAGATATCGTTTGTGGAGTTTCACGAGCATATTGGGTCTTTACGCGGACATATTGGCTTGTTTTAATATTGGTTGGAAACTAGACCGGTTTTGGTCTTATTTCGTATTGGTCAGGGGCTAGACCGGAACGGTAGGTCTACCCTCTATTATTTCGTATTGGTCAGGTCTTGATCGTTTGGACGATCGACCTATTGGAAGTTATCTCTTGGAAGTGTTTTTGGTCTGTTTGTGTCTGGGGTGAAGAGTTCCGCCCCAGAGATACCTACCCAGATCGGTCTTCTATATTCAAGACCGGTTCGATCCAATCTGCGATCCCGATCCATCGAGTGTGTAACTAACCCATTCCATCGGGTACACAAGGTGAGATGGACACTAAACAATCGGACCAAGTGGGTTCTGATGACGACCGGTCGTCTGCTTGCAGCAGACGATCGTACCAGATCTCGAGTGGTGGTCCGCGGAGTACCCCTTCCGAAAGCTGGAAGGCTGGGCACGATGGTGGTAGTCAGGTTATCGATGCTAATGTTTTCGATTTCGAACTTGACTCCACCACACAGCCCTGTATCTGTGCGAAAGCACATCGATAAGTTTTTATCGACGTGTCTTAGTGTCTTACGACACGTTTGCGACGCCATGGTTGTAGCCGGTGCGTATACGCACGGTGCGGCTAGCGCACAGAGGAAGACTTTCCTTAAAGCGGCGTTCGCCGCTACTTAGCCGATACGCCCTTATTAAGGGCTTAGTAGGAGAGAGCTCTCCTACTCGGGGCCAAGATTCCCGGGTTAGTTTACTATAGCCTTTGCTAGTGCCTTAACGGCAAGGCTCCCTTACAAAGGGTGTAGCTAAGGGGAGGGCTCCCCTTACGCTACGGCACTCACTACACGCACGACCGGTCGAGGTCGTGCGTCTGTATGAGAGTGAAATGTAAACTGAATATATTTAATATGTAATTATTTAAACTAATATAAGCTATATGTAACACTAAGTAGAATATTCCTAATTCGTACCTAGCTAAAATGTAGTGTACACACCTGTGTACTGACACGTGGATGGCTGACACGCCACCACACCAAGGGCCCATGCCCTGATTGGTTAAAATAACCAAAGGTTCGAAACCTTTCAACCCGGCCAATACTGACCTCAACCGTGGTGTACTCATGTACACCAACACTCAGTGTTACCCGAATGTAACCCCGTTACATCCTCCCCCATCAAGACTATTGCTTACGCAATAAACAAAATTTTGTTGGAGAACTCCAACGCCAGTTCCCCTGGCCATCCATATGTACACCTCCAGTGGTGCATGGCGTCTCCTCTAGAAGATGTAGACTACTCCGAAAACTCGGAAGTGGATGCCTTTGGGGATACCTCCCCAATGGTGAGACGCTCCGACAGCGCCGAACGGCGTTGTCGGCAGCCTAATACCTCCCCACACGTGAGGAAAATGCACTAACCAGTGCGGCACCCCTGCCCGTATCGGATGATACATCCGAATCGCCAAAGGCGATCATTACTAATGATCTGGACGCAGCTCAAGACTCTCAACTTGCCGCACAGGCACTAAGGGCTGCGTTACGCGCCCCCAAACGCCCGTCAAGGGCGGCTTATAATTTCGATGGTCCTCGTGACCTTCCAAGATGGGCCAGGCGTTTGGTAAGGACTAGTATAGCGTCCTATACCCCTGGCCCCACGGCTGAACAGCCGTACCAACGCGAACGCCGTGAGAAACTCCGGCAACAAATGCTTACACAAAAGCAGTTCACTATCGTCTCGTACCGAGAGCGCTTAAACAGGCAGGCATAAGGTGCCCCTGTTGAGAACCTCCGCGAGGTTCCTTTCGTTCTTTCTCCGGGAGAAAGTGCCAATGATGCAGAGAAGAAGATCCGCGCTTGGGCGGAAGGGGAGAAGCTTCTCCCCAGCTTCGATGAGCTGCATGACAGCTATTCCCGTCGATACATTTGGGTGGAGAGGATGTTGCGCCTTACGTTTGCCAAAGCTAAGGCGATGGAACAACTACGTGCTCCGTATCGCACGCGCTACGCCAGCGCCCCTGTCTCCACCATGGTGTCCGGAGACATTGTGGTCGCCACATCTTCCTCAGGCCAACTCCCACTTATTGGGAGTGAAGGGGCTTCTCATGCCCCTCTGGTCGTTGACCTACAGCGGGATTCTCCCGCTCAAAAGCGTCAACGACGTCGCGGCAATCCTGCGGTAGGGGAGTCTCGAACTCCCACCCCCTCTGTGAGTGTGGATAACCCTTCCACTTCACCAGATACTGGGTTTGACCCCGATGATGGCGTCGCGCCATCAGACGCTTCACATGATAGTGTGGGGTACCCTCCGCATCGAGCATTGGAGGAGGAGGTCGCGCAATTGCGACGTGAGATTCGCGAGCGCTGTGAACGACACAGCCATCGCATCCATGATATCCACGAGGGACTCCGTGATGAGTGGGATGCCACTGATCGCTTCGAGAGGCGGCTTGTCTCTCTCGAGACGACCGTTGCGGAGCTTCGTGGTTGCATTTTAGCCCTTTCGGGCTTCCTTCGCCCTGCGGTGCCTTACGGCTATCCGCATTTCCACCCTCCTCCAGGAGGGGCCCCGCCTCCGGGTCCTGGTATGGCTTAAGCATACCGACATAAAAGGTTGGATGCGTACGCATCGCCTTCGGGATGTCTAAGGTGTTCGACAAGCCCTTTCGGGCTAACACCTTAAAGGGGCCCACAAACCTGGGGCGCAGTTTATTGCGCAACACATTTGAAGCTGCATGTGTAGGAAGATTTTTAGCGTTTAATAAAACACTTTCTCCTACTCTGTATACCTTTTTTTACGCCATCCCTTTCGGTCAGCTTGCTCCTTCTGCCTGTCTTGGCTTTCCGCCATGGCATCGCAGACGTGTCGTAATACACTGAGGCACGTCGATAAAAACTTATCGATGTGCTTTCGCACAGATACATGGATGACATCGGGGAATCCTCCCCCCTCAAGCCCTGGGCCACACACGCGTGGCGTCAACGGAACCCTCGGATTTACCAATCCGATCACGTAAAACGGGGTAAACCCCGTAGATGCATGTACCGAATTGTTGATAGCAAATTCAACCATCGGGAGCATCTCACTCCAACTCTTTGGAGAATCCGGACATAAACTCCGGAGAATATCCTCCACAATGCGATTAACGCGTTCCGTCTGACCGTCCGTCTGCGGATGATCCGCCGTGGACATGAGGAGCTTGGTGCCTAGCACCTTAAACAACGCTCCCCAAAATTGTCCCGTAAAACGGGGATCCCGATCCGACACAACGGAATCGGGTAGACCATGCTGTCGAAAGACACGGTATAGGAACACTTTTGCTGTTCCTTATCCATCTATGGACTCTGGCACCGCCGCCAGGTGGGCCATCTTGCTCAAACGGTCTACAAAGACCAATATGCCGGTGTTACCGGCCTAATCCTTGGGAAAACCGAAGATAAAATCCATGCTAATGGATTTCCAACACTCCGTTGGAACCAAAGCTCGCCAAAGGCGCAGCTGAACTTGCAGAGGGTTTAACCCTCTGACACGTCTCACAGGTGCGTATATACGCACCGACCCACTTATACATATTGGGCCACCAATACAAAGCGCTTAAAGCGTTGTAGGTCTTATACCGACCTAAATGACCCCCGGTAGGGGCGTCATGTGCCTCAAAGAGGACTCTATACTTCAGTTCCTCATTATGAGGAACTACCACCCGCGGAGTGTCCTCCGCGCTCGTGCTATAAAATAGCAGACCTTAACAGTACCTGTAACGGTGTAAACGAGCACTAGCTCGACTTGACAGGGTTGGCTCAGACGAGCCAAGACCCTTTTCACCTAACGCGCGGATAAGCGCCGTACATTGTGGGTCTTTATCATACGCCTGGCGTATGAGATCCACCACAGACGAGGTGACGAATGTCGCGTGAGCGAGCTCGTATTCGGGACGACGCGACAACGCGTCTGCAAGCACGTTCTGCTTGCCAGGTTTATACTTAACCTCAAAGTTGTACTCCGCAAAGAAGGAGAGCCAACGGGCCATCCGTTGCGAGAGATGAGGCGACTTTGTCGCTGTCCGTAAGGACGCGTGGTCAGTATAAACCACGAACGGCTTTGAGACGAGTAGTTGAACCCTAAATTTGACAAGAGCATACTTCATTGCAAGTAGCTCCTTGTCATGAACGCGATAATTCCGTTCTGCAGCTTTAAGCTGCCTCGACTCAAACGCAATTACTCGTTCCCTTTCTGCATCGTCTGCTTGTAACAAAGCACATCCGATTGCGAAATCGGAGGCGTCGCAGACGACACTAAATGGTTTCCCAGAGTCTGGGAGAGAAAGAACGGGAGCTTTTAACAATCTCCCCTTAACCACTTCAAAAGCGTTTTGGTGTTCAGTTTCCCAACACCAATCAACATCCTTCCTAAGAAGGTCGGTCAATGGCTTCGCCATTTCAGCGTAGTTCTCGCTGTACTTGTGGAGATAGTTGGCTAACCCAAGCCACTTCCGTAAATCTCTAAGATTTACAGGCGAAGGCCACTCCACAACGGCTTTCACCTTCGCGGGATCCGCCCGCACTCCATCCTTACCGATGAAGCATCCGAGGAAAGGAATTTCCTCAGCACCAAATATACATTTGGATGCGTTCGCATATAATTTATGCTCTCGCATACATTCGAGCACTGCTGGAAGGTGTATCAGATGTATCTGAACATCAGACGAGTCGCCTTCCGCACGACTATGAACGAAAATATCGTCGAAGTACGTCTGTGCGTACTTCCTATGAGGGCGGAAGAGTTGAGTCAAGAAGCGATTGAAAGTCTCTGGTGCATTTGAAAGCCCTTGTGGCATAACAAGCCACTCCAACAGCATGCCACTAGGCGTGCTGACCGCTGTAAGAGGAATATCGGATGCTCGCATGAGCACTTGATAGTACCCGTCCACCAGATCTAAGGCGCTGTAAACAGTACATCCCGCCATATTGTTCTGGAGGACATCCTTCCGAGAAATCGGAGTTTGCATGGGTACAGTAGCTGCATTCAGCTTGTTGTACGCATGAACAATGCGCCACTTTCCGTTCGGTTTACGAACACAAAAAGTGGGAGATGAGTGGGGAGACTTACTCTCCCGTACCATCCCTGCCTCTTCTTTCCCCTTTGAAAAATGCGTCGATGACGTCGCATTGCTCCTTGGGGAGAGGCCACTGCCTAGTGATGCAGTATTTGGTTCCGGGAACCAAGTCAATTTCATGTCGGACTCCCCGATCCGGTGGTAACCCCATCGGCGGGTTGTCACTAATGACATCTCCGAATTCCTTTGAATTCCTTTAGTAAGGAATGGTAAGGGTCCTGAGGATCCGCAATGATCTTGAGGCCGCTTCGGGCATTCAATGCCTGTTTGGTTTGCACCAAAACTGACTCGTCCATTGTGGATGAGGAGTTCAACTCCTCTTCCGGAAGCAACACGACAATCTCGTCGAGTTCACCTGCTATTACAGCAGTCCCAAACTCGTTGAAGGACATCTCCTCCAACGACAACAGTTCGACTACCTCAGGCAACCGTTCCAGGCTTACGCCTTCTGTGACAACACCTGTCACACTATTCAGAATCCTGTAGGACTGCTGACTACTGCCCTCGGGACTCATCCCGAGACCCAGATGGGGGGAGTCAATTGCCCCATCTACTGGAAGCGCCACGCGCCTATCCACAGAGGTCTCTACCTCTACCACCGGTGAATCGCCGGTCTCGCCTATTACGGCGTAATCGGAATCATTTCCGACGTGCGAAAGAGACGAGCTTCGGGTCTCTTCGCTTGGAAGCGCCTCGCGCTTAACCACAGGGGCCTCTACCCCTACCACTGGAGTAGCAACTTGTTCGCCGGACACGGCGTGGTCGGAATCAATTCTGACCTGTAGAAGAGACGAACTTTGGGTCTCTTCTCTAATCCCCTCGCGCTTACCCTCGGAGGATTCCACCTCTATCACTGGCGACTCACCAGTCTCGCCTACATCGGCGCGGGGATTAACCGCCGAATCCCCCTCGTTAAGGAACTCTTCTTTAACACCATTGGGAATGATAGTTTCAGACATCCCAATCTCTGGCATCTCACGCCAGAATCGCTTTTGCGATCGAGCAAAGGTGGGTTCATGACTCGCCAATGCTTCACCGGACAGCGGGTGCGTTGAGCCAATGAACTTAGACTTCCAGTCTATCCATGGCTCGTGGTGCTCCAGCCACTTCATGCCCAGAATGAGGTCATACCTCGATTCCAAATCCAGGACTAGGCAACGTTCTAAGCTGTCGAAGTCTGCAACTTCAGCTTAAGGTCAATCGAGACCTTGGGTACAGAAACCTGTACGCCCGTCGCAAGACGGACCGTGACAACGTCACGAGAACGTGCCTCTAGGGTCTCGGCATACAGCCGACTCTTCACAAAAGAATCCCGTCTGACATAATTTTCAGACGCTCCAGAGTCTATCAAGACTTTCCAAGGCTTATCAAATCCTTTTACGTCCGCAAGGACTAACAGCAAACCTGGCTGGTACACCAACTCGGTGCTAGAAAGCACCGCTTCCCTCGGGGCTTTGTGCTGTCGTCCCCTACCCTGGGGATTAACAGCACTGAGGGGTCCCCCAGTAGGGCGCCCCGCACCTACTGGGAGCCGTCGTTTCCCGACGGCTTGGACAAGGGCTTTTTCCCCATCCTTGGTCCCTTGTAGAGAGTTTCTCGCTGGGGATTTTTCGGACATCTGTTCTTCAGATGATCCATGCTCCCACACAGGAAGCATCTCAGCGTCCCACGCCGCTGCAACATAGCCAAGAGCTCCGTCTCGAAGCTCTGTGAAAAAGAGTCAGAATGACTCTTAGCGGGAGGTTTCTCCTCCGCTTCGACCTGACTCAGGTCCATGGGTTCGGGACCCACCTTAGAGGAACGGAAGTTCCTCTCGGCGTTGAACGCCATCTTGAATGCCTCTTCCAGGGATTCGGGACGGCATCGGAACAATTTCGAACGTGCTGGCCCTTCTCTCAGGCCTCCCATGAAGACGGGGATGGACACATCGTCCGAATACGCTTTCGCGTACATCCCTGCCAACAGGGTCTTAAGCTCCTGGATATAAACCTCCAGGTCCTTAGTGCCTTGACGGCACCTCAGGAACGCCAGTTGATTCTGGAAAACCAGATCAGGCGTTGCGTACATGTCCATAAGCTTCTGCTTAAGGACCTTCCATGTTGGAAACACGTCCTTGACTGATTCCGATCATGTAAGCGCCCATGTACGGGCTTTGCCCGTAAGATGGGTCAATGCAAGTCCCACTTGCAAGTGATCAGCGGTCATATTCGCTGTGGAGATGGCCGTTTCGACCTCTCGCAACCAAACATAAAGGTTGTCACCCTTCTCTCCGGTGAACTCCTTTATCTTAAACGATAATGGAGGGCGCACCCCCATGGAATGACCTCCACCACAACTCGCCTCATGAGCGATGAGGGCATTCACCCTTTCCTTTACGGCCTCAAGGCCCTGATTTACTAGGAGCTTCATACCTTCTTCCCCCGTTAAGGGTAACAGCCTTTTAAAGGCTTCTTGCTGGACGAGGGTCAAACTATCCCAATCGTCCTGATTCATCCTTTGAAGAGGATGCCTAGTCTACCAACACATGTGTTTGATTGACTACAAGTGCTACCAGATGTAGCCGGTGCGTATACGCACGGTGCGGCTAGCGCACAGAGGAAGACTTTCCTTAAAGGGCGTTCGCCGCTACTTAGCCGATACGCCCTTATTAAGGGCTTAGTAGTAGAGAGCTCTCCTACTCGGGGCCAAGATTCCCGGGTTAGTTTACTATAGCCTTTGCTAGTGCCTTAACGGCAAGGCTCCCTTACAAAAGGTGTAGCTAAGGGGAGGGCTCCCCTTACGCTACGGCACTCGCTACACGCACGACCGGTCGAGGTCGTGCGTCTGTATGAGAGTGAAATGCAAACTGAATATATTTAATATTTAATTATTTAAACTAATATAAACTATATGTAACACTAAGTAAAATATTCCTAATTCGTACCTAGCTAAAATGTAGTGTACACACCTGTGTACTGACACGTGGATGGCTGACACGCCACCACACCAAAGACCCATGCCCTAATTGGTTAAAATAATCAAAGGTTCGAAACCTTTCAACCCGGCCAATACTGACCTCAACCGTGGTGTACTCATGTACACCAACACTCAGTGTTACCCGCATTTAACCCCGTTACAATGGCGGAAAGCCAAGACAAGCAAAAGGAACAGGCCGACCGCAAGTGTCGGAGTAATAGAAAGGCGTACAAAGTAGTAGAAAGTGTTTTATTAAACGCTAAAAAACCTTCCTACACATGCGGTTTCTAACGTGTTACGGAACAAACTGCGCCCCAGGTTTGTGGGGCCTTTTAAGGTGATAGCCCGAAAGGGCTTGGCGTATACCTTGGAAATCCCGAAGGCGATGTGTACGCATCCAACCTTCTATGTGGGTATGCTTAAGCCATACCAGAACACGGAGGCGGATCCCCTCTTGGAGGTGGTTGGGAAGGCGGATAGCCGAAAGGCACAACCGGTCGGAATACATCTGATAGGGTCGAAATGCAACCACGAAACAGCGCAACGACAGATTGGAGAGAGGCAAGCCGCCTCTCGATGCGGTTAATCGCACTCCCCTCGTCGCGGAGTCCCTCCTGGGCGTCCAGGATACGACGGCTGTGTCGATCACAGCGCTCGTGAACCTCACGTCGCAATTGCGCGACCTCCTCCTCCAGTTCTCGATACGGAGGTTATTCCACATTACCATGTGGAGCGCCTGATGGCACGACGCCATCATCGGGATTAAACCCAGTATCTGGTGAAGTGGAAAGGTTATCCACATTCACAGAGTTAGCGGGAGTCCGAGGCTCCCCTGCGGCAGGATTACCGTGACGTCGTTGACGCTTTCGAGCGGGAGAACCCCGTTGCGAGACAACGAATAAAGGGGCGGGAGAAGCCCCTCTACTCCCAGTAGTTGGGAGTTTGCCTGAGGCAGATGCAGAGGTTGCATTGCTCTCCCGCACACATCGAGGGAAGGTAATTGTCCCAGCGCTTCGGCTTGGGAAAACGCCAAGCGCAATGCCCTCTCTATCCGAACGTCACGTTCTGAATAGCTGTTATACAGCTTGTTAAAGTCAGGTAGACTATTCTCCCCTTCCGACCAAGCGCGGAATTTCTGCTATGCCTCCTCAACACCTTCTACTGGTAGGATAACAGAGGGAACCTTGTGGAGGCTCTCAAAAACGGCACCCCGTGCCTGTTTCCCGAGGCGCGCTCGGTACGAGGTGACAGTAAACTGCTTTGGCGTTAGCAGTTTTGCCCGGAGTTGTCTCAGGCGCGCGATTTCACGCGGCTTTACAGACGGAGGGCCAGAGATATGGGAGTCTAAACACCTCTTTACCTCGTTTTTGGACTTCTTGTGAGGGTCACGAGGACCCTTCCGTGCCTGTACGGCATGTCGGGCTTCCTGAGCCGTGTCTAGTTCATTGGGATGGTCGCCTTCGGCGACCCGGATGCATCATCCGAAGTTGATAGGGGTGGCACACGAGTAAGTGCATTTTCCCCACGTGTGGGGAACTGATTATACTGCCTACATCTCCGTTCGGCGTTGTCGGAGCGGTCATCCTTAGGGGACATATCCCCAAGGGCCTCCTCCTCCAAAATACCGGAGTTGGAATAGTTGTAATCTCCATTTCGGGGAGAATCTTCAGCACCACTAAAGATGCTCATGGTATGCCAGAGTTCTGGCAGTTGGAGTTCTCCAACTAAAATTAATTATTGCGTGGCAATAGTCTTGGTGGGGGAGGATGTAACAGGGTTACATTTGGTTACGTTGGTGTACGTAAGTACACAACGGTTAAGGTCTAGTATTGACCAGTCCGAAAGGTTCGAACCTATTGGTTATCTTAACCAATCAGGGCAGGGCCCTTGGTGGAGGCGTGGCAGCCTGCCACGTGTTGGTACACAGGTGGTGTACATTACATTTCGGCCAGGTACGAATTGAGTAAGTTATACTTAGTATTACATATAGTTTACATTAGTTTAATTAATTTAGGCTAATTGCATATTAAATAAGAAACAGTTTACAAAATACAATGAATCCAGCTAGACGCTCGATAGCAAGGGTCGAGCGTGCTGTGAGTGCTTGTAGCCAAAGGGAATACCTCCCTTACCTACCCCCTATCTAAGGGAAGCCTTTATCAAGGCGTTAGTCTCTACTAACAGTAAACCAAGGGAATCTTGGCCCCGAGTAAGAGAGCGATCTCTTACTAAGCCATTATATAAGGGCGTATCGGCTAAGTAGCGGCGTATCGCCGCTTAAGGAAAGTCATCCTCTGTGCTCTAGCCGCACCGTGCGTGTACGCACCTGCTACAGGACGCCCCAAGAAGAGGCAATTACGATCGAGAGGAGAAGTACCGGAAGAGCACCGGCTTGCTTTCATCCGTTGTGGGCTCAAGGGACACAATGCGAGAACGTGCGCAACTGCCCCACCTCCGCCACAGGATGGATCAGCGTCCATGGAAGAGTGGGCGGAGCGATTGGAGGGCGATGTGTCGTCAAGTTCCCTGTTTTTCATGGAAATAACTAATAATAACTCGTTGCAGGGATGATGGTCAATAAAATCGGTGCCGGTATCACACTCTACGTTCTTCTTTCCGTAAAGGAATTATCTCCATCTCTATTGCGCGGAGGCACTGGTATGGACTGTGTACACCGCCCAATAAATATATGTACAAGAGGTTAAGTGTAAAAGTCACGCAGAGTTGGCCACAAGTAACAATGACACGTTTTCAAGTGAGCATGACACTGGACTTGCATTGCGACCCTTAAAAAGATCATGCTGAATACCTGTGTATAGCGATATATTGCGGTGATATAGGCCAGCAGACGGAGGTAAAGGTTCATCTATTCACTTATAAAACCAACAATATATAAGCTTACAAGAGCAGAAGGGTATGAAAAACCAAAATACCTGCTCAGTCAGAAGAAGCGACGCATTTTGTTACTTTTTGTTGATATTGGAGCCCAGCATCATAAAGGAAATATAAACAGACTGTAAAACACAGACACAAGCGGAGACTTTATGCTCACAATATACAGTACATAATGTGCAATGAATAAAGCGAGCACGAAGACAGCATGCACTTCAATGTGAATGATGTTTTCGGCTGACAAAGTGCTGGAGACATCGGATACAGCTTGCATTCCGATGACAACCAGTAGCACTAGAATGATAAAAAAGGACGTGGAAACGATCTCGTCGATTGCATGTTGGAGTCTTTGACGCTTCAGCCAAGTGTCCACCGCGATGTGAGATCCACGCCTTAATGTCCACCACGTTCATTAACAGAAGTGGGGCAAGTTTACCGAACACGATCATCGTGACAACTTTAAGGCCGAAAAACTTGGCATATCTATCCAACGAAAAGACCAGTGAGTTTTGTAACGTCATTATTTGAGCTGCACGTACAAGAATCGGCGGTGATAAGTAACTTCAGCATCTGCAAGAGCAGCGAAAATGATGGAGGCCAAGTTATACGTGGACAGCATGCCCGAAATTGAAATCACAGCCGCACCAGACATAAGCTCGTTAGCGTGCAAGTAAAGACGATTTACCGAGAGCTCATTAAACACTCGAGCCATCCACGAAAGTATTTCACGAGGATCATGTGTCGCGGAGAGGCAGTCAAATTACTGATAATTAATTGCTCATCGCAGCGCAATCGGATCCAGTGCAACCTGTTGGTGAGTACTGTCATCTGCCATTACTGCTTCAATGCGTAATTTTCCAGTTATTTCACGTACTCCAAACGTAATAAACAAGTAACAGCAAAAGTATCGAGATAACAACGTAGTAAAGATAATATCAACTTTATTCATTCCAATTATTCACTTCGTAATACTCCACAAAGTAAAACGTAAGAAAACCACACTGTCCCACACTCCACGAGAGATAAATTGCGTTCCGCCCTTGAGAAAACGTACTAGCACCAAAAGTGTACTTGTGTTACTTACGTGCGAAGAACAAAAAACAAAAGTGACTATATTAGATTTAAGTTTAATACTTAACCTAATAAATGTATGTATAAAATTGGGTATGGCACATAAAATTGGGGACTACCCAAATCCATTTTGCTGAAAAGTTGCATTTGACCCATTTGCGTCCCGCATCGACTGTAGGCGGGGAGCGGATCCTTCCAACACTCCTTCTCAACTTTGCGGTAAAACGAACTCATCCATATTCAAGTGTACGCAATCCTAGTCCTTTCCCAGCATGCACTTCAGCCTTGGTCCGCTCAATGCTTTTGTGAAAACATTCGCCAACATAGTTTCTGTCGGCTCGTACTCGACTTCAATCAGTCCTTCACGCCACTTCGAAACTGCAAACTTCACGCTCTAATCTATATGCTTGGTCTTCGAACTCTTGTTATCTCCATTAAGTGCCTTGATAGCTGCTTGGTTGTAGCATTTCAGTTTTATCGGCAACTTTACTGCCAAACCAATTTCACACGCTATTTCCTTCAGGCCCATTAGTTCGCACTCCATGATCGACGCAGCATAGAACTCCGCTTCCATCGTATACAGAGACACACACGATTGTCTCTTGCATAATCATTGAATTATGATGTCATCCATAACAATCAATCCACCGCTGGTTGACTTCCTGTCAGTCTTCGAACCAGCAAAATATGTGTCCGAATATCCAACTAACGTGATCTCCTTCTTTCGTATCTCCTTATCTTCCACTGCAACCTCCATCTGTAACTTTAAATCCATCGTTCCTTTCAAAAACGTGAAATTTTCTTCGCTAAGTTACAGTACAGAGTTGTCCGTGCATATGCTCGGCGCGTTGCATTGTGGACCGCATATACGATATCAGGTCTCGTACATTGTGCGATCCACAGCATGCTCCCAGTTAGCGACTGAAAGTCCTTTATCGACACGCATCTTGGATTTTTCGCTTCACTTATAGCTTCATGGTCTTTCATCGCTTAATCTTCGTAATCATCAACAATCGGCGTCCTTGTACTGTTTGCATCTTGCAATCCATGCTTCATCAACAAATCTTTAATCATCACCTCTTGATCCAGAAAATATCCATGCTTCACATCGTACTTGATCCGTACACCCAGTAATTTCGAAACTCGCCCGATATTCTAAACTTCCAAAACACTCAATTCATCAAAAAACCTTTCCACATGCCCTGTGTTAGTGCCTGCCGCCATTAGGCTGTCTACGTAGACGCCTACGACCACGATGTCATCGTTTATCTTCTTGAAATACAGGCAACCATCCGTAATACTTTGTACATATCCGAAATTTATCAACTTTTCATGTAGCAGGCGGTTCCAAAGCCTGACCGCCTGCTTCGAACCATAAAGTGTCTTTTTTAAGCGTAAAACTAGCTTTTTTGCATCTTCCACTTGCAATTCGTCAAGCTTCTTGTTTTCTATCTCCATACACCATGGTAAATAGAGAAAAGGCTCATGTTCCGTCTCCGATGCCTTAAAGTAGGCGTTGGGAATGTCACCATGTAGTGCGTTAACATTCCACTTTCTAGCTAATCCAAGTATAAAATTCACCGTAGTCATCTCCACTACGGCCGCGAAAGTTAATTCTTAATCAATTCCATACCGCTGTTCGTTACCACAGGCTACCGCCTTGCCTTGAAACGATCCAAATTTCCATTCGCATCGGTCTTCGTCTTAAAAAACCACTTCGTATGTAGTGGTTTCGCGTGAGACGGTCTTCGAATTACGTTCCACACTTGATTATTTTCCAATGCTCGAAGTTCTTCCTTCATAGCCTTCAATCATTTAGCGTAATTTATACTCTTCACTACTTTGCTAGAATTTCTTAGATCACTTCCCAGTACCAGGTTAACTTCTTGCACTTCATTTTCCTTGGTTTAATCGTCGTTCTTTTTTTTCTGCGGCCATCCGTTCCACATACTTCCTGTTCAGATGTCTTCCGCGTCCACCTGGACTTGTTCATCTGCTTTTTTTCTTCCAAGTCCTTTTTATACGCACGTGTTACCGCTGTATCTTCTGCCGCATCGTCACTTCGATCAGTCGCCTCCGCAACCGCTGCTTCGGATCTTCCATCTCCATTTTCCTCCGAGATTTCATCAGTTTTATTTTCAAACAGCTCCCTTAGCTGTCGATTCTGCGTTTCATTTAGCGTTTCTATGTTATTGGTGTGCTTCGTCACCGTGACCTTGTTGAAACGCTTTAGATACACCTTGTATCATTTGGTCTCCTCGCTTTTACCTATAATAATGCCAATCTGCGCACGATGCGCCAACGTATTTGTCCCGGGGTTCCTATATACCGTTCAAGGCGATCTGTAATGGGGTGCCATTACATAATAGATATTCAAGCTAGAATATCACAGTTTAATTTCAGACGCGTTGTCTGAAATTTAAATAAGAGATTATAAGTTATTATAATCTAAGAAGGAAAAGTCGATTCGGTATAAATACCGAATCTTGCAGGTTAACTAATAGTACAGTTAGTTAAAGACTTGATATTATTATATTAATTAGTTAGTTACTATACTATTAGCCTCTAAACCACCCTTAAATAAACACTCTTAATTTTGCGTTCTAGAACATAAGTGAATATTAATATATTTACTTTAATTATAGGATTAGTTGTTACCAACTAATCCTACCCTAATTGTATTGCGCGCTTCCTCGCACAAATACAGTGTAAGCCAGTAACAGGATCAGTCCTGTTACACCTGGTAGCACTTTGTGGTCCGTCTTAACGACCACAGTTCCGTTCTGCTAGTTACTAGCGGAGCGAAGATTAAGAGCCGCTCGGCATCATGTCGCGAGACATGTCGGCTGCCGAGAGAGAAAGAACTCTGGAAGAGGTGAATAAACACTTCCCTCACTTCTCGTCGCGTAGTAAAGACGCGACGGCGGAAATGATTCGGTCTATGGGGACCGACATCATTACCTTCCTCAAGAGTAAGTCTCCAGAGGAAGTGGTACAGGTGGTGAACCGCTTTAGGCTAAACCACCTAGAAAAGTCAGAACGGCCCGCGCCAGAGGCAGCGCGGACCGCAACTTCACCTACAACGCATAGCGTTGAAGTGGTAAAGGCGCGAGTACCGCCCTTTACCGGCGAAGGGAGCGAGCCCCTTCGTAGATGGTTTGCAGAGGTGGAAGATGCCATCTCTGCGCAAAATATTGTTGACGAACGTCAAAAGGCGTACTTCGCCACAACATGTCTAGGCGGCAGAGCCAGGGCATGGGCGATGAGTCGCAGAGCCACTGATGACTCTGCGTTCGTAACTTATAAGGAATTTAAAGCTGAGCTAAATCTCAACTTTGAAGCTCCAGAAATGGAGCTAAGTAGTCGGCAGGAGTTTATGGAACTCCGGCAAGGTAAGCTTTACCTTCAAGCTTACGCTCAGAAGACGCAATATTTGCTGTCAAATATTGTGTATGAGCCGGTGCCCCCTGCTATGCAGGTCACTGGCTTCATGAAGGGACTCAATGATGGTCCCGTCAAACAGAGTCTCTATCGGCACCCGCCAGAGACTCTAAGGGAAGCCATTGACATGAGCATCCGTGAGAAGTTCAGCATGCGATCAGCGTCATCGCATGCTGGGTACAGCCGAAGGGCTCAACAGCCCTTCGCTTTTGACATGCCGCAACGGCATGTCAACAATCAGTAGTCAGGCAGACGAAGCTCACACTTCGTCTCAAGAAACAGCCACCCGCGCTAGAGCATGAGCGGTGGAGGTCCAGAGCCGATGGACCTATCGGTTGCGGTTGGTTCGAACACGAAGCAACCGAAATTTAAGAAGAATATTCGCTGCAATAGATGCGCGAAAATGGGGCATTTTCCCCATGAGTGTATGGCACCGCGTCCGTTGCCACGCAGTCAGCGGACGGAACCGTCCGCTCACGGCGACACCAACAGGGACATCACCCTGTTGGTGCAAAAAACGAGAATCACCAGTAGGGGCGGGGCGCCCTACTGGGAATGTTATCCCACATGCCGACATAGGGCTTGTGAGGGTAATAGCCCCAGACGGGACTATGTCCTGTCAAAAAGTGCAGGGTGATGATAAGCCTCTTATCACCCTGGAGGTTAAGCCGCACGGGAGCGATGTTCCCATGCGAGCTTTGTTTGACACAGGAGCGTCAAACAATTTCGTTAGAACTCAGAGTCTAACGCTGTTGAGCTTCGTGGAGGTAGAAACCCAACGAAGTATGTTGTCAGTCCGGTTAGCAACAGGTGCAACCGTGACTATTCCAAAGCGTGTGATTAAAACACGCTTCGAGTTGAACGAACTGTCATTAGAGGATGAATTCATAGTCCTCGATTTAGATGACAAGTTCGATGTGATACTTGGAATCCCATGGATGTCCAAGTTTAAACCTTCGATCTACTGGGGTAACCTATCGATCGACTGCGGCGGACGCACAGGATCTGATCACCATGTGTGTAATCCGGCTGTATCAGAGGATACAACCGCAGCGTCAGACAGTCTGGTGGATAGCGATGGCGCCACCAGGTCTGCTCTGACACGATCAGCGGAAGGTACCTCCGCTGGTGAGAGTCCAGAGGGACTACCACACGCAACAGAAGAGTCGTTGCGTGTTGGAGAGAAACATTCCACGGGTGATAAAGACCACCGTGAGAATGAAGTTATACCCACGGTGGGAAACACCCACCGTGAGAATGAAGTTATATCCACGGTGGGAAACACCCACCGTGAGAATGAAATAGTATCCACAGTGGGAAACACCCACTGTGCGACCGAAGGTTCCAACACGACGAATGAATTCCGTGTTGATGAGAGTGAACTCACGATCGAGTGCAATCGTGAGCAAAACTCCGTGGTGGCCAGTGCCCACCACGTTGCGTTAGCCATGCGCACGGGTGATAAAGACCACCGTGTCGCAGAAAAGGCGGCCGGTCAGACGAGCACATCTGATCGCCAAAATTCCATGGTAGGCAGTGGCCACCATGATGATGAGTATTCGCACACGGTGAATCGTAATCAGAGTGTAGCAGTCAATCAGACGAGTGCGTCTGATTGCATGGGCAGTTCCGTCGAGACGATCAACGTCTTGACGCAAACGGAGACCGGATTAGCTACCCAGTCTCTGTTGATGGAACACCCTCCGAAAGAAGGTTCGGAGGTGATGGATCTTCCAGCACTAAGCTGAAAGAAGTTTGTGAGAAATTTGCACGATGGTCAGATCGAACAGATCTGTATTATCGTTGCAACAGATGATGTAGTGGATATTCGTGAACGAATATCCACATTACAAGTGGAAAACATTGGGAAAGAGGTTCCCAATGATCAAACGAGAGTTCAGCGCTTTGAAGCGCAGAGCTGGGAGTCGCTTAAAGCGACCTCCCCATTTTATGAGGTACTTCGAGAATACGCTGACGTATTCCCAGAAGAAGTACCTAGCGACCTCCCTAAGGATAAGGGAACTCGTCATGAGATTGACCTCGTGTCAGGCACGAAGTATTGTGTTACGCGGCAATGGACGTTGCCGCGTGATCAGGTAAAAGCGATCGACGAGTTCTTCGAAGCTCGTCGTAAATCAGGCTAAGTGCGGGGGTCTACCTCACCGCACTCTACCCCCACCTTTTGTGTGAAGAAGTCCACAGGTGGGTGGAGAATAGTTCACGCTTACAACAAGCTGAGCGCAGCGACGGTACCGGCACAGACACCGATACCGCGGAAGGATGTCATCATAGATGGCATGTGCAGGAGCACCATCTTCAGTGCTCTCGATCTAAGAGATGGATTTTATCAAATCCTAATGCGTGAGAAGGATATCCCTCTCACGGCAGTAATCACCCCAAGCGGCATGCTTTGGGAGTGGCTTGTTATGCCACAGGGGATTCGAAATACCCCTGCTACGTTTAACAGATGCGTAACGCATCTATTACGCCCGGTGCGAGAATTCGCAGCGAGTTATTTCGATGACGTGTTCATCCATAGTAAGGGTGAACACGATAAAAGCGATGTAGATGTCCATAGGGAGCATCTACGTCGAGTGTTAGAGCTTATGCGTAAGCATAAGCTCTATGCAAATCTGAAGAAGTGCACCTTTGGTGCACCTGAGATACCCGTTCTTGGATGCTTTGTGGGCAAGAACAGGGTGCGTCCTGATCCAGAAAAGATCAGGGTGATCGTTGAATGGCCTACGCCAAACAATGTTAAGGAACTTCGAAAGTTCCTTGGGTTGGCAACATATTTGCACAAGTATTCGTGCAACTATGCTGGGTTGATACGACCTCTTTCTCAATTACTTAAGAAAGATGTCGAATGGCATTGGGATACCCAATGTCAAGATGCTTTTGATGCAGTCAAGCAAAGCTTGACTGAAGCGCCTGTCTTGGCTATAGCCGATAACGAGCGTCCGTTCCACGTCGTTTACGACGCGAGCGATTTCACTATCGGCTGTGCTTTGATGCAGCGTGGTCACGATGATCGTGATCGCGTAATCTGCTATCAATCGCGTCAGTTGCGCCCAGCCGAGCGCAACTATCCAGTGCATGACAAGGAACTCCTTGCCATGAAGTACGCACTGGCTAAGTTTCGGATCTATCTATTGGGAGATAGACCGTTTGTGGTTTACACGGACCATGCGTCGCTCCGCACGGCCGTGAACTCACCACACATTTCTCAAAGAATGGCTCGATGGATGTCATTCTTTGCTGAGTACAACTTTACGGTTGAATACAAACCCGGAAAGTTGAACGTGATAGCGGATGCGCTATCACGAAGGCCCGATTACGAGACGAAACCGTCCGTAACCGAAGGGGCCAGTGCAAACGCAATCCGTTGCACTGCTTTGTCGTCATCAATTATACGACAAGTACGCGAGGCGTACAAAACAGACGAGGAGACACGTCTGTTGATTGATTACTTACGTAATCAATCAAGTGAGAAACGCGACGAACTCCCAGAGTTCCTCCGCGCTTGCGTGCATCGATATCGACTGCACGATGGTCTGCTGCTTTACAGCACAGACCAAAAAGATGAAAGTCGCATCGTCGTTCCAAACGACGATGATCTCAAACATCAAATTATGTTTGAGTATCCTGATGCACCGATTTCGGGGCATCAAGGTCGAGAGAAGACATACGCTTCTCTCGCACGTGACTTTTACTGGCGAAACCAGTACAAGTGTGTACGCAAATACGTACGCGCTTGCGAGATTTTCCAGCGCGTTAAGCCTGCGCAGTCTGCACAGGCTCCGCTGCAATCTCTGCCGGTTCCTACAGAGTGTTGGAAGTCCATTTCAATGGACTTCGTATTCGGTCTTCCACCCGACAATAGTCGGAAGACTGGAATAGTGGTCTTTGTAGACCGTTTCAGTAAGATGGTCCATCTTACTGCAGTATCAGCGAATGTAACCGCCGCTCAAACAGCGAGGATATTCGTTGATACGGTATTCCGTTTGCACGGAATGCCGGAATACATTGTCTCGGATAGAGATCCGAGATTTACAGGACGTTTCTGGCAAGAAAAGTTCTCATTGTTGGGAACCCAGTTGAAGATGTCAACTGCGGACCATCCGGAAACGGATGGGCAGACGGAACGGGTTAACCGCGTTCTCGGAGACATGTTGCGATCATACGCACATGCCTTTCAACAGTGGAGTGACTACCTGTCACTCACTGAATTTGTGATTAACAATTCGGTGCATGCTTCAACTAAGCATACATCGTTCTACGTGAATGCCTTAAGGCATCCACGAACCCCAGCTTTACCTGGCGGTACGCCAAATCTAAGTGGGGGAGGTACCCGCTCAAATTTTGAGAGAGTCAATGCACAAGTTGCGACTGCAACTTGTGAACAAAACGATGGCCCTTCTACTGAAAGTACAGTAGAAGCGGAAGCAGCTTCAATTAAAACTGAAGCTGCATACGATGAATATGTGTCTGCAGCAATGGCTGCAGACAACGAGGACAATGCACCTACTGCTGATAAAGCAGTAGATGAATTCGTATTACAGCGACAAGCTGTAATACGCTATGTAAAGGATGCACTTGCCTCTGCTTTTGATAGGCAGAAGCAAAATGCAGATGAACAAGGAACGAAGAACAAGAACTCCTTTCTTAAAGGTGAATTAGTATTACTAAGTACTACTAATTTGCCTACACATGCAATAAGCAACTTCCTACACGGAAGTTGCTTCCTAAGTACATTGGACCCTTCAAGGTCCAAGAGATTCGGAGGAATGCCCATACCTGAGACATTACCACAGCAATGCGGCTTCACCCAACATTCTATGTTGGGCGGCTCAATCCGTATCACTCGTCTTCGTCTTACGACGAGACGCAGAACCACGGAAGATGCCGTGCTTCTCCAAGTCTCCCAAGAAAGACTTGTAATCGGCCTCCAGCCGTTGGTGAGCAGAGCGGAGAGTCGTTACCTCCGCCTTCGACTGCTCGAGATCAGCCGTGCGCCGATCGAGCTCTCTCTTATAGCGAGAAAGCTCAATGTACAGAAGATCATTCTTCTGCTGGATGGCAGTGTGCGCTCCGAGGATGTCGCGGACATCCTCGCGAAGAGACCGATATGTCTTCACACAGTGAGACATATCGCTGCTCAAGGAGGAATAACCCTCCTCGAGCTTGCGGAGCGAAGAACCATGCTCCGCAACAACAACGGCGAGGGAATTCTCAACCTCCGCCGCCCCTGATTGATAATCAGGGGAATAAGCGATATATCCTCGAGCGCTTGATCTCGAAGCGCTTGGTGCCTTTGAAAAAGGGGCAGCGTACCGAGTACTTGGTACGCTGTCTGGGATATCCCCAAGAGTTCGACTCTTGGGAGCCGATTGAGGTTCTGAGGGACTACGCCCCAGATCTTTTGACTGAGTTTGAGAAGAAGTCTCAAACTCATAATGCGAAGTAGCATCAACAGTAGGTGTTGATGCATTCAGGGTATCAATTAAACCCTGAATTTCGGCGGGTACGGAAAAGCCACCGTACCCCCGCAACTCCTCCTCTGACAGACGAGGAGCGCCCTGCGGACACCGCGGGCAAACGAGGTGAGAAGTAACACCATACTTTAACCCTTCTTTGAGGCAAGCAAAATGGATGTATTCCATTTTGCCTGTTCGAGAGTGCTTTAAAAAGCGCTCGCGCATTACGTGATTTTTATTCAGGTAATCATCTGTACTTTTGTTGTAGTTGTCAACAAAATCATTCCAACTCTGAGTCAGGGAGTCTTTATCGTCCCTGTTCTTCCTTGGCCCTTTCCGGCTCGAATAATATCGAACCTGGAAAAAGAGGTCAATAAAGTACAGACGTCTATCGTCTGTACTTCGATCGAATCGACATGACTGGATGTCTTCGCAGTCATCCAGCACGTTGATATCGAACAACGCATACTGGCAGTCCGTTTACGGTGACCGCCACTGTTGGGGGCAATAGCCCATCCAGGGGTCCAAAACCCCACTCTGTACGGAACATGTGGTTCCGTACGATGATACACTTTAGAAGCGGCAGCCGCCGCTTCTGTTCGAGCTCTTTAGCAGGCGGAGCACCGCCTGCTTCAACACCATGCGCCGGGGTTAAATCACCTCGACGTGGAGAAGTACTTGGTCCAGGTGGGGCTCTGCGTTCCCGCAACCACCTGTGATAATCATTGTCGCTGTCATAGCTGACAGCGACACCAGAGTCGTCATCGCTGTAAGGCGATGAGCACCTAGCGAGTTTAGACTCGCTAGATCCTTTAGTGGGGACATCTGTATCCCCATCACTTTTTTCGGATTCAGATCTCCCGAACATGGCCCTCTTGGCAACACGCCATTCGGAAGTTGCCATCGTGCGAGATGTTGCATTAGCAACATCTCCTTGTTTCTTGTCAGATGCCGCCTTAGCAGCATCTGTGGTCGAAGACGGTACGTCTTCCGACCTTTGCGTAGTTGACGCTCCTAATGCAGCGTCACCGTTGTCACTCAACACCTCAGCACCTAGTGCTGAGGAGGAGGAAGAAGCTCCTTCATTGTTTTCAGCAGCGCTCTTTAGAGCGCCGCCGCCGTGTGTCTTGACCATCGAGTCGATGGTCAATCAGTTGGTGAATGAGAAATTCTGACCAACAAGTGCCACCCATGACTGTCCAAAATAAGAATTATTACTGGCCAATCACCTTAAGTGGGGGGTGATGTAATGCGGTGCCATTACATAATTGATATTCAAGTTAGAATATCACAGTTTAATTTCAGACGCGTTGTCTGAAATTTAAATAAGAGATTATAAGTTATTATAATCTAAGAAAAAGTCGATTCGGTATAAATACCGAATCTTGCAGGTTACTAATAGTACA
>CM047580.1:3782266-3793362 GCA_026184515.1 Peronosclerospora sorghi
AGTCGATTCGGTATAAATACCGAATCTTGCAGGTTACTAATAGTACAGTTAGTTAAAGACTTGATATTATTATATTAATTAGTTAGTTACTATACTCTTAGCCTCTAAACCACCCATTAAATGAACACTCTTAATTTTGCGTTCTAGATAACAAGTGAATATTCATATATTTACTTTTATTATAGGATTAGTTGTTACCAACTAATCCTACCCTAATTGTATTGCGCGCTTCCTCGCACAAATACAGTGTAACCCAGTAACAGGATCAGTCCTGTTACACGATCCGAACGTCACGATTTCTCCTAGGTTAGGTTTCCCACCCGTTAAAAATTCCAATGGTGACATTCTCTTCTTATTCTCGCTTGTCTGCGTCCGGTTGAATACATATGCTGCATAATGTGCGGCATCACCGCAGAAAGGCAGGTTAAGAACACTTTCGAACAGCAGGCATCGGGCCATGTTCATCATAGTCCGATGCATGCGCTCTGACTTGCCGTTACTTGCTTGATTATTTGCTTCCGATACTTGTCTTGATATTCGAGTGCTTTTGCAGAAATAGTCGAGCGTCTTAAATTCTGCGCCTCCATCCGTCCGCGATATGTGAATTTTACAATTAAATCTCCTTTGAAAAAAAAAACGAGAAAATGTTCAAAATTTTTTAGCCTCCATATCCTTGGTCTTAGCCAGAAAAATGCGTACGTAATTGCTCTTGTAGTCAATGAAGTTCACCAAGTAACGATTTCCCAGTATATTCCCTTGGCGTCACTTGTCCCTTAAGATTTGAGCAGATCACTCCACCTATGCGATCTATGGGTGCGTGCTGACCCGTGTCCTTCTTCGACTGGTCGTTTTTGCTTTGTTTTGCTTGAGCGTAGGTCAAACAGTTTCGACACGTGAAATCTGTGATCTTGAATCCATACCTTGCGTCCTTAGCCATTGCAATAATCCGGTCATAACTCAAATGTCCCATGCATGAATGAAATTGCATCAGGCTTCCACTTTGAAAATATTTATTAGCTTGAAGATCCAACTCATTTTCTTGCAACACTACCATAACTGTGTTGTGGTGGAGTCGAGTTCAAAATCAAACACCGAAGTGTCCTGAACCCGACCATCATCGTGCCCAGCCGACCAACTTACGGAGGGGTACCCCGAGAACCTTCGCCTACATCCCGATCAGATGATAGATCTGTATTGCAGGGCGCCTGGTACGATTTATCTTCATACTTCTCAACTTGTGTACCCATTTGTTTGGGTGGCAACACACTCAGTGGACCGTCGCGCAATATGAATTTCGGTGGGGATCAATATGAAATGTACCACTTCTGGGGAAGAGTGTATCTAGGGTAGAAAGTAACCCTAAAGACGTCAATGTCCAACGATATAGATAATCCAATATAATTTCGGGATGTAGATAGAGTGGAAATCGTCACTCCAAATACGTCAATAATTTTTGGGGCTGATTGCGCATAGCGATGTGTAGACCCAACCAATGATTTTTGGGGAAGACCGCGTGTAGCGATGTGTAGACCCAACCAATAATTTTTGGGGCAGATCTCGTGTAGCGATATGTATACCCAACCAATAATTTTGGGGCAGATGGCGTGTAGAGATGTGAAGACCTAAACAATAAAACGATAGACCAGTAAACCAATAAAGAACAGCCACGCGAACGTCTTCAAGCTTGTGGATCCACCAATGTGATCTCCACGTAACCAATAAAATGATAACACGTTCCAAACGTGTGCGATTTGAGGGTGAGTGTCGTTAGAGCTGCGGGTTCCCGTCGTGGGACTTCCGGTGGGCCAAAGTGCGTCTGTTATGCGTCCCGGACGGGTATGTTCAGCTAGAGGGGACCTTGTTAGCCCTTTGCTCCAAAAGACTCCGTGGTAGGAGGGGGCGACTTTTGCGTAAACCAAAGAAGAACGAACAATATATTTAATATCCAATAAAAACCTAATATGTAAACTACATGAAACATCATTTGACTCACCTAAAACTGCGTCATTGACACTTCTGACACACGATTAGCTAAGAATCCTCCCCCACTTTCAACCAACCCGATCGCTCCAAGCCGATCAACGATATACCAGTACAAACTGGTCACAAAATTTCATCTTCACCTCACCACAGCAACACGAGTACGACCCACGACGCCAAGCGGCACCCCCACGCCAATATTTATGTTGGAAGTGCGCGCTTTTTGCGCAGCAGCTCGCGTCGTCATTTTGGATTTCAAGCGACTTTTAGGTGAAAAGGTGATGTATTGTACATAACTTTAGGTTAGGTACAAAACATTGTGTATTTGCATATTATTAGTTTTAGGTGTAAACTTAATTCTAATAAATGACTTCTGAATTTGTTTATTGACTTACGTGTGGATTATAACGAGTGGTTAACAAGCGCACAACTGTGCGCGACTTGTTTGGAGTTACTTTACGTGGATACCTAGTACACTGCAGTGACAGTAGGAGTGGTTGTTACGCATTGGATTCTCTTGTTTTACGTTGGTTGATTTGAGCTGCTGGTCCTTACGCTTAAGTCGCTAAAGGACAGTGGAGAATTGGATTACGTTTGGAGTTTGATTATTCATTGTTACGCTAATTGTTAGCCTTTTGATTGTATTGGAACATCACACAGTAGTACGTGGTACCTGGAACTTGTGTGACGAAGTACGTGCAACCATATGGACGACGAGCAGTTTCAACAATTTAAGTCAGGAATACGTCGCTTGGTCACCTCCTCCAGAGCAAATACCAGCAAGCCAGCAACAGTCACCGTACCCATTCTATTAATCCTACCCTGACTCCTACTACCACTGAAAAAAATGCGTGATAGTGATGTACATACTCCACCTGCTTTCTCTTTTTTACATTCCATCGAACATTGTATAATATAGAAACAAATTTTGCGTTTGCATCTCCCTACAATGAATTTTCTCGCGCTCCATCGTGCATCAGAGCATCTCAGAGCCACTCAATTTATCATCGATCCGTCCCACGGCGTCAGTCTAGTGCTGGCCACAAGCGGACACAAAGGCTTCATTTAGCCTGAAATAATGTAATTTTTGCCTTAAGCGTCACTTGTTGCTTCGTTTGGAGGTGGTTATTCTTTTGCATGGAGGAGTTTAGACCGTCCCGACGCCCACGCCAGCAAATCCCCCCACATAAACTAACAACTCACCTGCCGGGGGCAGATTTCCTGTCAGGGACGGAACGTATTGGATTATCACATTGGATTACTATTGGTACCGCTAGGTGGTAATTGGTTTGGAAGACCTCGATAGAATTGGGTACGCTGACGCAAGTACCGTCACTGTTCAAGTGAACAGTGTCCGCTTGATCAGCACCCTAACAAGTTTCGTCGGGCGAAGATGATCCGCTAGGCTACGTGTACAAGGCAACCATCCCAGTTCTACGCCTGATAAAGACTCATCTTGACCGCTTGGTAAGAGCGAAATCCGCCAACGGGTACACAAGATGAGGAAAGCAAAAGAAGAATAAGGGAGGACTCCCTTCGATCTGGGTGCTGTGTGTGACGTCTGATAAAGTACAAAAAGTTTTGGATCAGCCCTCCCTCTTAAATTTCGTATCGTTGTTTCAAACAACACTAAATTTAAATGTGAGACCGACTGCGAAGCATCATGGCCGAGAGAAGCTTCTTTTTTTCTCGCATGCGACTTCTACCAGATAGCCAGTACAAGCCCTTTATAGCTCTGAACTTCATTGGAGCCTTTCATTTCATACAGATCGTTTTTCCTGAACCTATAAGAGTCCGCGACTCTGCGGCTTTGAGTGAAGAAAGTAGCTATTGAAAAGTTTCATTCAGACGCGTGCTTGCTGAAAACCTTACGAGCACTCGACTTTGTCTCTTTCCGTTTTCACTTGGTCGTCACCATTACTTGATGATTGTCTTTTCTACACTTGGTATAGAAGAGACAAATGCAGAACAGAAAAAAGGTATGTTTGACGTTTTTATTTGCACAAGCGGAAGAAATCTATCGATATTTCTAAGCAAAATTACCAACGTTTCTGTGCATGTGCTGTCTTAAGCGTGTAACGTACCCTGTGGTAAAGTGGTTAAGGCCCCACTCACGGGGCTGTTAGTGGACAGGTCAGCGCAACTTCCATCTACCCTAAACCTAAATATCTTATGCGTGTAAAGTAACTTATTTGGTATAAGGGAGCGGGCCCGGGATTTTTTGCGGAATGTGCTTCTGGTTCACGGTATTAATACGTGTACGCGCACCGATCGCATAGGTTCCACTGGAGAACCGTGGCCAACGTCGTCGCTAGATAAGTAGGTAGAATTATTAATTTCTTCTTAAATATAATATTTTAAATGCACTATCTACCGCTTCGATGTATCGAGGTGGTCTACAAACTTCTCTAGTTGTCGACGACACGCGCCGCGCAGTCGCTGTTTCCATGAACACCTCTTCTTCTCTTCTCTGTTGTAAATGACTAGTGTTCCCGTGTACACCTGTTGAACTTCTTTGATCTCTCGGTGTGAAATTTCAATAGACACCGGCTCAGTTGCTACCGAACGTTCGTATGATTGAGTGAGTTGGGCAGCAACAAACAGTGCGTCTAACCACTCGCGCGTTCGCTCACGATCGTAAGGAAACAGCTCCATGCTTTCTCCATTAGGACCTCGCGCGATGATGCCACCGACATCGGTAGATCGCACGCCCGCAACCGCAATTTGAATAACAGCTACGAAATCGTCGGCGCCCTTAGAGAGCCACAGCAGCTCGTTGTGCAAACGTGCGTACATTTTTAGCCAGCAGTTGTCCTTCCTCTTCCAGTACATCCAGCCACGTTCACTACACTCTTTATCTTCTATCTCCTCGTCCATATCGTCATAATCTTCCAAGATGTCATCGTATGAGCTAGCCGCCGTGGACAGCGACAGCGTGTCTGAGGACACGGATGTCGACAGCGAAGACAACGTGCTGAAGTTGCAAAAAGTCGAGCGTAGGTTGCTTGTGGACTTCGCGAGTGATGAGCTCAGCATTGTACGCTGCTGCTGTCTCCGCCGCCGCGACGGCATCGCTGTCAACGACAGTCGCCGCATGATCACCGCGATGCAGCGCAAATTGCGAAGTAATTGTTATAAGCTCAGCGACAAGCTGAACAGAGAAAGGAGGGGTGACTGTTAATACGCAACCCTATTACACAGAATTGATAAACCCCGGGATTCATTACCCCATTTAAATTGAATAAGACCACATTAGCGACATCTACTCTATAAAAAAAAATCATTAGCTACTCAGCCTTCCACGATAAGGCAATGTTGCGCTGGAATTGCCGCGCTTCAATCTCTGTGATGCGGAAAACTGGTCGTGAGCATAGCGTCTTCCTCGAGCGGCGCTCGCCTGACACGAAGCTCCTAATTTAATAGCCAAATCTCCAATTCTACACCGTTTCGGGTCGAAGAATTGCTGCCTGACACTCGAGGCGGCTATCTGAAACCTCTTCCAACAGTGCATGCTGTTTGCATCGCGTTTCCAGTGCATCCAGTCCTCTAATGTCGTAAGTATCGACGAGATTGACAGGGACGTAAACATTGTTGAGATGAAAGCTTATGGTGAACGTGCTCCAACGCACTTAAAAAGTTGGTAAACGAATTTAAGTTCTAAGCACATGCCTACGATCTTTGACCACACATGTGGTATTGACTCACGCGACGGAGTTGATGGCAAGTACGGTTAAGCCGGAGTTCGTTCTTGACATCGCTATCCTTCGATATTGTAAGCGATAAGCCTTAAAAACGTATAAAGCTGTAAAATTACGTAGCAGAAATGGGACCGCATTGATCGGGCAACCAACAATTGCACATCAGCATGTGGTATGGACTATAGAAATCTCAGTATCCACCACGTTGTCTTTGTTACTTACCCTAATTTGGAAATATACATAACTTACAGTAATCATATTTATTTTCACGCCTCTGAATTCGTAAAGCTTGGATGCCTCAATTGTCTATGGTTTCGACAGTGCGTTATCCCTGCAGCGATGTTACATATATTTCAAAATATTAACATGAGCACTAGCCAGTAAGACGCATCGTTGGTAACTGACCTGCCGTTAAGTAAGAGTCGACTGCTCTGTGGGCCAGCATCACAGAATTTACTTATTAATCTGAGACCTACAAATTTCATTCAGTACTTTGTAATTTTGTTTGTAGGTTAAAATAGTCGATCTATTTTTGGTTTTTATTAATACTGAGTAGGACTATGTATAGGTTGCAATCTGCAACTAGTAGCATAATTAGTGCATTCGTACTCGGCTCTGAGTACACATATTTTTGCTACGGATAAGTATTGTATAGCACACAACAGATGGAAGTTTACCATAACTTCAGAATCCGGTACATTTTTCATATTGGGATCAGTGTTGGGTTTAGGTGCCGCCTCGGAAGTCCCCAAACGTTTGAACGTCTAATTAAACGTCTAAACGTGATGTTCAAGCATCATCTAACATTAAGACGGGATAATGACACCCGACATTAAGCATGGCCTATCCATGTACTGTTTTGCCACCAAGAAGGCTATGGGAAAGAGACAATCACCACGACGCAGCAGCAGCCATCATCTTAAACGAATCTCGCCAACTGACAAAGCAAGATACACAAAGCAACAGTTGTATTATTGGTTAGACTTTTTAGGGGGTTTCAAAGTTGGCGATGTCGGTGAACGATTTCATCCAAAATTGGGGACGACCATGTTTTGGCAAATCGAACTGTTAAAGGTCGAACCCCCCCCCCGCCATTTTAAGGAATTTTTTTGTCCATTTCAGGAATTTAAATTTGCCTCTGAGTTTTTTCTTCCGTACTGTACCCATATAAAAGTTTAGTGGACATGACATCAACTAAAATGAAGTGTTCACGTGAGGTATGGATATGCAATTAGGCTCGCCCGACTGACGGGTCAGAATGTGTTTGCATCATATACCTCTTCGTTGGCTTACCCGGAGGATAACTAGCAATTGTACATACATATTTTAAATGTTGGATGCAAAAAAAAAATTCGTCGGTACTCAGCCTTCAGGCTTTAGACTACAGAGATGGACGGGGTTAGCGTCAACCCTTCGGCAGCCATATCACGTAGAAAATCATATGCATCAAAACACCAAGTTAGTTAAGAAACCGCGAAAACGCACGAAAAGTTTCATTCCTTACCTCGCCCGCCTCTTCGAACCCAGGAACGGGGAATGCACAGTCAGTCAAGATAACTATGTCTTGGCGACGATCTTTGGGCCATGCTGCTGTGCTGAAGCGGACTCAAGAAATTCAGTCACTTTGTGTTAGCGGCACGCCGATCGGCTTATCGGCGATCGGATTTGTGGAAATCAAGGAGGGTTTTAAGGCTATCGTGTGCGAGAGGTGTCAAGAACACGGATTTTGGTAAGTCACATGATATTGCGTCAACTTACATATTTTCATGTATATACATATTTGGGACCGTAGGGAGATAGGATTGGTTAGTTGGTTTTTTTTGGCCTTTAACTCAACAAGGAAGTCGTTAGCGTCTTTGCTAAGTACGTTGGTCGCCTCTGCACGCCGCAGTGGTTGGGAGCAGAGGGTCGAGTAATCCCCTCTAGCTCATTATATCCGGCCGGGACGCGGTACAGACGCACTTGGCCCGCCGGAAGTCCCTCGACGGGAGTACGCATTGGTCGGCTTCACAAGCCCAAGTCACACACGTTTGGAACGTGTAATCAAGTTTTTGGATTGTTACGTGGAGATATCGTTCGTGGAGTTTATCACGTTCTCGTTGGATCTCTATATTGGATTATTGGTCTTTTATTATCGTATTGGTTGGGCTCTACGATCGGTTAAGCGATCTGCCCTTTGGTGTATACTTACTCCGAGTATAATTGGTCTGCCCGTACCCAGGGTGCAGAGTTCCGCCCAGAGTACACTACCCAGCACGGTCTCACATTTTTAGACCCACATCAATTCCCAGCGACGATCCACCAAGTGTGTAACCAGCCCATTCCATCGGGTACACAAGGTGAGATGGCGACGAAAGAATCGTACCAGGCGTCATATGCTGATGATCGGTCGTCTTCTAGCAGCGGACGATCAGATCGGATCGTAGGCGAAGGTTCGCGGGGTACCCCCCCGTCAGTTGGAAGGCTGGGCACGATGGTGGTCAGTTCTCGACACTACGGTGTTCGATTATGAACTTGACTCCACCACAATGGTGCGCGTGCCCGGATTCGAACCAGGGATATCACCGGGATGATATCTCGCGAATAATCGATTATAACGAATTAAATGTGGAATCGTTCTGGAGAGGAAATAAGTAACGGCTATAGCCTTATGTTCTCGTTGTCGATAAGGATGGCGATGTCCGATCTGGCCGGGTGGAGGACCAGATCGGGATTAATAAGTTTTTCCTCCCCATAAGGCTCCCACTGGAGCCGATCGGGACTATAGCAAGTCTTGCTATATTTACAGAAAGGATCAGGACTTTTGTCCTGCTACTATGCATTTGAATTAATGTTTTGATGAAAAGAACATTAAAGATGAAAACGACTTCGATGCTGATCGGAACGATCCGATCCATTTTCCCAAGGTCCCCAAGCAGAGGCTCAGAATGCCATACGATAAGACAACTTGGAAGAAGTCGCAGGTCGGGGATGGGGTTATCAAGGAAGAAGACCTGAACAGGATGTATTAAATCCACGAGTTAAAGCGATTTACTCGTGAAGACCAGGTCATGCGGATCTTAAACCTCCAGATCCCCGATCACCTTCTTCGACCCACCACCGAGCCAATCCAAAGCGATCGGCCGTTGCTATTGGTGAAGAACATGCTGGCGATGTTGGCTGAGGTCGGCATAAAAGTGCAAAACCTCGACAACGTGCAGAAACTGTTCGATCTGGACTATTGGAAGCTGGAGATGTCGATGTCGACCCTCCATGATCATTTGGTGCCGTTGGTGGGGGCGGTTCACCGCCCAACTCCCACCGTAGCATTGAAGGCCGCTGAGGCCACGGCAGCATACGATGATGTGCGCTCCGATGATAAGTCGCTGTATCAGTCTCCACCTTCCTCTAATAGCTCATCGGAGTTGGAGGTCGGTGTTGAGCGGATGACCATGGGGCCGGACCAGACCCCATGGGAGCATAAAAGGGACGTACGGCAGCAAGGGGCTGCATGCCAGTCGGGGCCCCAGGCGCCCCCACCTCCAAAGGAGGATTTCAACACACTGCCCATGACCCAAGCTAACGTCCAAGCCATGTTTGAGGCAATGATGGGGCGTTTCATGGGAGACCGATGCCGATCGCCTCCGCGCCCGCATTCCCAGGACCGATCTGCCCGGCAAAATGTAAATATGTGGTGGAGCGGCTGATCAAAGTTTTTGAGGCTTGATCAGGCGGTACCACGGCGCCCGGACTGCCGACTGACGAAGGGGGTCCTACGGTTGTCCTTGACTGCTTGTGTTTCTGCTCACGTTGTGTACCCGACGGCTTAGGCGTGGGTCACTCTCCAGGTGGCGGGGATGGCACACTACAATTCCTTGTGTAAAGACTGCGTTGACTTGTGATGAGTCGACTGATGCGATCAGGCGATGACCAGGCGCAATAAAGCTTGAACCACGTGCGATCAAATGTGATCAACAGTGATCAGGATTGGGCAGGCACTAAGAGTCGTCGATCAGCGGTGATCAGACTCGATCAGGCTAGATCAGGTGCAAAATGTCGCTGATCAGCCAGTTGGTGCGAGTTGCGAGCTGCTGAGCGCGGGTCGCGAGTCGCAGTGTGTCGATCAGGTGTTGATCGGCGAAGGTGTACTCGATCAGGCATCGGAAATCTTCACTGCCCGATCACAGAGCCTCCTTAAGCTTAATCCGTCAATAGAATACCCAAAATGCCTTGTATTCCAAACTTAAGCCTTAGAGGGACGGTGGATCAGCGCGTTAGACGGGCTGATCGACGATTACCACCAAAAATCCGCCTAGTGTTCCCGTGGGGCGCTTAAGCAGCCGAACAACTAGGGGCCAAAAACGTGGATTTATGGGGAAGAGGTGAGAGCGAACTGCTCGATCACGTTCCCGAGACCAAAAAACCTTTAAAAGAAGAACCGCTGACACAGCGGGCGGAGTTGCGGGTGAGTTCTCACGCTCTACCCCTACCGGTGGGCCAAAAAATGCACTAAGTGCTCCCGCCCGGGACGTAGAGGTATTTAGTAGGAAGGGAGGCGCAAAGGTGCCGTCCCTGAAGCGATCTGCACGATCGTACGCAAAAGGAGAACTGTATTATTGCTTATATCCTAATATCTACCAAAAACCTAATATCAGCCAATCAGAACTACCCATTCCTACGCATTTTGTCGACCATTCGACCGCTTAGCTTCGGGTTACTGTCAGGTAACCATGCCAGTTGTCTCTTCGTCTCAGACGTCTTATCCACGCCTCGTCCCTGTCCGCCACCGTTGTGTCAACAGTTGTACCGACTGGGGTACCAACTGTGGTACCGATTGTGGTGCCCACTATCGTACCACCTTTTGTACCGACTATGGTACCGACAAATTTGTGGTACCCTCTACCACAGCTACACCTATAGGGGTGTCTATAATTATGCCCTTAATTACGTACCAATTTTACCGTACGCTTTACCACAAATACTTGCCGGAATGTTGATATGGAGTCAGTGGCATCAACGGATAAGGCTACCCGGGGTGGCAAACCAGTTGGCAGAGGAAGACGCAAGCCGCAGCCATCCCGACCACGCCGATCAAGCAAGAACAGGATTTCGACATGGAGTCGATCGGCGATCCGGATGACCACTACGGATCAGACGGTGCATGTAACAGGACTGATCCTGTTACAGGCTTACACTGTATTTTGCGAGGAAGCGCGCAATACAATAGGGCAGGATTAGTTGATAACAACTAATCCTATACTAAAAGTAAATATATGAATATTCACTTATGTTCTAGAACGCAAAATTAAGAGTGTTCATTTAATGGGTGGTTTAGAGGCTAAGAGTATAGTAACTAACTAATTAATATAATAATATCAAGTCTTTAACTAAATGTACTATTAGTAACCTGCAAGATTCGGTATTTATACCGAATCGACT
>CM047580.1:3793462-3805943 GCA_026184515.1 Peronosclerospora sorghi
CGCTCAGGTACAAGTTGGTGCGATCTGCGAGTCGTTGATCGCGGGTCACGAGTTTCAGAGTGTCGATCAGGTGTTGATCGGCGAAGGGGGTACTTGATCAGGCAGTGGAAGTCTTCACTGCCCGATCACGGAGCCTCTGAGTCTTCAAACAGCTAAAGGAATACTCAAATATATGTATTCCTAGCCTAGACCTATGAGGGGGGGGGATTTTGCTTAATCCACCTAGAGTTCCCGTGGGGCGCTTACAGCAGCCGAACTCTAGGGGCCAAACGCGAACCAAACGTGGAGAGGTGAAGAACTGCTCAATCACACTCTCAAAACCAAAAACCTTCACTGAAGAACCGCTAACACATTGGTGGAGTTGCGGAGTGAGTTCTCAACACTCTACGTCTCCCGGTGGGCCAAAAATGCACAAAGTGCTCCCGCCCGGGACGTAGAGGTGTATACTAATAAGGGAGGCGCACAGGTGCCGTCCCGGAAACGATCTGCTAGATCGAACGGAAAAAGAGAACTTTATTATTGCTTAAATCCTAAGAACTACTAATTTCCTAGTATCCACTAATCAGAACTACCCGTTCCAGCGTCCTCCGTCGACCAGTCGACCTGATTTTTCCGTCGTCCGTCGCCGCTCGTCGATGTTCGCGGAGTACCTGTACGTAATCTTCCCATCTTCCTATGCCCTGTCTATGTCCTGACTATGTGCACCACGGTTGTACACGCAACTGTATACGCCGTGGTACCCACAATCCTATACGATTACGTACCGATTCTGACCGTAATCGCCCCCTCTAAATCAGGCCCTATAATAAGGCCCTATAATAAGGCCCTATAATAAGACCCTATAATAAGGCCCGTTATTGGGCCCAATTATAACACGCTTTACGACAAAGAAAAAATCGGACCAGGCGTCCTGTGTTGATGATCGGTCGTCTTCCAGCAGCGGACGATCAGATCTGATCGGAGGCGAAGGTTCGCGGGGTACACCCCCCGTAAGTTGGACGGCCGGGCACGATGGTGGTGAGGTTCTCGACACTACGATGTTCGATTGTGAACTTGACTCCACCACAACAGTACCGCTCAAGAAGAGCCCGCGGCAGAACTCATACCAGAAGAATATCGTGCGGACATGCGTCGTCTGCAAGAAAGAGTACGCCAAGCCTGACGACTTGCTAACCTTGCCCATGCCGTACCAGATGTACCTCTTGCCCTGCGACCATTTGACGGCAGTGACGTCAATATACGTCATACACTGGGACATATGGCGGTTATTGGCTCCTTTTGCGGGGCGAAACAATGGCTGGAATAGCGTACCAGGTCTACGGTTGCCAACCCGCGGTTTTCCATGTCCTGTGCGGAGGGAAAATATCCCTACCTCCGATCGCACAACCGCCGCAGCCGCTACTCGGACTTCTTAGAGATCAAACGGAAGAAGCGAGAGAATTCCGTAAGCACATCCGTGCTTATAACAATGCCCTAGCTTTCACTTCCGTTGGGGATAGCATTGACCGCAGCCTGACACAAGGCGGTGTATATACGTATCGCTTGCAGGTGAGCTGTATCACCGAATTGGTAGTCTCCTTCCTCCTGGAGATGTCAACCCCTAGTTCGCGCAACTTTACATCTCAGATCCGCAGATGCAGCTCGAACAACGGATGCAGCGGTACGAGAATCTGAACCCTTAAACTGTTCAGAATCTGCAAAACATGCTTCACGACCATATCCCTTCGCTCAGCCGTACGAAAATGCGCGGCGAAGGGTTATGGACGAGCCGTCCAACCAGCTATCAATTAGATTGTTGGCACTCCGGAATGCGGATGCCCGCCGATTCAATGCTCCAACTGTTGTCAACTGTTGTTACCATGTCGTCGATGATCTCGTACCTCAGCGAAGCCGAACTGTACTATCAATTTCTTTTAATTTGTTACAAATAGATCTTTTACAGTTAAGTAAAAAAAACTGTGACTTTATCATTGGTTAGAAATAGCAGCTTTACATACCGACATTTTGCAGGCGGTGAAATTGTCACGTGGCAGGGCGGCTGCGCTTATTACGCCACCACTGGAAGTTGTTAAGACGCGCACAAGGATTCCGGATTGTTGTCGATGGTGAGCTTATACTATTTGATTTATGTTCCGTGGATTTGATCGCTTTTTTTGGGGCAGACAAACAGGTACAGGGGCCGTACGAAGACCTAGCGCACGTGCATCGAGTGCTCAAGACGGCTAGGAAGGAAGATTTAGAGGCTAAAGATGATAGTGGTCGCACCCCGTTGCTGCTTGCGGGAACGGCGTGCGACCCAAGGATTGTGACCATATTAGTTTAATGTAGTGTATATGTTTTCGCTACACTAACCCTGGAAATACATGGGGGGGCAAGTATTGTAGACGGACAGACGGGTTTTATGCCCTGCCCTCTCGGTACGACGGATACCTACACTTGTCTATATATTAATAGAATTCCGTCTGTTGTGTACGCATCTTTCATTTTGATTGGCTGAAATTTACTGACTTACGTACAATAGCATCCAGCCTTTGCGTCAAAGCACAACCTAGTGCAAGAGATTCTCGAGCACCTCGCCATGGCGGCAAGTGCGTGGCTGATGAGCACGACGGTAAGTGGACTGAAGCGAAGCGACGGTACGAGCGAGCGTTAGATGCGACAAAAGAATTGGAACAAATAGCGCCCGCGCTGCTGAAAAGCGAGGAAGAGCTAAGTAATACTAGGAAGTGTACGCCGAAAACCACGATAAGCAGGTGGATTGTCGACCGGATCTAGAGTGTAGACATGGAGAGAAGGAAACAATGAGCACGAATGGGACCACGTCACTTTCAAAAGCCAACGATCCCCCGACGATCCTGGACATGTTTTACAAAGACATTTACTTGGGCATTGGGACGTGCGATCTCGAGAACGGGCGCTTGCGGTCGCGACGGAAGCATTCAAAGAAGTGTTGCTTCGAGACGAAGAGCATGTCGTGGCGTGGCTGAAACGAGGCCAAGCGTTTCAAAGAATGGGAGCGCAGTTTCTCGCGCTTTTACATAATAACCGAATGACCGAGTTGGTAAAGGGTCCGTGGATTGCTTGCTTCTACTTCAGTACTCGATGGTTCATGTTTTCTATGGTGGTGTATTGGGAAAAAGGATGCAGCACATGAGGACGGAAAGAAAGCTCTCGCCCGGATTAAAGCGAAGCTATTGGTGGACGGCGACGCTATGAATGGTACCATCCATTTCGATAGAAACGAAACGTTAGGCTTACTTCAGTGTAATGTTTTCGTCTCTTTAGCAGAGAAGGATGACACGAGAACGAAGGACGGATGGACGTTCTATACAGCGTTAGAACACATTCAGTGGACGTTTGAAGAAGCGCACGTCTTAGCTCTCGAGGGTTTCTATGCCTACTCGAAGCCCAAATTCGCATTTTTCTCAGGTCAACCCCAATTTGCATTCTGCAGTGTTACAAATATTAAATTTATTGCCCCGTTGGTACAACGGGGCACTACACTAGTATCTGCATATTATTAGTTTAAGTCTTAATCTTACACCTATAATAAACTCACTTTAAATTTTGACTTATCTCGCGCAAGTACTGGAGTGGAGTGAAGTACACTGACTTTTCAGCTATAAGTTTCTCTGTTTCGTGGAGTGTGGAGTTTGTTACGGTCTCGTTTTAATTAAAGTGGAATACTATGTGGATATAACGTGGATAATAAAGTTGCTTTACGTTTTATTAATGGTGTTACATTTTTTCTGCTTTTCGTCTTGTTGTGGAACTACGCGTGTAAGTACTGTTAAGGTAACTGGAACGTGTACGTAGCAGTACGCCTCGACAAATATGAGTGACAGCGAACATATTTAATGTCAGGATAGCTAATCACTTCTCAATACACATTCGATTGATTAAGTCCCTGAATAGGTTATCTTCTTGTACTGTCTGTGAACTGTCTTGGGGTTTTGTTTTCTCGTCAACGGAATATTGGTTGCGATAAAATTAACTAAACACGATTTCAGTATATTAAAGAAGGCCTTAATCGACCTCTACGACCCAAGTTTTGAAGTATCTACGAAAGTATGGACAACGAGAATTTTTAACACGGCCGACGCACCATGTTCTTGCTTGCGCCGCTTACTTCTTAAAAACATCTGGTAGACCACAATATCGTCTTCGCTATACTCCTGGTCAATGAAAAAAAGATTGAAGCATTTGATCGAGTATGAATTAACCACAGTACCAATCTCAGTCGCTCCAACGATTTGAAAAGATATTGATCTATTTTCTCCATATTTATCTAGAAAAATTGTAGATGAACATCTGCTTCAGGTTACTGTATAAATCTGTCGGCACAAGCTGTTGAAAATGTGTACTATACGGGTTTTATTGAAAACGGTATAAAGGTAATTTTCATTTTCAGCAATTTTAACTTCGACATTTTTACGCATACTTTTAGTTAGTGTTAGTTACATAACTACTGTAGTAACGCAATTAGTTTCGAGACGCATACTTACATGTAGGAAAGATAATCACTTCTTCACACACATTCAATTGAGCGAGTGCCTGACTTAATTAACTTCTTCTTATGTCTACGAGCTAGCTTGGGGTGTTTTTTTTATCAAGAGCGGATACTTGGTTGCTACAATATTAATGTGGTGAAGTGAAGAAACTTTATGGTCAGTTTTTATCGGTATACCGCCGATCGTTTTGGAGCGATCGGGTTGGTTAAAATGGAAGAGGATTTTGATCCAATCGTGTATCAGAAGTATCAAGTACGCAGTTTTAGGTAAGTCACACGATGTTTCATGTAGTTTACATATTAGGTTTTTATTGGATATAAATATAGTCTATGTTTTTCTTACTACGTACACATAAGTCGCCCCCGCATGCCGCGTAGTATTTGGGAGTGGAAGGTTAACATGGTCCCCTTCAGCTCAACTTGCCCGGCCGGACGCGCTACAGACGCACTTGAACCGCCTGAAGTTCCTCGACGGGAACGCATACTTGGCACAGCACTCACTTCAAGTCGCAAACGTGTGGTAAAGCGTGCTATAATTAGGCCTAAGTAAGGGCCTAATTATGGGCCTACTGAGGGGTATGATTGCGGGCACTAATTGGGTACGTAATTGTATACGATTGTGTGTGCCACGGTGTATACAGTTGCGTGTACAACCGTGGTGCACATAGACAGAACATAGGCAGGGCATGGGAAGATGGGACGATTACATACAGGTACTCAACGAACACCGACGAACACCGACGAACGACGGAGGAATCAGGTCGACTGGTGTAAGGAGGGCGCTGGAATGGACGGTTCTGATTGGCTGAAATTAGGGAAATGGTAGATCTAAGGCTTTAAGCAATAATAAAGTTCTCCTTTTGCGTACGATCGAGTAGATCGTTTAAGGGATGGCACCTTTTCGCCTCTCTCGTTAGTAAATACCTCTACGTCCCGGGAGGGAGCGCTTTGTGCGTTTTTGGCCAACGGTAGGCGTAGAGTGTTGAGAACTCACCCCGCAACTCCGCCCGCTGTGTCAGCGGTTCTTCTTTTTAAAGATTTTTGGTCTCGGGAACGTGATCGAGCAGTGCTCTCACCTCTTCCCCTTTTGGTTTACGTTTGTCCCCTAGAGTTCGGCTGCTGTAAGCTCCCCACGGGAACTCTAGGTGGATTAAGCGAAATTTACCCCCCCCTCTTGTAGGTCTAGGCTAGGAATACAGATATTTGGGTGTTCCTTTAGCTGTTTAAGACTACAGAGGCTCCGTGATCGGGCAGTGAAGACTTCCGCTGCCTGATCAAGTACCCCCTTCGCCGATCAACACCGGATCGACACTCTGCAACTCGCGACCCGCGATCAACGACTCGCAGATCGCACCAACTTGTACCTGAGCGACGTTTGGCACCTGATCAAGTCTGATCACCGCTGATCAACTACTTTTGGTGCCTGATCAAGCCTGATCGTGTATGATCTCAGTTGATCAACTACTTTTGGTGCCTGATCAAGCCTGATCGAGTTGAATCTCAGCTGTTCAACTACTTTTAGTGCCTGATTAAGCCTGATCAAGCCTGATCACAGCTGACAACGACTTTTAGCACCTGATCAAGCCTGATCACTGCTGATCAAGCCTGTTCGCACCTGATTTGAGCTCGATTACACCGGATCACGTCTGATCAGCACCTCGATCAACTCATTACAAGTTCCCCAATCTTGCATTAAGGAATTGCCGTGTCTACATCCCCGCCACCTGGAGAGCAACCCACGCCTTAGCCGTCGGGTACACAAGGTGAGAAGAAACACAAGCAGTCAAGGACAACCGGAGGATCCCCTTCGTTAGTCGGCAGTCCGGGCGCCGTGGTACCGCCTGATCAAGCGTCAAAAACTTTGATCAGCCGCTCCACCACAATGGTGCGCGTGACCGGATCTTTGGGCGACGCGGGATATCACCGCGATTCTACGCAAGACGGCGCTGATGTGAAAGTGAAAACGGAAGCGGAAGCAGAAGTGAAGATAAAGGTGGAAAAGGAGGAGGAGGTTGTGACGACGGAAGGCAGTTCGCCGTCGTCATGCCTGAAGAAGAAAGGAAATGCTGATCATCAGGACCTGGGGAGGAATCTTGATGAAATAAAGGAGGAGAAGCCTCAACCACCTCCCGAGGCTCCTTCGGGAGCCCATGCGGATCATAACTCAAGTTATGATCCGCCAAAAATATGTGTATATAATGATCCGGATTGGGATCCGGTGGTGAAGTATTACAAGACCGACCAGCCGAAGGTGTTGATAAAGGCGCCTGGGTCGGACAGCGACAAAAGTCGATCAAGTACACCACCAACGGAGGCCGATCTGGTGGGAACGTTTTACCGAAAGGTTTATAAAGGAAAACGGAATATTTCTTATTGACGAATTCGATCATGAGCCTACTTGGGGTCATGATCAACGGGAAGCTGAACGGTCCAGTCGATCATCCAGTTACGGATGGGAGGGACAAGATCACGATCGTACTGAGGCTAACACGCCTGATCAAGCAGGCAGGTCTGACGACAGGCGCCTACGATGCTGAAGAGGTGTTTGATCAGGATCCAGAAGATCTGTCAGAAGCTACCCAGCAGTTGTTTCATCTATTGCTACCTATCGTGGGTCAAACCACTAAGTTGGAACCCTCGCACTCTCCGTTGAAGATTGAAGCAGGTCCGTCAAACAACGCAGCAGAACACACGGGATCATCGTGCTACGAATATGCCCCTAATGAAGACGATGAATTTGAAGTGGATTCGAGTAGTGCCGGGAGTATAGAGCCCAAGATCACCAGAATGACAGTTTGCCATAAGGATAAATCCAAGTTTTCGGCTATCAAGATGGAACTTCAATCGATCAAAGCAGAAGATGATCAATTATCGCAAAGCCCACAGCTGCAGACATTCTTTGATAAGGCTATGGAGAAGTTTCTGGCTGAAGAAAGACGCAAGCTGACACCGGGAGTCGTCGGCGGGAAAAACCGCCAGCTAAATATTGGAAGAGCGTCGTCGATCAAGGACGTTGACATGGAATCTGTGCATTCACTGCGTCATCAGCACTCGAAGCCCGAAAGATAGGCAACGGTCAAGTACGTTGACTGGAATCGGTATATTCGTTCCATGATCAACGATCTCAGAGCGAGTACATTGACCCATATAAGCCGATCACACTACCACGACGAGCCACCGTTGCGTCTGCACATACTGGGATGCCTGATCAACAGACAATTCCCAGGATTCGGATGTATGCGATCAGTGATCTAAAAGAATTTTCGGGAAAGGAAGGGGATGAAGATCAAGCGCGGAATTGGATTAGTCGCCTCAAGTCAGCATTTATGCGGGATCAAGCTTCTGATCCTAAAAAGTGTCTAATCCTAGGCGATTTACTAAAAAGGACCAGCGCGCAATTGGTATCGCCTGCTGAGTAGAAGCACTCGATCAAGTGGGAAAAATCTTGTGGATGAGTTTGAAGTTCAATATTGTGGAAGTGGACAATCGGCATCCCTCCAGTACTATTATACGAAGCAGCGGTCGGATGAAAACCCAATCGAATATTTGCACCGGTTGAATGTGGCGGGATTGCGAGCCAAGTTGCCGATCAGGGATGGATCGCCCACGACTTTACGTGAACATGTACAACATTTCTTGGATACATTGGCGAGCTCGCTGATCAACTGGCTATTTTGCGGTTGGACACCGCGGCAGACCTGGAAGAGACATTGCGGGCGTATGCACGTAATAGGTGGTACAAGCCAACGGCGGCCGTAGGTACCAGCCGATTCCGCCAGAAATTCGGCGATGATCGGGCACCGGCCCCAGCGCGAAAGCCCAAAGCAGTACGCGCGATCAAGGTGTCGTCTGGAAGTGAAGAATCAAGTGCCGACGACAGTGCAAGCGATGGAGATCAGCGCCGTTACATGATTGCTGCTATACGCGACCAACCAGGGGCATTCGATCAGCCTAGCGAGTCCCGATCGGGAAATCAAAGTGATTCAAGTGCAGTCGATCAAGTGGTGGTGAAGAAATGCAGTCATTGTGGGTCGATCAGGAACGATAATCTTCGTTGCTGGAAGCGCCTGACCTGTCTAGTGTGGCAAGAAGGGACATCCGACCGATCATTGTTTATACGTCTGTCGAGCCTGTGGCGAAGTTCACGATGCGGGCAAGTGCCCTATGGAAGAGTTTTACAACTGCATCCGCCAGTGGTACCATCTCACCAAGAATGCTGGAATGCTGCCCAAGGAAGCTGAAGATTTGTTAAACTATGACTCTCGCCAGGTTGGAATCTGGTACGAGACGAGCGTTCTGGTTTGTGTATTTTTGCATATGTGGATAAGAAGAGGGCTGATCAAGCAGCAGAAAGAGATAATGATAAATGTGATCAGCCTGATTTACCACGCTTGGCTAATTTCCATATCGATGAGTTTTCTCGGTCCCCGGTGATCATGGAGGTCGATCTACTTCCAGGTGAATCGCGCGGATATTGGAAATACCACTCGCCAAATCAATGTTTTAAAAAAACCAAAGCGAGTGGTAAAATCAATAACGAACGTGCCACGCTATTATTTGATTCTGGTGCTGAAGTGTCGATCATCGACTCAACCTTTGCTCGTAAGGTGAGTTGTCAGATCGACACGAGTCAAACGCAAGAATGTGTCGGCATTGGAGAAAGTGCATACCTCACGGAAGGGCGCACTTAAATCAAGATTACGCTAGCAGGCTCGTTGGTTTATTATTTCCATGCATGGGTGGGCAGACTTGTTGGTCAAGATGCTATACTGGGTATGGATTTTATGATACCAGCTGGTGCTCGATTATACATCGCCCACGGTGCACTAAGTTTGCCTGATGAGGTGATCATCCCATTGGAGGGGCGCCGACAGCTGTATGGATCGAGTGGTAATTATATGAAACTCAATCAGTACTAACAGATCCCAGTAGGTAGATCTGCTGAGGTTCGAATTTACGACCAGCGATCTCGAAAGTTGTGGATTACTCGTGGAAAAGATTGGATCCCCACTATCACTAGGGGCGTGGGCAATTTGCGATACCTGCGTGTTACGAACGTCGTTGATCATCCGATCATCGTGTAAGATGAGACGATTTTAGGTATCTGGATGAACAAAGATGATGTGCCCCGTCGCCCTGGATTTGTTTCGATAGGCTCTAATCGTTACAAGGAGTGGCAAAATCTCGCTTATCAATCGTCTACCGATTCCGTGAATGACGATCAAGAAAGTGTCGATCAAGGTCCTCTAGTCGAGAAGAGGGAGTATCCTACTCCTCGAAGTATTTTAGTACGCCCTACGGACCCGACCGCCACATCTGTGGCATTGGTAACCGGAGGGCTGCAAAAGGTACAAGAGGTGCAAGAGCGGTGCAATCAGGAGCCGGAGATGAAAGGTCCGACCCCGGAGCACGGAGTTGAACAACCTACTGCAAGAGATACGTTTATTCAAGACACGCGCGATCACCCTGTCTCAGCCGATCCTAGCGAAGTTGGTGTAATCCCTATCGATGATCAAGTTTGCTACCATGAAGGTGGAGATTTGTATGTGGAGGAATTAGAGAAGCAGCTTGCTACGTTGCCTGAAGTGTCCGCAAGTACCGAAGAGGTGACCAAAGATGATTTGCAAGTCGGAGATCCATTGGTCAAAACGGCAGAAGAAATTGATCAGCTTCGCGATATAATTTGAGTAAAGAAACATCTGTTGAAAGGGAACGCGCTACCTCCTGCTGCACGTGGAGTTGTTTTCGATACTGACGTGGGCAATGTGCGCCCGATCGCTCAAAAGTGTCGGAAGGTCGCTCCACAATTTTGCGAGAAGTTATCAGCCTTGATCAAGGGGCAATTAGCCACGAAGATTATACAGCCGTCTACGTCACCCTGGGCATCACCTATAGTGATTATTGTGAAGAAGAATGGGGTTGATATTAGGTTATGTATCGACTATCGCGCGGTGAATCAACTCACGCGCCTGATGGTGTATCCAATGCCCCTGATCTCTGATCTACTCGAAGATTTGGATAAAGCGTTGTGGTTTTGCTCTTTGGATGTGGCGAGCGGTTCTTGGGTCCTGTCTATGAGCGATCGATCACGTCAGATTTCAGCGTTTGTCACTCCGTCTCGATTGTTTGAATGGAATAGGATGCCCTTTGGCCTAAAGAATGCTCCGCAAATCTACCAGCGGTTGATCGATAATGCACTATACGGGTATTGCAAGGTTAAAGGCGGTGACGAAGAATCGGCTAATGTATTCACTGTGGGAGAGCCTTACCAGACACCAGGCCCGTCTGTGCTGCAGCGGCGATCATATATCGATGATATTTTGATCCCGGCACCTACCTGGGCTACCCTGTGTGACAAGGTGCATCGTTTGTTGGAGAAGTCAGATCAGTGGAACTTATCGATCAGCGTGACCAAATCGTACTGGGGGCGACGCGAAGTTCCCTATTTAGGGAATCATGTCACTAGCCGAGGTTTGGAAACAAATCCGAAAAATTTGGATGATCTTATTGATCTTCTTTTCACTGGCACCTTACGGGCCATGCAATCGTTTTTGGGGATTTTGAACTACTACCGTCGGTTTATCGAAGATTTTGCGATCTATGCCGCTGTTCTCTACTAATTAAGGGAAACGGATTATCAAGAGTTAAAAAGCTGATCGTTGAGCAAGGAGAGTATGGATCAGAAGGTGATCGATTAATCAGGGCAAAAGTAGCATTCAGCATGCTGAAGGCAAAGATTGCGTCAGCTCCAACCCTTCGCCACTTTGATCAGAACAAAGCGCCCGTAATCGTGGTTTACGCCAGTGTCGTAAAGCGGACTTTTTTATTAGGCTAAAATAGGTCCTAATGTTGGACATTTTATTAGGCCCATAGGGGGCCTAATATTATGACTAATATTAGGACCTAAATTAGGGGCCTGATAGTGGACGCAGATAGTGGATACAGTAGTACATAATTAGGTACCGCCATGTGTACCACGGTGGGTACAGTAGTACGTACCACCGTGGTGTACATATACACGATATAGAAGGGACACGGAAGATGTGCTGATCACTTACAGGTACGCGGCGGACACCAGCGAACAAACAAGGAGCAAGCGGAAAAATCAGGTCGAATGATGGACGGAAGGCGTTTCAAATGGACGATGCGGATTGGTTGAAAGTAGGAACAGGGTAGATCTAAGGGTTTAATTGCTAATATAGTTCTCCTTTTGCGTACGATCGCGCTGATCGTTTTTTGGGAAGGCACCTTTGCGCCCCCACCTTATTGAAACCTCTACGTCCCGGGCGGGAGCACTAAGTGCGTTTTTGGCCCACCGGTTGGCGTAGAGTGTGAGAACTCACCCCGCAACTCCGCCCGCAGTGTCTGCGGTTCTTCGTTTAAAGGTTTTTGGTTTTGGGAACGTGATCGAGCAGTGCTCTCACCTCTTCCCCGTGAAATTAACGTTTGGCCCCTAGAGTTCGGCTGCTTTAAGCGCCCCACAGGAACTCTAGGTGGATTTTAATATAAATACCTTTTCCTCATATAGTCTAGGCTAAGAGCGCATTGATTTGGGCGTTTCTTAGCTGTTTGACGGCTTAGAGGCTCCGCGATCAGGCAGTGAAGACTTCCGCTGCCTGAATCAGTACCCCCCCCCCTACCGATCAACACCTGATAGACACTTTTTGCAAATCGTGATCGTGATCGCTGATCGCAAATCGCGCCAACTACTACTTGAACGACTTCCGGTGCTTGATCAAGTCTGATCAAGGTATATTACGACTGGGCAGAAGTTTTAGCCCCTGATCGAGCCTTTCAGTACCAGATCGCACTTGCGATCAAGACAGAATATTGTTGATCGACGGTTATTAACGTCAGCCATAGCCTGATCAAGCCTGATTACCACTGATCTACATCATTTCAGCGCCTGATCGCGTTGGACTGCCGCCTGATCGCACTTGCGATCAAGACGGAATATTGCTGATCGTCGGT
>CM047580.1:3809166-3826123 GCA_026184515.1 Peronosclerospora sorghi
GGGGGGGTACCCCGCGAACCTTCGCCTACGATCCGATCTGATCGTCCGCTGCTAGCAGACGACCGTTCATCAGCATAGGACGCCTGGTACGATTCTTTCGTCGCCATCTCACCTTGTGTACCCGATGGAATGGTCTGGTTACACACTTGGTGGATCGTCGCTGGGAATTGATGTGGGTCTAATAATGCGAGACCGTGCTGGGTAGTGTACTCTGGGCGGAACTCTGCACCCTGGGTACGGGCAGACCAATTATACTTGGAGTAAGTATACTCCAAAAGGCATATCGCTTAACCGATCGTAGAGCCCAACCAATACGATAATAAAAGACCAATACTCCAATATAGAGATCCAACGAGAACGTGATAAACTCCACAAACGATATCTCCACGTAACAATCCAAAAACTTGATTAAACGATCCAAAAGTGTGTGAGTTGGGCTTGTGAAGCCGACCAATGCGTACTCCCGTCGAGGGACTTCCGGTGGGCCAAGTGCGTCTGTACCGCGTCCCGGCCGGGTATAATGAGCTAGAGGGGATTACTCGACCCTCTGCTCCCAAACACTCTGCGGCGTGCAGAGGCGACCAACGTACTTAGCAAAGACGCTAACGACTTCCTTGTTGAGTTAAATGCCAAAAAATCCCAACTAACCAATCCTATCTCCCTACTGTAACAGGGTTACATTCGAGTCACATTCAGTTGGTGGTGTACGTGAGTACACTACGGTTGGGGTCAGTATTGACCGGTTCGAAGGGGTTTGAACCATTGGTTATTTTAACCAATCAGGGCAGGAGCCCTAGGGGGGTGGCGTGTTATCCATCCACGTGTCGGTACACAGGTGGTGTACACTACATTTTAGCTAGGTACGAATTAGGAATATTCTACTTAGTATTACATATAGTTTATAAGTTTAAATTAATTTAGTCTAATTACATATTAAATATATTCAGTTTACATTTCACTCTAAATAGCAGACGCGCGACCTCGACCGGTCGCGCGTGCAGTGAGTTTCCTAGGTAAGAGGGAGCCCTCCCTTTATCTACACCCCGTAAAAGGAAACACAGCCGTTAAGGCTACGTAGTAAACCAACCCGGGAATCTTGGCCCCGAGTAGGAGATCTCTCCTACTAAGCCCTTTATAAGGGCGTATCGGCTAAGTAGCGGTAGATACCGCTTTAAGGAAGAGCCTTCCTCTGTGCGCTAGCCGCACCGTGCGTATACGCACCGGCTACATCTGGTAGCACTTGTAGTCAATCCAATACCTGTGTTGATAGACTAGGCATCCTCTGCAAAGGATGAATCAGGACGATTGGGATAGTTTGACCCTCGTCCAGCAGGAAGCCTTTAAAAGCCTGTTACCCTTAACGGGGGAAGAAGGTATGAAGCTCCTAGTGGAGAAGGTCCTTGAGGCCGTAAAGGAAAGGGTAAATGCCTTCATCGCTCATGAGGCGAGTTGCGGTGGAGGTCATTCCACGGGGGTGCGCCCTCCATTATCGTTTAAGATAATGGAGTTCACCGGAGAGAAGGGTGACAACCTTTATGTTTGGTTGCGAGAGGTCGAAACGGCCTTCGCCACAGCAAACATGACCGCTGATCACTTGCAAGTGGGACTTGCATTGACCCATCTTACGGGCAAAGCCCGTACATGGGCGTTTACATGCTCGGAATCAGTCAAGGACGTGTTTCCAACATGGAAGGTCCTTAAGCAGAAGCTTATGGACATGTACGCAACGCCTGATCTGGTTTTCCAGAATCAACTGGCGTTCCTGAGGTGCCGTCACGGCACTAAGGACCTGGAGATTTATATCCAGGAGCTTAAGACCCTGTTGGCAGGGATGTACGCGAAAGCGTATTCGGACGATGTGTCCATCCCCGTCTTCATGGGAGGCCTGAGAGAAGGGCCAGCACGTTCGGAATTGTTCCGATGCCGACCCGAATCCCTGAAAGAGGCATTCAAGATGGCGTTCAACGCCTAGAGGAACTTCCGTTCCTCTAAGGTGGGGCCTGAACCCATGGACCTGAGCCAGGTAGAAGCGGAGGAGAAACCTTCCGCTAAGGGTCACTCTGACTCTTTTCCACAGAGCTTCGAGGCAGAGCTCTTAGCCATGTTGCAGCGGCGTGGGCCGCTGAGATGCTTCCTGTGTGGGAGCACGGATCATCTGAGGAACAGATGTCCGAAAAATCCCCAGCGAGACACTCTCTACAAGGGACCAAGGGTGGGGAAAAAGCCCTTGTCCAAGCCGTCGGGAAACGACGGCTCCCAGTAGGTGCGGGGCGCCCTACTGTGGGACCCCTCAGTGCTGTTAAGCCCCAGGGCAGGGGACGACAGAACAAAGCCCCGAGGGAAGCAGTGCTTTCTAGCACCGAGTTGGTGTACCATCCACGGACGTGAAAGGCTTTGATAAGCCTTGGAGAGTCTTGATAGACTCTAACGCGTCTGACAATTATGTCAGACGGGATTCTGTAGAGAAGAGTGAGAATAAAGAAAGCGCATTAATAGCTATAAGTTCTTTAGATATTGACCCAAAACATAAACGTAAGCTCATAAGAAAAGCTAGTAATGATATTCCAGAAGCTGCTTCTAAAAGTCGGATGTATGCCGAGTACCTAGAGGCACGTTCTCGTGACGTTGTCACGGTCCGTCTTGCGACGGGCGTACAGGTTTCTGTACCCAAGGTCTCGATTGACCTTAAGCTGAAGTTTGCAGACTTCGAAAGCTTAGAACGTTGCCTAGTCCTGGATTTGGACTCAAGGTATGACCTAATTCTGGGCATGAAGTGGCTGGAACGCCACGAGCCATGGATAGACTGGAAGTCTAAGTCCATTGGCTCAACGCACCCGCGGTCGGGTGAAGCATTGGCGAGGTATGAAACCACCTTTGCTCTATCGCAAAAGCGATTCTGGCGCGAGATGCCAGAGATTGGGATGTATGAAATGATCATTCCTAATGGCGTTAAGGAAGAGTTCCTTAACGAGGGGGATTCGGCGGTTAATCCCCACGCCGTGAACGGCGAGACTGGTGAGTTACCTGTGGTAATTCCAGTGGTAGGGGTAGAGATCCCTGTGGTTAGTGCGAGGCGCTTCCACGAAAAGAGACCCGAAGTTTGTCTCTTTCGCACGTCGGAAATGATCCCGACTGCGCCGTTATAGGTGAGACCGGCGAGTCACCGGTGGTAGAGGTAGAAACCTCTGTGGATAGACGCGTGGCGCTTCCAATAGATGGGGCAATTGACTCCCCCCATCTGGGTATCGGGATAAGTCCCGAGGCCAGTAGTCAGCAGTCCTACATGATGCTAAATAGTGTGACATGTGTTGTCACAGAAGGCGTAAGCCTGGCGGTTGCCTGGGGTAGGCGAACTGTTGTCGTTGGAGGAGATTTCCTTCAACGAGTTTGAGACTGCTTTGAAAGCAGATGAAATCGACGAGGTCGTCGTGTTGCGTCCGGAAGAGGAGTTGAACTCCTCATCCACGCTGGACGAGTCAGTTTTGGTGCAAACCAAACAGGCATTGAATGCCCGAAGCGGCCTCAAGATCCTTGCGGATACTGAGGACCCTTACCATTCCTTATTGAAGGAATTTGGAGATGTCATTAGTGACAACCCGCCGATGGGGTTACCACCGGATCGGGGAGTCCGACATGAAATTGATTTGGTTCCTGGAACCAAATACTGCGTCACTAGGCAGTGGCCTCTCCCCAAGGAGCAATGCGACGTCATCGACGCATTCTTCAAGGGGAAAGAAGAGGCAGGGATGGTACGGGAGAGCAAGTCTCCTCACTCATCTCCCACCTTTTGTGTTCGTAAACCGAACGGAAAGTGGCGCATTGTGCATGCGTACAACAAGCTGAATACAGCTACTGTACCCATGCAGACTCCGATTCCTCGGAAGGATGTCCTCCAGAACAATATGGCTGGCTGTACTGTATACAGTGCCTTAGATCTGGTGGACGGGTATTATCAGGTGCTCATGCGAGCATCCGATATTCCGCTTACAGCGGTCAGCACGTCTAGTGGCATGCTGTGGGAGTGGCTTGTTAAGCCACAAGGGATTTCAAATGCACCAGCGACTTTCAATCGCTTGGTGACTCAACTCTTCCGCCCTCATAGGAACTACGCTCAGACGTACTTCGACGATATATTCGTTCATAGTCGTGCGGAAGGCGACTCGGCTGATGTTCAGACTCACCTTATAGACCTTTGAGCTGTGCTCGAATGCATGCGAGAGCATATGTTATATGCGAACGCATCCAAATGTATATTTGGTGCTGAGGAAATTCCTTTCCTCGGATGCTTCATCGGTAAGAATGGAGTGCGGGCGGATCCCGCGAAGGTGAAAGACATTGTGGAGTGGCCTTCACCTGTAAATCTTAGAGATTTACGGAAGTGGCTTGGATTAGCTAACTATCTCCACAAGTACAGCGAGAACTACGCTAAAATGGCGAAGCCATTGACCGACCTTCTTAAGAAGGATGTTGACTGGTGTTGGGAAACCAAACACCAAAACGCTTTTGAAGCGGTTAAGAGGAGCTTGTTAAAAGCTCCCGTTATTGCTCTCCCATACTCTGGGAAACCATTTAGTGTCATCTGCGACGCCTCCGATTTCGCAATCGGATGTGCTTTGCTACAAGCAGACGATGCGGGACGAGAACGCGTGATTGCGTTTGAGTCGAGGCAGCTTAAAGATTCGGAACGGAATTATACCGCTCATGAAAAGGAGCTACTTGCAATGAAGTATGCTCTTGTTAAATTTAGGGTTCGCCTACTCGGCTCAAAGCCGTTTGTGGTTTATACTGACCACGCGTCCTTACGGACAGCGACAAAGTCGCCTCATCTATCGCAACGGATGGCCCGTTGGCTTTCCTTCTTTGCGGAGTACAACTTTGAGGTTAAGTATAAACCTGGCAAGCAGAACGTGCTTGCAGACGCGTTGTAGCGTCGTCCCGAATACGAGCTCGCTCACGCGACATTCGTCACCTCGTCTGTGGTGGATCTCATACGCCAGGCGTAAGAGAAAGACCCACAGTGTACGGCGCTTATCCGCGCGTTGGGTGGAAAGGGTCTTGGCTCGTCTGAGCCAACCCTGTCAAGTCGATCTAAAGCTCGTTTACACCGTTACAGGTACTGTTACGGTCTGCTAAATTATAGCACGGGCTCGGAAGACACTCCGCGCCCGTTGTTCATCATGATGAGGAACTGAAATATAAAGTCCTCTTTGAGGCACATGACGCCCCTACCGGGGGTCATTTAGGTCGGGATAAGACCTACGGCGCTTTAAGCGCTTTGTATTGGTGGACCAACATGTATAAGTGGGTCGGTGCGTATATACGCACCTGTGAGACGTTTCAGAGGGTTAAACTCTCTGCAAGTTCAGCTGCGCCTTTGGCGAGCTTATCGGTTCCAACGGAGTGTTGGAAATCCATTAGCATGGATTTTATCTTCGGTTTTCCGAAGGATAAGGCCGGGAACACCGGCATATTGGTCTTTGTAGACCGTTTGAGCAAGATGGCTCACCTGGAGGCGGTGCCGGAGTCCATAGATGGACAAGGAACAGCGAAATTGTTCCTATACCGTGTATTTCGACAGCATGGTCTACCCGATTCCGTTGTGTCGGATCGGGATACCCGTTTTACGGGACAATTTTGGGGAGCGTTGTTTAAGGTGCTAGGCACCAAGCTCCTCATGTCCACGGCGGATCATCCGCAGACGGACGGTCAGACGGAACGCGTTAATCGCATTGTGGAGGATATTCTCCGGAGTTTATGTCCGGATTCTCCAAAGAGTTGGAGTGAGATGCTCCCGATGGTTGAATTTGCTATCAACAATTTGGTACATGCATCTACGGGGTTTACCCCGTTTTACGTGATCGGATTGGTGAATCCGAGGGTTCCGTTGACGCCACGCGTGTGTGGCCCAGGGCTTGAGGGGAGAGGATTCCCCGATGTCATCCATGTATCTGTGCGAAAGCACATCGATAAGTTTTTATCGACGCGCTTTAGTGTCTTAAGACACGTCTGCGATGCCATGGCGGAAAGCCAAGACAAGCAGAAGGAGCAAGCTGACCGCAAGGGGCGGCGTAACCAAAGGGTATACAAAGTGGGAGAAAGTGTTTTATTAAACGCTAAAAATCTTCCTACACATGCAGTTTCAAATGTGTTGCGTAATAAACTGCACCCCAGGATTGCGGGACCCTTTAAGGTACTAGCCCGAAAGGGCTTATCGTATACCTTGGACATCCCGAAGGTGATTCGTACGCATCCAACCTTTTATGTCGGTATGCTTAATCCATACCAGGACCCGGAGGCGGGCCCCTCCTGGAGGAGGGTGGAAAGGCGGATAGCCGTAAGGCACCGCAGGGAGAAGTAAGCCCGAAAGGGCTAAAATGCGACCACGAAGCTCCGCAACGGTCGTCTCGAGAGAGGCAAGCCGCCTCTCGAAGCGATCAGTGGCATCCCGCTCATCGCGGATCCCCTCGTGGAGATCATGGATGCGAAGGCTGTGTCGATCACAGCGCGCGCGAATCTCACGTCGCAATTGCGCGACCTCCTCCTCCAACGCTCGATGCGGAGAGTACTCCACACTTCATGTGGAGTTGCTGATGGCGCGGCGCCATCATCGGGGTCAAACCCAGTATCTGTTGAAGTGGAAGGGTTATCCACACTCACAGAGTTCGTGGGAGTTCGAGACTCCCCTACGGCAGGATTGCCGCGACGTCGTTGACGCTTTTGAGCGGGAGAATCCCGCTGTAGGTCAACGACCAGAGGGGCATGAGAAGCCCCTTCACTCCCAATAAGTGGGAGTTTCCCGGAGGCAGATGTGGCGACCACACTGTCTCCGGACACCGTGGTGGAGACAGGGGCGCTGGCGTAGCGCGTGCGATACGGAGCACGTAGTTGCTCCATCGCTTTGGCTTTGGCAAATGTCAGGCGCAACACCCTCTCCACCCAAATGTCTCGACTGGAATAGCTGTCATGCAGCTCATCAAAGCTGGGGAGAAGCTTCTCCCTTCCGCCCAAGCGCGGAACTTCTTCTGTGCATCACCGGCACTTTCTCCCGGAGAAAAGAACGAAAGGAACCTCGCGGAGGTTATCAACAGGGGCACCTTGTGCCTGCCTGTTTAAGCGCTCCCGGTACGAGACGCTAGTAAACTGCTTTTGTGTATGCAGTTGTTGCCGGAGTTTCTCACGGCGCTCGCGTTGGTACGGCTGTTCAGCCGCGGGGCCAGGTGTATAGGACGCTAGAGTAGTCCTTACCAAACGCCTGGCCCACCTTGGAAGGTCACGAGGACCATCAAAATTATAAGCCGCCCTTGACGGGCGTTTGGGGGCGCGTAACGCAGCCCTTAGTGCCTGTGCGGCAAGTTGGGTGTCTTGAGCTGCGTCCAGATCATTAGTGTCGATCGCCTTTGACGATCCGGATGTATCATCCGATACGGGCAGGGGTGCCGCACTGGTTAGTGCATTTTCCTCACGTGTGGGGAAGGGATTAGGCTGCCGACAACGCCGTTCGGCGCTGTCGGAGCGGCTCACCATTGGGGAGGTATCCCCAAAGGCATCCACTTCCGAGTTTTCGGAGTAGTCTACCTCTTCTAGAGGAAACGCCATAGCACCACTGGAGGTGTACATATGGATGGCCAGGGGAACTGGCGTTGGAGTTCTCCAACAAAATTTTGTTTATTGCGTAAGCAATAGTCTTGATGCGGGAGGATGTAACGGGGTTACATTTGACTTACATTTAGTGTTGGTGTACATGAGTACACTACGGTTGAGGTCAGTATTGACCGGTTTGAAAGTTTTCGAACCATTGGTTAATTTAACCAATGAGGGCATGAGCCCTTGGGTGGTGGTGTGTCAGCCATCCACGTGTCAGTACACAGGTGTGTACATTACATTTTAGCTAGGTACCAATTGGGTATATTCTACTTAGTATTACATATAGTTTACATCAGTTTAAATTAATTTAGGCTAGTTACATATTAAATATATTCAGTTTACATTTCAGTCTAGATAGCAGACGCGCGACCTCGACCGGTCGCGCGTGCAGTGAGTTTCCTAGGTAAGAGGGAGCCCTCCCTTTATCTACACCCCGTAAAGGGAACACAGCCGTTAAGGCTACGTAGTAAACCAACCCGGGAATCTTGGCCCCGAGTAGGAGATCTCTCCTACTAAGCCATTTATAAGGGCGTATCGGCTAAGTATCGGTAGATACCGCTTTAAGGAAGAGCCTTCCTCCGTGCGCTAGCCGCATCGTGCGTATACGCACCGGCTACATCACATGCACCTGATCAGGGCTGTCCTGAGGCTTGATCAAATCCGGTAGCCTGTTTATGTTCATAAGTTCATGTAGAACGGCCTCCTCGGTGATCGTCGCCCCTATCTGCTCCCGCATAGCTTGGGTCGCTAGGTGGTCGGCGCTTCTGTTCCAATCCCGTTTCACGTGCAATAGCTCGTGGTTGGGATAGTCTTTTAGTGCCTTCATCACCCGATCATTCAACAACTTCATCCGTGGTGCCTACAGTCGATCTCCCCGGTGATCTGCCTTATCACTAGGTTGGAGTCACCACATATGATGATCCGCCCTTTCTTTTGTGAAGAAAGAGATCAAGACATAGAAGGAGTCCCCGATATTCCGCCTCGTTGACCGTTATGTCAAGCGTGAAATCAGCGGCGGCTGCTACTATAGACCATTTTGGTAACTTCCACAGTATGGCACTATAGGAGCCGACCTTCTTTTTCACGCTAGCCGATCCGTCAACTCAAGACCATTAATTTTTCTACACATATATCCTGGTTCTGTTGGTAAGTGTAACAAGGGAACGCAAGGTGAGTTTGAAGAAAAACAAGATTATCTCTTCTACCCCAATCCAGATCTATATCAAGATCAGGAGGATCGAATTGAATAATCCGATCTAGACTTGTACCCGCTCCAATAGTTCGACGTCTGGGCTGGTGGGAGTTCGGATATCTAGGCATGATGTTCAAATCTTATTTCTGACGCCACCACAAAGACATGTACACGCTAGGGTGACTTGGGGACCTGAAGGTACGCCCATACCCTCGCCAAGACGACGCTCCAGACGGTGGAGGATGGAAATCGTGACTTACTGGATCCATCCATCCAGGTGGAGAGGTAAGATCTAGGACCAACCAAAGAGCAGGAACGGACGCTACAAGGTTATGTTTACCTACAACGGTTGACTAATACATTATGAAATACAGGGACCGAGACAAAATGGGATGCGCTCGTGGTAAACACTATTAGTAGAGGCGAATTTGGACACGATTCCAATCTAAACAGCCTTTTGGGGTCTTTAAAGGGCGGATAACCCACGCATTTTTGACGAGCACAATGCTATGAAATCGGAAACGCGTTTTGAACGGATCCCTGTAGCGGCTATACTGGACTTAGGTATCTACACTCTAGGGCGGCTGGATATGAGTGGAGCGACTTGAAACGAGACAGATTAGTCACACCAAAGCCAAATTCCTAGCTCTACTTTGCTCTGCTTGTATAATGTTCTCGGGGCAGCTCCACCAATCCATTATATAGAACACCGAAGGGGCACGAAGAGGTGGCGTGGAGCCAGATCGAAGTCGCTAGTGGGAAGGTCTCCCACTGGAGAAATGCCTACCACAGTTTGGAAACGCGCATTAGGCAGTCATTGGGACGGAAATATGACCACGGGGATCGTCGTTGCAGCCACTGTGTGGAGTACGATTCGGGAGCTAGTCTTCATTCCAAACCCTGTTACATCTCTGGGGTATCGACGCATCGAGCGATGGGACGATGGAAACAACCGTTTCCCAGGATATATTCCCAAGAGACCTCATTTCAACCGTGGTAGTACACGATAGTACAACCACGGTTGACAATGTGGCCAAGGTTGAGAGGGCAGGATGAACTCGATCTGAAAAATCTGTGGAATTCCGATGATATGCTTACTGTTAGTCATTTATTTCACGACTTCAAGATCCTTTGGATTCGAATGTCGAGTTTTAGGGAAAGGGGTTCCACATATCAGGCGGGGGTGCAGAAGGGCGCGAGCCCGCTACAGACTTTCTGGACCCGAGCCCGCTACAATCTTTCTGGACGCAAGCTTAGCAATAGAGACTGTCAACTGAGACGTATAAACGCAATGGTGGAGCGAAAATGGCGCCACAGGTGTGCAAGCAAGTGGTAGACGAAATTAAAATTATAAACAAAGATGCTAGCGTTGGGGTTGCGGACATATTTGCACCCTTGGAGTCTCGTGGCGGTTCATGCGTAGCTAACGGTCAACTACTAAATAAACTAAATTTTCACGATAACTTTTTTCCGTTTCAACAAGAAATTGCTAAACTATTGGTATGAGTTACATTGGAAACGTGAATAGTCACAATGTCGGGATTCCTTAGGCGCTATTGGCCTGATAGTGTGATATCATAACAGGGGATACGGAATTATAGCATGCCAACTACCCTTGATATATAATCATCTATCTCACCTACCACTGGCCGATGTATCTAGGACCTCAATCATTGCGTTACTTTGTCTGAAGAGTGGCTGACAGCCAGTCCAGACCATTATAAAGACCGTCACCTGTTGTCGCGCAACACGCCTGAATAAACCACTGGCGCTGGCGCAAGCCATGCAGACCCAACTTATCCGTCATCTCTGCAGCACTCATCGCGTTCGGCAAATCCTGCTTGTTCGCGAATACTAGCAGCACAGATTCCCGCAGCTCATCTTCATTCAGCATGCGGTGAAGCTCATCACGAGCTGCATCCACACGATCGCGGTCGTTTGAGTCCACGACAAAGATTAACCCTTGTGTGTTCTGGTAATAGTGGCGCCAAAGCGGACGAATCTTGTCCTGTCCACCGACGTCCCACACCGTAAAGCTAATATTTTTGTACTCCACCGTTTCTACATTGAAGCCTGATAACAAAAACCATAGCTTGAGTATACAACCACAGAAAAGAATGGCATTACAGAGCAAAAAGACACAGGAGCATTGGAACCCTGCCATAGCCAAAGAGTAGGCACATGGATCTCGAGATCTTGTACTCTCTTCCTCATATTGAAGATAACACGTACCAATAGTAGGAATAGTCGTGACCACTTCACCCAGCTTAAGCTTATACAAGATGGTGGTTTTACCGGCGGCATCGAGCCCGACCATTAGAATTCGCATCTCCTTCTTACCAAAGAGGCGTTCGAACACGCGCGAAAAGGCCATACCCATGATGGCAAACTAGATTTTAACTGTCGCTTGGTTACTACTCTTCGTGTGCGATTCGCAAATGGGGGGGAACCTTCTTGGGAGAGAGGGCGATCTAAAAATAGACCCGGGAATTAGTGAACTTTATGCGCTGAGGACCAATCAGCTACTGCCACTAAATATTCATCCGTGAAATAGCCCTTCTTTTACGACCCCTATCTCCTGATTTAAATCAAAGGCCCTTCTTATTTTGGTCTATGGCCACGATCGCGTAGACACTCAAGGTGCGTTCGTAAGCCATAGAAATCGATACATGAGTGTGTGTATTGTTGTACGTTCTCACCAGTGTTAGATACGCTCCAAACAATCCACACCCTTCTGCGTTGGTTTTTACACTCGATTTCCGTTACCTCTGCAGCCTCTGTTTCTTGCCCACCTCGATTCACCCTTGTGAATAGGAAGGACCCTTTGACTTATTGCTGATGGCATTTGACGGCTCTGGATTGAAGCGCCAATTTGGTGGCGGAAACGACTTGGACCCAATTAAGCGACAGCGCCACACTCAATCGCCATCGCGGGTAATTACGTAACGGTGCCTTTTGTCCTGTCTTGGTGCCTTGCGCTCTAAGCCGAAGCTGCGACATCTTTTCCTCGCTTACATTCCTCATGCTCTTTATGTCCTTTGTGCCCTGCCCTTGTCGTCAAGTAGGTGGTGTTTGTATGCGGACTGCCTGCTGACTGTCTGGAAAGTGAGTTGCTGGCGCTGTGTTGCCCATTTGCAGTGGTCGAGAAGAGTTTCATGATGCCGCACAAAAGCCAAGCATTTGTTCAGTTGCCCGACGTTACGTCAGCTGCCAACCTTGTCTCCTTTTATCAGACGCGTGAAGTGCTTATTCGTGGCAAGAAAATCTTCTTCGAGTTTAGCAATCGTGACGAGATCTCTGGGCCTCCAGAAAATGACACCACCCCCTTTTTCCAGCAGCAACAATCCAGACCACAGGCACCAACAGGAATTGTTCCGTATCAACAGCCTCCATCGATGCAGTATGCGCCGCCACAAGACCAGCTATCAGTCGGCTTAAATGGTGGTAGTACATTGCTAACCCTTCTCTATGATATTATATTATTAACTGATTAATCCTGCATGCAGGTCAGCGTGGCATGATATCCCATGACGGTCCCCGTCGTGGTATTGGTCCACCAAACCAAATTCTAATGGTATCGGTTTCTAAGATCGAATATGATGTTACTGTCGACGTCTTGCAGCAGGTGCAAGCACTGTACAATTCATGCCGTCTGTACAACATAATTTCATGCTGCTTTGTATCACAGGTTTTTCAAAAGTTTGGCAATGTCCAGAAGATCGTTACGTTCTGGAAAGATAACGAGTTTAAATCACTCGTTCAAATGGAGACCGTGGAACAAGCACAAGCCGCTCAATCTGCACTTGATGGACGAGACATTTACACGGGATGTAACCAGCTAAGTATTGTTTTCTCGCGCCACCCAGAACTGCGTGTGCGCTATAATGACGATCGATCGCGCGATTATACGAATCCTAATCTCCCCGCAGGCCCTTCTTGTGGTGAAGAAGCGCATGCTGAGAACGGATCGCATACAGCAGCATCCTCGGTTCGCCGTGATGCACCTCAAGACAATGAATTCAGTAATCTATCTCCACGCCGCGAGCATATTTATCATGAGCCGCCTCACTCCTCTCAAGTTGGACAAGATGATCAGTACGCCAGGAACGTTCGTGAAGTTCGCGGCCCGCCGCCTCGATATGATGAGCGCCCTTTAAATTGGGAGAGACCTCGTGATGGTCATGGTGGGCGCGACTTGCCCGCACATTCGACAGGGAGAGCGATTCGAGGTGATACTCGTCCATCTCCCGCCTTGATTTGTAGCAATATCGACCATAAGTTGGTGGTAAGTGCAGTGGAGAGAGTCGTTCGTCATCATCCAAATCTCTGAGCATCTCGAATTGTACACAGAATCCGCACCGCCTTTTTACGCTATTTGGCTGCTTTGGAGATGTTCTTCGAATCAAGATAATGTTTCGCAAGCGGGATACTGCGCTGATCCAGTTCGTTGATGATGTCCATGTACGTGCGTTTTTATTTGTTGCCTCTCTGAGCTCACCGTATCACAATTTCATTCGATCTTTGCGTTTGATTTCTACATTTGTTATGTGAATCCTGCTTGACTCCATTTCGCTGCCACGTCACATCTTGAATCTTGTACTCTGTTGTGTGATCCATTGCCAGTCCACTTCAGCTTTAGATCATATGGATGGTGTCTACGTTTTTGGCAAAAAACTTCGTGTGGATTACTCAAAACACACGAGTGTCTCGATGCCCCATGCAGACGCTGACCGTTTTGAGATTGAAAATACGCTTGATTTTTCTGGATCCCCGCTTCATCGGTACCGACGTCGTAGTCCACGAGATGCCATTTCTCCTTGTCCTCTACTGCACATCTCAGGCATCCCAGTGGAGCTGCAGCGCAACCAGAACACACTTGTGGACCTTTTCGCGCAGTACGGATTCGTCAAGAACTTCCACTACTTGCAGAATAACCCTAAAATGGCGCTTATTGAGATGGGTTCCATCGACGAGGCTATTATGGCACTACTTCGGCTCGATAATTTGGCATACCCCGACTCGCACATGCGCATATCCTTTTCCAAAACTTACCAGTTCCCTACTGGAAACGGCGACGGTGGTTATGCACCTGGTCTTGGTCCTATGCCTGGTCCTGGTGCTCATTCTGATGGCTGGAACCCACCTGTGCAATCGCGATCAAGAGATCGGAGTCGCGATCGCAATCGTAATCGCCAAAGAAGCTTGCCAGCAGCGGGAGATCGAGATCGGCCGTTTCGAGACCGAGGTCCACCACTGGCGCAGCGAGGACGTGACTTCCAGCAGCGTGACAGCTCTCGCCGCCCTCCTCCACGATATTGATCTCCCTTTGTTCTACCACTGCTACTATCCGTCTCTGACATCTGAAGTTGTAACGAACGTGGCACGAGCAATTTTTGTTGGTATCTTAGCTGGTAAACAAAAATGCTTACAATTTTGCCTTTCCTACCAAACGCTACCTCGCATATTGTTTTAATCAAAACAAAGTGTGGATACTTTTTACAAGTCAACTGCATCACTTACATCTTCAACTACTGTAGGTAGGATTCGACGGTGCTCCATACAAATTCAGAGTAGACTGCTTCAGACTACCAGCGTTTTGTCTATTAGTGTCGCCAGTTGTAGCTTTCGTATGTACGAAAGCTACTGATAGTCCTCAGACGTGATACAACCAATGGCGCTGTTGCTATAACAGTAGAGCTTTGAACTTGAAGCTTACGCTTTTTCGTTTTTCCACGCGCTGTATCATATCCTTGTCCATATGTAACATACTTTCCAGTACATTTTATGATGTTCTTCTCCCGGGTATTTCCTTGATCGAATGCACACAGATCGCTGGCAGCAAGCACAGCAGCGAGCTGCATTACAGCGGGGAACGCGGAAACAGCACACAAAGCAACGTCCGTATCGCTTATCACGGCCACAACTTCTGTACATCATAACCGGATATCCATCTGCGTCCTCGTTAGATCGCCTTTATCATCTTTGCTCAAGCCATCAGCATGAAGTTTTCCTTCAAGCAAACTCGTTCGATTGCTTGTATTCTGTGTTGTTGAAATGTTGTCAAGATGCGCGTGTGCAAGCTGCATACAAATTTCAAGTTGTGCGCGATCATTGTGGCCATTTTTGTATTTTTGCATTTATTGCATCATTGGTACTTTAGGATTTTATCTATTATTAAGTTTTAGGTTAGGTACTTAGGTACTATTCTATTTTATATTCAGTATATCTTTTACCGTTTAAGTCTATTTACATCCTGCCCTCGTGCGCCCATACTCTGATCAGGTAGGGCGCGCTTCTTTCAAGAAATCTACATCCCAACGGCAGTCAGACTCTAACGGTCTGAACTGCCATTTAGGAAGTTCACACGTGCCCCCAACTCGTGTCAATTTCCGACATGTGTATTCTTGTTAGCCGCGTTCAACTCAGGAAGAGGATGGCCTTGAAAAGTCCAAAGAGCATTCATTGGTTCCTTCACTACTGTTGAAACGGGGTCAGCGTATATTGACTGACCCCCCCCATTTCCGTACACTGATCCCCCCGTGCATAGCCATGAAATTTTGTAACAAATTCAACACAGTTTTAACCGTTTTAATAAGGGTCGCCCTACCGGCACACCCCTCCACCCTACTGGCACACCCATGTCACTTTCGACCAATAGAATTCGAGAAACTGGTAAAAAAACATCTTGTTATCAAAATGCCGAGTTCATCTATCCTCTATCCATCCATCTCCCCAGGTCTATCTATCCACCTAGATTGTGTTAGCCAGTGCTTCCCCATTCGTTTTTCTATTTTAAAGACGCAACCCATCGATCATCGCTATGGATGGGCTTCGGCTTGTGGCTCGCCTAGACGCGATTGCCCTGATACGGACGATTGGAACTCCGTCTCCAGCTCTCCTTGGAACTATTCGAGCCAGAAGCGGCCTCCGAAAGCAACGCAATGATCGACGTGGACGATAACGGCGAGCGGGGGGAGCTCAGGTTGGAATACTTGGACTCACCCATGACGGGCACGTCTTTCTCCTTTCGAATGGATCGTTTGTCGTGCGACTTGGTCGACAAAAGCATGGAACCCGTCGACTGTGTCTTTCGTGTCGGTGTAGACACGACGAAATAGCGCGAAGGCGGAGGTGCCGGTGCGATATCTGCTCCTCGCGACAAGCGAGTGGCTGGCAAGCAATCCGTATGGGCACCCACGCTACCCGATCGATACGCTTCTTCTTGTAATTGTTTCATCTGTTTATTCGTTCTTTGCCACCAAATCAAGACACAGACACACGCAAGCACAACCAAGAGACTAAACATGACCACAAACATCCACCATTGCCAGAAAAAACACCCCGTGCCCCATGGAACGTACAAACTCCATGAACTCTTGGTTTTTAACGTGCTCGAGAAGCACGAGCACCAATTGTCGGCGTTCTTGAAGGCGTACACCTTTTTGCTGGATTTCACGCTATTGGGACACTTGTCTGCTACGGCTAATCCAATTTTTCCATCTGCACGATCATGATACGAGTACAAGCCGTCCATAAAGACACCACCGAGGATAGTGGACGTTCCCTCCGAGATCCCAATGGCACGACAGGGGGTCGAGGATTTTGCACCATTCATTTCAGGCCGCCAGTAATACTCGGGTGGAATCTCCACAGTCAAATGCTTTGTCGTGGATCCATCGCTTGCCTCCATTCCAAGTGTCGTAAAGCGTGCTATAATTGGGCCTAATTAGGGTCCTAAGGATGGGCTTAATTAGGGGTCTGATTGCGGGCACAAATTGGGTACGTAATTGTATACAATTGTTGTGCCACGGTGTATACAGTTGCGTGTACAACCGTGGTGCACAAAGACAGTACATAGACGGGACATGGGAAGATGGGACGATTACGTACAGATACTCAGCGAACACCGACGAACACCGACGAACGACGGAGGAATCAGGTGAACTGGTGGACGGAGGACGCTGGAATGGACGGTGTTGATTGGCTGAAATTAGGGAAATGGTAGATCTAAGGCTTTAAGCAATAATAAAGTTCTCCTTTTGCGTCCAAACACTAAGGACACCTCAGGGACGGCAACTAGCGCCTCCCTTTAGTTAGTATACACCTCTACGTCCCGGGCGG
>CM047580.1:3857985-3888263 GCA_026184515.1 Peronosclerospora sorghi
CTCGCTAGATCCTTTAGTGGGGACATCTGTATCCCCATCACTTTGTTAGGAGTCAGAACTCCCGAGCATGGCCCTGTTGGCAACACGCCATTCGGAAGTTGCCATCGTGCGAGATGTTGCATTAGCAACATCTCCCTGTTTCTTGTCAGATGCCGCCTTAGCAGCATCTGTGGTCGAAGACGGTACGTCTTCCGACCTTTGCGTAGTTGACGCTGCTAATGCAGCGTCACTGTTGTCACTGAACACCTCAGCACCTAGTGCTGAGGCGGAGGAAGAAGCTCCTTCATTGTTTTCAGCAGCGCTCTTTAGAGCGCCGCCACCGTGTGTCTTGACCATCGAGTCGATGGTCAATCAGTTGGTGAATGAGAAATTCTGACCAACAAGTGCCACCCATGATTGGCCAAAATAAGAGTTATTATTGGCCAACCACCTTAAGTGGGGGGGTGATGTAATGGGGTGCCATTACATAGTTGATATTCAAGCTAGAATATCACAGTTTAATTTCAGACGCGTTGTCTGAAATTTAAATAAGAGATTATAAGTTATTATAATCTAAGAAGGAAAAGTCGATTCGGTATAAATACCGAATCTTGCAGGTTAACTAATAGTACAGTTAGTTAAAGACTTGATATTATTATATTAATTAGTTAGTTACTATACTATTAGCCTCTAAACCACCCATTAAATAAACGCTCTAACTTTTGCGTTCTTAGGCATAAGTGAATATTAATATATTTACTTTAATTATAGGATTAGTTGTTATCAACTAATCCTGACCTATATTGTATTGCGCGCTTCCTCGCAAAATACAGTGTAAGCCTGTAACAGGATCAGTCCTGTTACAGGTTTACTCGACCCTCTGCTTCCAAACACTCTGCGGCGTGCAGAGGCGACTGATGTACAAAGCGACGAAACGACTTCCCCTTGAGCGTTAAAGGCTGAAAATTAACGACACTAAGTAAAACTATTCCCTATGGTCCCCAATATGTACAAAACATAAAAATATGTAAGTGCACGCTGTATCATGTGACTCACCAAAATCCGTGTTCTTGACACCTCCCGCACACGATTGGCCCAAAAGCCTCCTTGATTTCCACCAATCTGATTGACGCTAAGCCGATCGGTGTGCTGCTGACGCAAAACGACCAAAATGCTTGGGTCCGCTTCGCCACAGCCGCCCCTGAGTCTGGTCGTAGCCGCGAAACGGTAGCGACCCGATATCACCACATCCTAGATCTTCGCAGAAGCGGACTTCACCGATGGACAGATCTTCGAGTCCACCTTCGCCAGGTACTTCCCTTGTACACCTGATCGTCTTGTAACCTCTCTTGACGCTCGTTGCTGCAGGTGCCCTGCGTTCCTCATCACCCCATATCGATTCACCTACCAGATAGGCCCGATCTGATAGCCCTCACAACACTTCAGAGTCCGACACACCGGACGGGCATCAGATCGAGGTAGATCAGCTCCAGAAAACAGTCAGGGAGCTCCAGTCGCAGTTGGCCATCAAGGATTCATCGCTCCTGCAACTTCGGAAGGAGGTGGACACTTTGATTCCTATATCCACAAGGTTGCAGGAGGTGATCGCCGAAAACGCACATCTCCGGGCCCATATCGCCCAACAAACAACGCGAGGTAAGCCGATCGGTCTGTTTTTTGTCTCGGATCTGCTCTAATGCCTAATTCTAAAGAGTGGGAAAATCACTACTTGGCTCGTGATTGGACTGCGATCCGTCAGCTACGCTTGGAAGTGAACCGAGTGGTGGAGAAGATGCGTCAAGCAGGTCGCGTCGGCAGCCGACTCGAGTGCAGTGTCTCTGTTAGTGCGTCCGAGTCGGATACACGCATGCAAACGCTGCTTTTCCCGCACAACAGGAGCTCTTCAGAACTTCCGGATGTGTTTAGGTGTTCGAGCGCGGAAATCGTCGATCTTGAAGATGATATCGAGAACGCAGAGCAATTCAAAGCGGATTGCCAGCGGAGTATGGGTACAAATGAAGCCCCGAACAACATTACGCTTGTGCTGACTTCAGCAAAGGGACACAAGTGTCCACGCTGCTGGAAATATGCACCTGAAGTTGATGTGACAGAGACACAGTTATGCATGCGCAGGTCTCAAACTTTCGTAGCGTCACTGTGCAGTTGGAGAATGTATGATTATGTAGGAAAGAATAGAGCAAAATATTTGCAATTAAAATTAAATGAATTAAAAATTCACGATAAGTTAAATCATAATAAATTTTTAAATAAGTATTTTGAATATTACCATAACAATTCTAAAGATCCAATATTAGAAATAGCTTGTGCTAATTTTGATGAAACAGGTCTTTTTGCTTATATATTAGGTACAACTGGTGCATTTTTACAGCTTTTATTCGACTCGTTTAATATTTTCTTCTTTTTTAAGTGAAACAAATGCACAAGATCAGAGATCAGGGGCATTGGATACACCATCAGGCGCGTGAGTTGATTTTTTTTTTAATAAGTATAATAAAAAAGGATTTTATAAAAAAATAGTTCAACACGATTAATTAATAATAAATAATCAGAGCCATCTCAGAGCAACTCAATTTGTCTTTGACCCGTCGGTCTAGCGCTGGCCGCAAGTGGACAAAAACACGTCAATTAGGCCGAAATATGTACTTTCTGCCTTAAAACTCACTTGGAGCCTCACTTGGTGCTGGTTAGTCTTTCATTTGGTGCTGTTTAGCGCGTCCCCAACTTTCAACACATTCCTGTTGAAAAGAGTTGCAAAAGAGGAATGTTGCTCCTTCCCGAGTGGTTTCTTATGTTTTTATGCAGAAAAATAAACAACAGTGGATTCTCCGGTGGATCTATGAAGCAGATGTCACTCTAAGTCCATGTTTGCCATTGTGTTAGAATATCTAGACAGGATTCAAGGTGCTGCTCGCAAGTAGTTGTCGTTTCTTGATGAGGTGGCTGTTATTTTTCACTATTTTCTCCCGTGTAGCGTGAATTGGATAATGCGCAAAAGATCCTCGACGCTGGTATACCGCCAAAAGAAGAAAAATCGCAACAGCAGAAGGTAAGCAACAATTATTCAGTATCAAGCTTGCGGCGATTCTACCGTGCATTGCAAATAGCCGAGCTAATAGCTTTTAAGCTTTTTGTCATAATGCTTTGCACGGAGGAAGTCGTATGGGCGAAGCTACTCAATGTTACTTACTACCGATGTAATCAAAAATTACGTGTTGGAAGTGGTCAGGGGTCTTTGGCCCCCTGACCACTTCAAGACTTTGGGTCTTTGGACCCTTGGGCGCTTCACCCATTGCTAGAATTTCGTTATCTAGCCTAGCACGAACAATAAATTTTCCATTCTCGTCTTCTAAAAGCTCAAGTGTAAAAGCTGAAGAATAACCGGGCGAGAATCTGATGTCGTTAGCAACTTGAGCGCCCATTGAGCGCAGGACCCACAATTACGAAACGTCGTGTCCACTGTAAAGTACAATTTTCTTGCTTTCGCGGTGGTTCCAGATAGCCTTTTGCATCGGTTATGTCGTGCAACGGAAAAACAGTCAAAAACGCAGCGTTAAGTTAACAGTGCTAAATTTGACCTGCCACCTGAAGCACGCTATGCATCAAACCTCCAACCACGGGCTTCAAAATCGTTCGATGAGAATATAACTCCAAGCGCAAAAGATATATACGACATTGTTCAGCTTTTGTTCCCACCCACCATCATAAAAGGCCATTCCTGGTGAAAACGAGATCCATGGTTTCAGTGGCATCGCCATGTAACTCAGTGCCTGGAATGTACGGAGCTTCGTAAGCACGCCGACAGGTGAAGCAATCGGCAGCGGTTATCCAGGTAAAAGGAACACAACGTGTGGCTACAGCTGGAAAAAGTCTCATTAAGTCCTCCTTGACTGGGGCCATCTCGTGCTCCCTTGCTGCGATTTCAGCGCTATCTCTTTCCAACTTTTCCTTTATTCTCTCGATCTTAGGGAAACGCGCATAAGCTGACCGCGTCAATACGCACTGTCAAATCCATCTGAACGGTATGTTGAATATAAAGGAAGCGAGAAGAAGACTCCACTCAATGCTCTTTGTCTGCGTTAGAATCTACAACAAGATTATAACCTCTCCAATCTTTTCCATTCACGCCTAAGCATTGTTGAAAAACTGTCCACCACTATAATCCCCGGTTGGCTCAGAATAAGCGTTCGAGGAGAACACTACCTCCCGTTCAGGATAGGTATTGTCTAAACCAACATCCCCCTGGTGGCCTCCTCCACCATTCCATAGGGCTTCTTGTTGTGGTGCATATTGGATTGGTTGGTGGTGATAAGAACCCCAATAGAGAGGTGGCGCAATGCCTCGTCGATTGGTATCATAGTTACGGTAGGTACGACCGACATTATGCTCATTGTTTGGAGGCGATCGGCGTGCCCTTCGCATCAGATTCGACGCGCAACCAACTTGATGATGACGAGGATCTTTATTGCCGCGTCCACTCTTAGCACCGTTGCGGAGTGAATTGGCCGGTCCGTACACGGATGACTCAGCGATTACTGGTTGCCCCTGCAAAGAGTTGTTATACATATTCGCTACTTCGAAGTAACTCTGAGCTATTCGCTCATGCAAAACTGCTAGCAATTGCTGTGATCCCAACTGTTTTGCAATTTTCTTCGTCGAGGCAACACCCTGCAAAAATGGTTCGTGAGTGTAAGCGACTAAATGTGACCCCGCGATCTCTTCATACCTCTGCAACCGTGCTGCCGGCACTCACTATTGTCTTGAAGAGCTTCATGCCATCACCTTGCACTGAGACTGTGTTATAGTTGATGGATATCCCACGATTCCGGTTTTGATATTCTTGAAGAACTTGCGCTGGTGTCTTAATCGATAATTCCATGCAAGCCTTTATATGAAGAGAAACATTCGATTGTGAATTGTGTTTACAGCTCATCTTCGAGAAATATATATAAATCTGACCTGAAGGACACGAGGGTCACCGATAGACAGTGTCTTGAAGTCTTCCAAGGTCTGGGATAGGACGAATGAATCATAGTTAGAGTCATTGTGAAATCAACAAACTGGACGATCCACATCACTCCACCATAGGCTGCTGCTTGCTACTTCCTTTATGCTCTTTAGTTATCGCGTTACGCTTGCGCTTCTTTGATCGAGCCTGTTTTCAAGAAATTCACTCAACATCTGAGTAACCCCCACTCGCGTTTCCAGGAAAGGTATGCTTGAACGTACACTTCTCAATTCTCGAGAATTCACGGTCATCGTTGCAGACGGATCAGTGGCTGACGTTCTTTTCCACCGGGGAGCTACAATGTCCGACGTTGGGGCAAAAATGCTTAACGGGGGCACGTGCTGCTTGACAAGGCGATGGAGGTCCGGCTGCGACATCGCCTCAATGTTACTGACTCCCAGCGAGTATGGTCTTGACCAGCACACAATACCAAGTCGACTGTGCACATAACAGGGAAGACCGGAACCGTGGCTGATTCGCTGCCAGCCTAAAGGCAAAGATGCATCGGGGTCTTGGGATGCAAAGCTGCTGTTCTTACTTTCGCTACTGTTGGTTGCGTTACTACTGCATCTGATGTTGGTACCAAGATCAGATGCATTCGCAGCCACAGCCGCCGAGCTGAGTTGCATTAGACCGGCCACGCTATCGTGAATGTCGATTCCCATCTCTTCAATGCTATTACCAGTTATTATCCGGTAATCTCATAAAAAAGACATTTTGAAATCTTACCTTGTTCCGTTATATCACACCCTTGTGTCCGAACTTTTTTCTACTAAAATAGCCCCAGGAGCAGAAATAGATGAGCTAAATTCATTTAGCTCAAAAAGTGTGAATTTAAAAAGGGAAATTAGAGGTGTACCTCACCCTTGTAATGTGTACCTCACCTTTTTATATGTACTTCACTTTCCGGAATTTGATTATTTCAACCTCAATTTGCTAAAAGACCGCGGGACGACTTGCGGTGGTACAGCGACGAAAAGTAAAAATAACTTGTCTATCTGTCCATCTCAATTCCAATCCCAGTATTTTCTAGTGCAGCGTCCATAACCCACTGGATTCATGCATTGGATTGAAAATGCATAAATTGTAACGCAGCAGGAAGATAACTCTGTGTTTTTTACTCACGTCAGCATTTCCGCAACACTGACGAATGAAGTTTATACTTTTTACAATGATCAACATTTTTTAGAGAGCTCATTTCTCCACACAAATCGAAGAGTTAAAATGCAGCGCTGTATCAAGACATCAAGGCATTTAATGTTGGCTTCTTCGCACAAGACCAAATAATAAGTATACTCAATTTCTGTTTATTTGTGTCAGACTATAATTTAGTTATAGTCAAATATATTACTTTTGCATTTTCGTTCTCTTTGCGACGAAGCGTTTTCTCTGACCGTTGATTCTTGGCACCACGCATACTCCCACATACAGTGTGCAAATTACCTGTCTACTTAGTATCACATTAGCGTGCAAAACTTTGGTTGTGACGACTGCTGGATTTCTTGTGGATATTACTGATTAACTGACTGATTCACGTGGAAGAACGATTGACTACGTGGAAAGTTACGTTTGGAGTAAAGGCGCAGTAGACTAAGTTGAATTTACGTAATAAGTGGTTGATTATCGAATTATTAGCGTGGTAAAGCACATCGGTGGCTGATAAATAAATTAATAAGTTATGAGCCCAAGTGGTGACAGCGATTCTATGAAGGGGAAGGCAGCTGCGATAGTTAAAGACAGTGCAGAGTCGACCGACGTCTTAACGTTCCTCCGCGGAATGGCTGAGCGCCTGGAAAGTGTAGTCGGTGCGTACACGCACGGTGCGGCTAGCGCACAGAGGAAGACTTTCCTTTAAGCGGCGTTCGCCGCTACTTAGCCGATACGCCCTTATAAAAGGGATTAGTAAGAGAGAACTCTCTTACTCGGGGCCAAGATTCCCTTTGGTTTACCAGTTAGCACAAGCTAACGCCTTAACACAAGGCTCCCTTAATAAGGGGGTAGCTAAGGGAAGAACTCCCCTTACGGTACTACACTCACTGCGCGCGCGACCGGTCGAGGTCGCGCGTCTGCAAAATAGAGTGAAATGTAAACTGAATATATTTAATATGTAACTAGCCTAAATTAATTTAAACTGATGTAAACTATATGTAATACTAAGTAGAATATACCCAATTCGTACCTAGCTAAAATGTAATGTACACACCTGTGTACTGACACGTGGATGGCTGACACACCACCACCCAAGGGCTCATGCCCTCATTGGTTAAATTAACCAATGGTTCGAAACCTTTCAAACCGGTCAATACTGACCTCAACCGTAGTGTACTCATGTACACCAACACTAAATGTAAGTCAAATGTAACCCCGTTACATCCTCCCCCATCAAGACTATTGCTTACGCAATAAACAAATTTTTGTTGGAGAACTCCAACGCCAGTTCCTCTAGCCCTCCATATGTACACCTTCAGTGGTGCTATGGCGTCTCCTCTAGAAGAGGTAGACTACTCCGAGAACTTGGATGTGGATACCCTTGGGGATACCTCCCCAACGGTTAACCGCCCCGACAGCGTCGAACGGCGTTGTCGGCAGCCTAATCCGTTCCCCACACGTGGGGAAAATGCACTAACCAGTGCTCCACCCCTGCACATATCGGATGATACATCCGAATCACCAAAGGCTATCGTTACTAATGAGCTGGACGCAGCTCAAGACACCCAACTTGCCGCACAGGCACTAAGGGATGCGTTACGCGCTCCCAAACGCCTGCCAAGGGCGGCTTATAATTTTGATGGTCCTCGTGACCTTCAAGGTGGTCCAGGCGTTGGTAAGGACTGGTTTAGCGTCCTATACCCCTGGCCCCGCGGCTGAACAGCCGCATCAACGCGAACGCCGGGAGAAACTCCGGCAACAACTGCTTACACAAAAGCAGTTCACTAGCGTCTCAAACCGAGAGCGCTTAGACAGGCAGGCACAGGGTGCCCCTGTTGAGAACCTCCGCGAGGTTCCTTTCGTTCTTTCTCCGGGAGAAAGTACTGATGATGCAGAGAAGAAGTTACGCGCTTAGGCGGAAGGGGAGAAGCTTCTCCCCAGCTTCAATGAGCTGCACGACAGTTATTCCCGTCGAGACATTTGGGTGGAGAGGGCGTTGCGTCTGGCATTTACCAGAGCAAAGCGATGGAGCTATTACATGCTCCATATCGCACGCGCTACGCCAGCGTCCCCGTCTACACCATGGTGCCAGAGGACAGTGTGAGCGCCACATCTGCCTCCGGCGAACTCCCACTTACTATGAATTCTTCCGCTCGAAATCGTCAACGACGTCGCGGCAATCCTGCCGTAGGGGAGTCTCGAACTCCCACGAACTCTGTGAGTGTGGATAACCTTTCCACTTCACCAGATACTGGGTTTGACCCCGATGATGGCGTCGCGCCATCAGACGCTCCACATGAAAGTGTGGAGTACCCTCCGCATCAAGCATTGGAGGAGGAGGTCGCGCAATTGCGACGTGAGATTCGCGAGCGCTGTGATCGACACAGCCATCGCATCCATAATCTCCACGAGGGGCTCCGCGATGAGTGGGATGCCACTGATCGCTTCGAGAGGCGGCTTGCCTCTCTCGAGACGACCGTTGCGGAGCTTCGTGGTCGCATTTTAGCCCTTTTGGGCTTCCTTCGCCCTGCCGTGCCTTACGGCTCTTACGGCTATCCGCCTTTCCACTACCCTCCAGGAGGGGGCCCGCCTCCGGGTCCTGGTATGGCTTAAGCATACCGACATAGAAGGTTGGATGCGTACGCATCACCTTCGGGATGTCCAAGGTATACGATAAGCCCTTTCGGGCTAGTACCTAAAAAGGCCCCACAAACCTGGGGCGCAGTTTATTCCGCAACACGTTGGAAACTGCATGTGTAGGAAGATTTTTAGCGTTTAATAAAACACTTTCTCCCACTTTGTACACCCTTTTGGTACGCCTCCCCTTGCGGTCAGCTTGCTCCTTCTGCTTGTCTTGGCTTTCCGCCATGGCATCGCAGACGTGTCGTAAGACACTAAGGCGCGTCGATAAAAACTTATCGATGTGCTTTCGCACAGATACAGGGCTGACATCGGGGAATCCTCCCCCCTCAAGACCTGGGCCACACACACGTGGCGTCAACGGAACCTCGGATTCACTAATCCGTTCACGTAAAACGGGGTAAACCCCGTAGATGCATGTACCGAATTGTTGATAGAAAATTCAACCGTCGGAAGCATCTCGCTCCAACTCTTTGGAGAATCCGGACATAAACTCCGGAGAATATCCTCAACAACGCGATTAACGCGTTCTGTTTGACCGTCCGTCTGCGGATGATCCGCAGTGCACATGAGGAGCTTGGTGCCTAGCACCTTAAACAACGCTCCCCAGAATTGTCCCGTAAAATGGGGATCCCGATCCGACACAACGGATCGGGTAGACCATGCTGTCGAAAGACACGGTCTAGGAACACTTTCGCTGTTCCTTGTCCATCTATGTACTCTGGCACCGCCTCCAGGTGAGCCATCTTGCTCAATCGGTCTACAAAGACCAATATGCCGGTGTTCCCGGCCCTATCCTTCGGAAACCCAAAGATAAAATCCATGCTAATGGATTTCCAACACTCCGTTGGAACCGATAAGCTCGACAAAGGCGCAGCTGAACTTGCAGAGGGTTTAACCCTCTGAAACGTCTCACAGGTGCGTATATACGCACCGACACATTTATACATGTTGGGCCACCAATACAAAGCGCTTAAAGCGCTGTAGGTCTTATCCCGACCTAAATGACCCCCGGTAGGGGCGTCATGTGCCTCAAAGAGGACTCTATACTTCAGTTCCTCATCATGAGGAACTACCACCCGCGAAGTGTCCTCCGCGCTCGTGATATAAAATAGCAGACCGTCACAGTACCTGTAACGGTGTAAACGAGCTTTAGCTCGACTTGACAGGGTTGGCTCAGACGAGCCAAGACCCTTTTCACCTAACGCGCTGATAAGCGCCGTACATTGTGGGTCTTTCTCATACGCCTGGCGTATGAGATCCACCACAGATGTGGTGACGAATGTCGCGTGAGCGAGATCGTAATCGGGACGACGCGAAAACGCGTCTGCAAGCACGTTTTGCTTGTCAGGTTTATACTTAACCTCAAAGTTGTACTCCGCAAAGAAGGAGAGCCAACGGGCCATCCGTTGAGAGAGATGAGGCGACTTTGTCGCTGTCCGTAAGGACGCGTGGTCAGTATAAACCACAAACGGCTTTGAGCCGAGTAGGTGAACCCTAAATTTAACAAGAGCATACTTCATTGCAAGTAGCTCCTTGTCATGAGCGGGATAATTCCGTTCCGAAGCTTTAAGCTGCCTCGACTCAACGCAATCACGCGTTTCCGTCCCGCGTCGTCTGCTTGTAACAAAGCACATCCGATTGCGAAATCGGAGGCGTCGCAGACGACACTAAATGGTTTCCCAGAGTCTGGGAGAGAAAGAACGGGAGCTTTTAACAAGCTCCCCTTAACCGCATCAAAAGCGTTTTGGTGTTCAGTTTCCCAACACCAATCAACATCCTTCTTAAGAAGGTCGGTCAATGGCTTCGCCATTTCAGCGTAGTTCTCGCTGTACTTGTAGAGATAGTTGGCTAATCCAAGCCACTTCCGTAAATCTCTAAGATTTACAGGCGAAGGACACTCCACAATGACTTTCACCTTCCCGGGATCCGCCCGCAATCCATCCTTACCGATGAAGCATCCAAGGAAAGGAAATTCTTCAGCACCAAAAATACATTTGGATGCCTTTGCATACAACTTATGCTCTCGCATACATTCGAGCACCGCTCGAAGGTGTATCAGATGCGTCTGAACATCAGACGAGTCGCCTTCCGCACGACTATGAACGAATATATCGTCGAAGTACGTCTGAGCGTACTTCCTACGAGGGCGGAAGAGTTGAGTCACCAAGCGATTGAAAGTCGCTGGTGCATTTGAAAGCCCTTGTGGCATAACAAGCCACTCCCACAGCATGCCACTAGGCGTGCTAACCGCTGTCAGCGGAATATCGGACGCTCGCATGAGCACCTGATAATACCCGTCCACCAGATCTAAGGCACTGTACACAGTACAGCCCACCATATTGTTCTGGAGGACATCCTTCCGAGGAATAGGAGCCTGCATGGGTACAGTAGCTGCATTCAGCTTATTGTACGCATGCACAATGCGCCACTTTCCGTTCGGTTTACGAACACAAAAAGTGGGAGATGAGTGGGGAGACTTGCTCTCCTACACCATCCCTGCCTCTTCTTTCCCCTTGAAGAATGCGTCGATGACGTCGCATTGCTCCTTGGGGAGAGGCCACTGCCTAGTGACGCAGTATTTGGTTCCAGGAACCAAATCAATTTCATGTCGGAATCCCCGATCCGGTGGTAGACCCATCGGTGCGTTGTCCTAATGACATCTCCAAATTCCTTTAATAAGGAATGGTAAGGGTCCTCAGGATCCGCGAGAATCTTGAGGCCGCTTCGGGCATTCAATGCCTGTTTGGTTTGCACCAAAACGGACTCGTCCATCGTGGATAAGGAGCTCAACTCATCTTCTGGACGTAATACGACAACCTCGTCGATTTCATCTGCTTTCAAAGCAGTTTCAAACTCGTTGAAGGACATCTACTCCAACGACAACAGTTCGCCTACCCCAGGCAATCGTTCCAGGCTTACGCCTTCTGTGACAACACTTTTCACACTATTCAGCATCCAATAGGACTGCTGACTACTGGCCTCGGGACTCATCCCGACACCCATATGGAGGGAGTCAATTGCCCCATATATTGGAAGCGCCACGCACCTATCAACAGAGGTCTCTACCTCTACCACCAGTGACTCGCCGGTCTTACCTATATCGGCTTTTTCGGAAAATTTTCCGACGTGCGAAAGAGACAAACTTCTGGTCTCTTCGCTTGGAAGCGCCTCGCGCTTAACCACAGGGGTCTCTACCCCTATTACTGGAGTCGTCTCAGAGGACTCCACCTCTGTCAATGGCGACTTGCCAGTCTCGCCTACAACGGCGTGGTCGGAATCATTTCCGACGTGAAAAAGAGACGAACTACGGGTCTCTTTGCTTGGAAGCGCCTCGCGCTTAACCACAGGGGTCTCTACCCCTACCACTGGAGTTACCTCAGAGGAATCCACCTCTGCCACTGGTAACTCACCAGTCTCGCCATTCACGGCGTGGGGATTAACCGCCGAATCTCCCTCGTTAAGGAACTCCTCCTTAACGTCATTGGGAATGATCATTTCAGACATCCCAATATCTGGCATCTCACGCCAAAAATCGCTTTTGCGATCGAGCAAAGGTGGGTTTATGACTAGCCAATGCTTCACCCGATCGTGGGTGCGTTGAGCAAATGGACTTAGACTTCCAGTCTATCCATGGCTCGTGGCGTTCCAGCCACTTCATGCCCAGAATGAGGTCATACCTCGAGTCCAAATCCAGTACTAGGCAACGTTCTAAGCTGTCGAAGTCTGCAAACTTCAGCTTAAGGTCAATCGATACCTTGGGTACAGAAACATGTACAGCCGTCGCAAGACGGACTGTGACAACGTCACGAGAACGTGCCTCTAGGGCCTCGGCATACATCCTACTCTTCTCCACAGAACCTCGTCTGACATAGTTGTCAGACGCTCCAGAGTCTATCAAGACTCTCCAAGGCTGATCAAAGCCTTTCACGTCCGCAAGGACTACCAGCAAACCTGGCTGGTACACCAACTCGGTACTAGAAAGAACCGTTTCCCTCGGAGATTTGTGCTGTCGGCCCCTACCCTGGGGCTCAACAGCACTGAGGGATCACCCAGTAGGGCGCCCCGCACCTACTGGGAGCTGTCGTTTCCCGACGGCTTGGGCCAGGGCTTCTTCCCAACCCTTGGCCCTTTTAAGCGAGTATCTCGCTGGGGGTTCCGCGGACATTTGTTCCGCAGATGATCCGTGCTCCCACACTGGAAGCATCTCAGCGGCCCATGCCGCTGCAGCATTGCAAGGAGCTCAGCTTCGAAGGCCTGCGAAAAAAAGTCAGAGTGACTCCTAGCGTGAGGTTTCTCCTCCGCTTCGACCTGACTCATGTCCATGGGTTCAGGACCCACCTTAGAGGATCGAAAGTTACTCTCGGCGTTGAACTCCATCTTAAACGCCTCTCCCAGGGATTGGTCTCGGCATCGGAACAGTTCCGAACGTGCTGGACCTTCTTTCAGGCCTCCCATGAAGACGGGGATGGACACATCGTCCGAATACGCTTTCGCGAACATCCCTGCAACAGGGTCTTCATTTCTTGGACTTATGTCTCCAAGTCCCTAGTGCCCTGACGGCACCTCAAAAACGCCAGCTGATTCTGGAAAACAAGATCAGGCGTGGCGTACATATCCATTAGATTTTGCTTAAGGACTTCCCAGGTTGGGAACACGTCCGTGACCGCATCCGAACACGTAAACGCCCATGTACGGGCTTTGCCCGTAAGATGGGTCAGTGCAAGTCCCACTTGAAAGTGATCCGCGGTCATGTTCGCTGTGGCGAAGGCCGTTTCGACCTCTCGCAACCAAACATAAAGGTTATCACCCTTCTCTCCGGTGAAGTCCTTTATCTTAAACGATAATGGAGGGCGCACCCCCGTGGAATGACCTCCACCGCAACTCGCCTCATGAGCGATGAGGGCATTCACCCTTGCCTTTACGGTCTCAAGGCCCTGCTCCACTAGGAGCTTCATACCTTCTTCCCCCGTTAAGGGTAACAGCCTTTTAAAGGTTTCCTGCTGGACGAGGGTCAAACTATCCCAATCGTCCTGATTCATCCTTTGCAGAGGATGCCTAGTCTACCAACACATGTGTTGGATTTACTACTAGTGCTACCAGATGTAGCCGGTGCGTATACGCACGGTGCGGCTAGCGCACAGAGGAAGACTTTCCTTAAAGCGGCGTTCGCCGCTACTTAGCCGATACGCCCTTATTAAGGGCTTAGTAGGAGAGAGCTCTCCTACTCGGGGCCAAGATTCCCAGGTTTGTTTGCTGTAGCCTTTGCTAGTGCCTTAACGGCAAGGCTTCCTTACAAAGGGTGTAGCTAAGGGGAGGGCTCTCCTTACGCTACGGCACTCACTACACGCACGACCGGTCGAGGTCGTGCGTCTGTATGAAAGAGTGAAATGTAAACTGAATATATTTAATATGTAATTAGCCTAAATTAATTTAGACTAATATAAACTATATGTAACACTAAGTAGAATATTCCTAATTCGTACCTAGCTAAAATGTAGTGTACACACCTGTTTACTGACACGTGGCTGGCTGCCACGCCTCCACCAAGGGCTCCTGCCCTGATTGGTTAAAATAACCAATGGTCCAAAGCCTTTCGGACCGGTCAATACTGACCCCAACCGTAGTGTACTAACGTACACCACATACTAAATGTAACCCGAATGTAACCCTGTTACAGCAAGGCTTGAAGTTTCACGTGGAGAAGTATCCGATGGGGGGTAATGTTTACCATACCCGGATACAAAGATGAGCATGGCCTCCCTGGACGGGAGCCATGAGGACAGGGCAATGTACAAGATTGGAAACCCTGGTATGACAAATTTTAAGAGCTTGAGTAAGGCTGGAGCAAGTATTTTTGACCGTCGAATGCCGAGCGTGTCAGAGCGCAGCCGGGGGAACAGGTGCTCATGTATGCACATCAAGAGTTCAGGCATGACCATAACCAAGGAGTGGATATGCCTATGCCAAGAAAGCCATCGCCGAAGCAATGTCGATTGCAAATACGTACGTTCGATGGTACGGAAGTCTATCGCGGATTGGGCTCTGGCTTTCACTCTTGGGGCAAGAAGGTTTTGCGCCAAGTTGAAATAGCAGAAGCTGCTTGCGGTTTCCCATGGACCGAGGATGTGAAAGTGGGACTTCTAGGCCATTAACTCACGGGAACCGCAGAGAGTTACTAAACCGTCAAGTGGATACGTGGTGGAGTGAGACTCCCGCGTTATGGTACGTCATGGATAAGCTTTTATAGACGTACCACACGCAATTAACTTCCTCGCAGACGATGAGGTTGTTCTCGTCCCGTAGGAGTCCTGCACGGAGTTGGCCAGAACATTTTTTGTACCTGCTTGCTGTGGCAGAGGCTGCCGGAGGGCGTGCTGACTCCTTGGTTATCGACAGCGTTATTTATCACGCAGCTCCGGAGCTCAAGAACGTCATGATGTCTAAGTATGACCACACGCGGGTGAATTACTGAAGACAAGCGGAAGAACTATGCCAGTTTGCGCAGGCAGTAGATCACGACGGGTGCAAGCCAAGGGTATCGACACATGGAGTCGTAAATGCTATAGCAGATAGTAAGGGAAAGTCGCGCAAGTGTTTCATTTGTGGTGAAATGGTTCATCTCAAGTGGAAGTGCCCCAAGAATGCGAAGAAGAATTTGGATTTTACGCTGACCATTACCGAAGATTATGGAAGCGTGGTGAAAGAAAATGGATACTCGATAGTGGGGCGAGTATTCACCTCTCTAACTATGCGAGTTTCCTACGAAACCCCGAACGAGTATCTGGTTGTGTGCTTCCAAGCAGACAGCAAGCAATTGGAAATCGCGATGAAATGTGACTTGCAGTTTTACGTCAAGTGTTGAAACATTGAACATTTGATTAAAGTGGAAAACGTATATTACGTTGAGAACCTGTCACGAAACATATTGTCATTTTGTCTACTGGAAGAAAAAGGATGTGTACTGTCATATGAAGGCAAAAGAAGAATCATGAAGCACCAAGCAAGTGGTGAAAGCATTTTCGAGGTGGAGATAGTAAACAAGGTATTGACCGTGAGAGTACGGGTGGACATACAAAGAGGGAATCTCAAGAAAATCGTTGCGAAAATGAATGATTATGGAAAAGGTGACGAAGTAAAAGACTACAAGGTTTTACTACAGAAGGAGAGAAACGTTGTGGTTACACAACATATCAAGAACATCAAAACGTTGCACCAGACGCAGAACAAGCAATTACGCGAGTTATTTCTGGATGGAAGCGGTCAAGAATTAGAAGGAGTCGAAGAATCAAGTGATCACGCAGCAGAAGGAGATAACAACCAGCGCGTCAAGAAAGGAAGACGTGGTGAAGTGCTATTGAAAATTATTGACCTGTTTGTACCGGTGTACCAGTTTTCAAGGCGGATCGATCGCTTTGGCCGAAAGACGGAGTGTTTTGGGCCAATCGTGTGCTTGGAGTGTTTTGTACGCAGATTTGAGGTAGGGCACACGGTTTACATAAAGTTACATATTGAATTTTAATTGGTTTATTAGTGTTTGTATTACATTGGGTTGCCTAAGCGTTGCTCCATCGGAGTCATTGGGAGCAGAGGGCTAACAGGGCCCCCTCTTGCTCATTAAGCCCGGCCAGGACAGAGCTACACCGGAATACCCACGACGGGGAGCATTCATTTCGTTCAGTCATCTCTCAAGTTCGGCCACGTTACGGAGACGTGTTTTATTTGGCTGGGTTACTCATGGCGAGCTGCGATCAAGTCCCAGGAATTGGCTGGATTACTCATCGTGATCTGCGATCAAGTGCCAGAAACTATTATTGGCTGGATTACTCACTGCTTTGCGGTCAAGTGCCAGAAACCGCATTGGCTGGATTACTCACTGCTACGTGCAGTCAAGTGCCAGGCTTAATTGCATTCGGAGTGAAGATTTCCGCTTCGTTTGCCGATCGGCCATATTGGATTATCTTTTCGTTGGAATTTTGGATCAGTACCCCAGAATTGGTACACCCGTATCAACACCTACTAAAGTCACCACTGAGCAACGGTCCACCGAGTGTGTAGCCACCCATACCAACGGGTACACAAGGTGAGACACGAGACGAATCGGACTCGGCGGCCTGATATGCCGATCGGCACCCGATCGGCACCCATTAGGCACCCAGGCGAAGGTTCGCGGAGTACCCCTCCGTTAGTTGGTCGGCTGGACACGATGGTGGTCAAGTTCCGGACACTTCGGCGTTCGATTTTGAACTGGACCCCACCACAGTTCCGGGGAAGTAAACGAATTTCTCAGCGCCGTAAAATTGATGATTAGGAGGGTGCAAACGCAAAACTGACAGAGTTCTTGAACCGGCTCGACGTGAATGGCTGGCTGCGTATCGACTGGCTCTGAAGGTGGATCACCAGTCATTCTCCTGCGGAATATGGATCCATCCAATGGGCTTTCAAAGGCACTCACCTCATTGTCCGCGGGTGTTCCGCACGTGTGATTGAGGCTGAAGTCTTGACGGGTGATGATGAAAGGTGTAACAGGACTGATGCTGTTACTGGCTTACACTGTAATTGCGAGGAAGCGCGCAATACAAGAGGGGTAGGATTAGTTGATAACAACTAATCCTATACTAAAAGTGAATATAAATATTCACTTGTGGGTTAGAACGCAAAATTAAGAGTGTTTATTTAATGGGTGGTTTAGAGGCTAATAGTATAGTAACTAACTAATTAATATAATAATATCAAGTCTTTAACTAACTGTACTATTAGTTAACCTGCAAGATTCGGTATTTATACCCAATCGACTTTTCCTTCGTAGATTATACTAACTTATAATCTCTTATTTAAATTTCAGACAACGCGTCTGAAATTAAACTGTGATATTCTAACATGAATATCAATTATGTAATGGCACCCCATTACATCACCCCCCACTCAAGGTGGTTGGCCAATAATAATTCTTATTTTGGCCAATCATAGGTGTCATTTGTTGGTCGGAATTTCTCATTCACCAACTGATTGACCATCGACTCGATGGTCAAAGCACACGGCGGCGCTCTAAAGAGCGCTGCTGAAAACATTGAAGGATCTTCTTCCTCCGCCTCAGCACTAGGTGCTGAGGTGTTGAGTGACAACGGTGACGCTGCATTAGCAGCTTCAACTACGCAAGGGTCGGGAGACTTACCGTCTTCGACCACAGATGCTGCTAAGGCGGCATCTGGCAAGAAACAGGATGATGTTGCTAATGCAACATCTCGCACGATGGCAACTTCCGAATGGCGTGTTGCCAAGAGGGCCATGTTCGGGAGTTCGGACTCCGAACAAAGTGATGGGGATACAGATGTCCCCACTAAAGGATCTAGCGAGTCGAAACTCGCTAGGTGCTCATCGCCAACAGCGATGACGACTCTGGTGTCGCTGTATGCTATGACAGCGACAATGATAATCACAGGTGGTTGCGGAAACGCAGAGCCCCACCTGGACCAAGTACTTCTCCACGTCGGGGTGATTTAACCCCGGCGCGTGGTGTTGAAGCAGGCGGTGCTCCGCCTGCTAAAATAGCTCGAACAGAAGCGGCGCCTGCCGCTTCTAAAGCGTATCATCGTACGGAACCACATGTTCCGTACAGAGTGGGGTTTTGGACCCCTGGCTGGGATATTGCCCCCAACAGTGGCGGTCACCGTAAACGGGACTGCCAGTATGCGTTGTTGATATCAACGTGCTGGATGACTGCGAAGACATCCAGTCACGTCGATTCGATCGAAGTACAGACGATAGACGTCTATACTTTATTGACCTCTTTTTCCAGGTTCGATATTATTCGAGCCGGAAAGGGTCAAGGAAGAACAGGGACGATAAAAACACCCTGACTCAGAGTTGGAATGCTTTTGTTGACATTTACAACAAAAGCTCAAATGATTACGTGAATAAAGTTCACGTAATGCGCGAGCGCTTTTTAAAGCACTCACGAACAGGAAAAATGGAATACATCCATTTTGCTTGCATCAAAGAAGGGTTAAAGTGTGGTGTCCCTTCTCACCTCGTTTGCCCGCGGTGTACGCAGGGAGCTCCTCGTCTGTCAGAGGAGGAGTTGTGGGGGTACGGTGGTTTTTCCGTACCCGCCGAAATTCAGGGTTTAATTGATACCCTGAATGCATCAACACCTACTGTTGATGCCAATTCGCATTATGAGTTTGAGACTTCTTCTCAAAATCAGTCAATAGGTCTGGGGCGTCGGCCCTCAGAACCTCAATCGGCTCCCAAGAGTCGAAGTCTTGGGGATATCCCAGCCAGCGTACCAAGTACTCGGTACGCTGCCCCTTCTTCGAAGGCACCGAGCGCTTCGAGATCAAGCTCTCGAGGATATATCGCTTGTTCCCCTGATTATCAATCAGGGGCGGCGGAGGTTGAGAATTCCCTCGACGTTGTTGTTGCGGAGCATGGTTCCTCGCTCCGCAAGCTCGAGGAGGGTTATTACTCCTTGAGCAGCGATATGTCTCACTGTGTGAAGACATATCGGTCTCTTCGCGAGGATGTCCGCGACATCCTCAGGGCGCACACTGCCCTCCAGCAGAAGAATGATCTTATGTACATTGATCTTTCCCGCTATAAGGGATAGCTCGATCGGCGAACAGCTGATCTTGAGCAGTCGAAGGCGGACGTAACGACTCTCCGCTATGCTCACCAACGGCTGGAAGCCGATTACAGTATCTCTTGGGAGACTTGGAGAAGCACGGTATCTTCCGTGGTTCTGCGTCTCGTCGTAAGACGAAGACGAGTGATACGGCTTGAGCCGCCCAACATAGAATGTTGGGTGAAGCCGCATTGCTGTGGGAATGTCTAAGGTATAGGCATTCCCCCGAATCTCTTGGGCCTTGAAAGGTCCAATGTAATTAGGAAGCAACTTCCGTGTAGGGAAGTTGCTTATTGCATGTGTAGGCAAATTAGTGGTACTTAATAATACTAATTCACCTTTAAGAAAGGAGTTTTTGTTCTTCCTTCCTTGTTTATCTGCATTTTGCTTCTGCTTGTCAAAAACAGAGGCAAGTGCATCTTTTACATAGCGTATTACAGCTTGGCGCTGTAATACGAATTCATCTACTGCTTTATCAGCAGTAGGTGAATTGTCCTCGTTGTCTGCAGTCATTGCTGCAGACACATATTCATCGTATGCAGCTTCAGTTTCAATTGAAGCTGCTTCCGCTTCTACTGTATTTTCAGTAGAATGGCCATCGTTTTGTTCACAAGTTGCAGTCGCAACTTGCGCATTGACTCGCTCAAAATTTGAGCGGGTCCCTCCCCCACTTAGATTTGGCGTACCGCCAAGTAAAGATGGGGTTCGTGGATGCCTTAAGGCATTCACGTAGAACGGTGTATGCTTAGTTGAAGCATGCACTGAATTGTTAATCGCAAATTCAGTGAGTGACAGGTAGTCACTCCACTTCTCAAAGGCATGTGCGTATGATCGCAACATGTCTCCGAGAACGCGGCTAACCCGTTCCGTCTGCCCATCCGTTTCCGGATGGTCCGCAGTTGACATCTTCAACTGGGTTCCCAACAATGAGAACGTTTCTTGACAGAAACCGTGTAAATCTCGGATCTCGATTTGAGACTATGTCTTCCGGCATTCCGTGCAAACGGAATACCGTATCAACGAATATCCGCGCTGTTTGAGCGGCGGTTACGTTCGCTGATACTGCAGTAAGATGTACCATCTTACTGAAACGGTCTACAAAGACCACTATTCCAGTCTTCCGACTATTGTCGGGTGGAAGACCGAATACGAAGTCCATTGAAATGGACTTCCAACACTCTGTCGGAACCGGCAGAGATTGCAGCGGAGCCTGTGCAGACTGCGCAGGCTTAACGCGCTGGCAAATCTCTCAAGCGCGTACGTATTTGCGTACCCACTTGTACTGGTTTCGCCAGTAAAAGTCACGTGCGAGAGAAGCGTATGTCTTCTCTCGACCTTGATGCCCCGAAATCGGTGCATCATGATACTCAAACATAATTTGATGTTTGAGATCATCGTCGTTTGGAACGACGATGCGACTTTCATCTTTTTGGTCTGTGCTGTAAAGCAGCAGACCACCGTGCAGTCGATATCGATGCACGCAAGCGCGGAGGAACTCTGGGAGTTCGTCGCGTTTATCACTTGATTGATTACGTAAGTAATCAATCAACAGACGTGTTTCCTCGTCTGTTTTGTACGCCTCGCGTACTTGTCGTATAATTGACGACGACAAAGCAGTGCAACGGATCGCGTTTGCACGGGCCTTTCGGTTACGGACGGTTTCGTCTCGTAATCGGGCCTTCGTGAGAGCGCATCCGCTATCACGTTCAACTTTCCGGGTTTGTATTCAACCGTAAAGTTGTACTCAGCAAAGAATGACAGCCATCGAGCTATTCTTTGAGAAATGTGTGGTGAATTCACGGCCGTGCGTAGCGACGAATGGTCCGTGAAGACCACAAACGGTCTATCTCCCAATTGATAGATCCGAAACTTAGCCAGTGCGTACTTCATAGCAAGGAGTTCCTTGTCATGCACTGGATAGTTGCGCTCGGCTGGGCGCAACAGACGCGATTGATAGCAGATTACGCGATCACGATCATCGTGATCACGCTTCATCAAAGCACAGCCGATAGCGAAATCGCTCGCGTCGCAAACGACCTGGAACGGACGCTCGTTATCGGCTATAGCCAAGACAGGCGCTTCAGTCAAGCTTTGCTTGACTGCATCAAAAGCATCTTGACATTGGGTATCCCAATGCCATTCGACATCTTTCTTAAGTAATTGAGAAAGAGGTCGTATGAACCCAGCATAGTTGCACGAATACTTGTGCAAATATGTTGCCAACCCAAGGAACTTTCGAAGTTCCTTAACGTTGTTTGGCGTAGGCCATTCAACGATCACCCTGATCTTTTCTGGATCAAGACGCACCCCGTTCTTGCCCACAAAGCATCCAAGAACGGGTATCTCAGGTGCACCAAAGGTGCACTTCTTCAGATTTGCATAGAGCTTATGCTTACGCATAAGCTCTAACACTCGACGTAGATGCTCCCTATGGACATCTACATCGCTTTTATCGTGTTCACCCTTACTATGGATGAACACGTCATCGAAATAACTCGGTGCGAATTCTCGCACCGGGCGTAATAGATGTGTTACGCATCTGTTAAACGTAGCAGGGGCATTTCGAAGCCCCTGTGGCATAACAAGCCACTCCCAAAGCATGCCGCTTAGGGTGCTTACCGCCGTGAGAGGGATATCCTTCTCACGCATTAGGATTTGATAAAATCCATCTCTTAGATAGAGAGCACTAAAGATGGTGCTCCCGCACATGCCATCTATGATGACATCCTTCCGCGGTATCGGTGTCTGTTCCGGTACCGTCGCTGCGTTCAGATTGTTGTAAGCATGAACGATTCTCCACCCACCTGTGGACTTCTTCACACAAAAGGTGGGGGTAGAGTGCGGTGAGGTAGACTCCCGCACTTGGCCTGATTTACGACGAGCTTCGAAGAACTCGTCGATCGCTTTTACCTGATCACGCGGCAACGGCCATTGCCGCGTAACACAATACTTCGTGCCTGGCACGAGGTCAATCTCATGACGAGTTCCCTTATCCTTAGGGAGCTCGCTAGGTACTTCTTCTGGGAATACTTCAGCGTATTCTCGAAGTACCTCATAAAATGGGGAGGTCGATTTAAGCGACTCCCAGCTCTGCGCTTCAAAGCGCTGAACTCTCGTTTGATCATTGGGAACCTCTTTCCCAATGTTTTCCACTTGTAATGTGGATATTCGTTCACGAATATCCACTACATCATCTGTTGCAACGATGATTACCGGATTAGCTACCCAGTCTCTGTTGATGGAACATCCTCCGAAACAAGGTTCGGAGGTGATGGCTCTTCCAGCGCTAAGATGGAAGAAGTTTATGAGAAACTTGCACGATGGTCAGATCGAACAGATCTGTTACAGATCTGTTACAGATCTGACCATCGTGCAAGTTTCTCATAAACTTGATCGAACAGATCTGTTACAGATCTGACCATCGTGCAAGTTTCTCATAAACTTCTTCCATCTTAGCGCTGGAAGAGCCATCACCTCCGAACCTTGTTTCGGAGGATGTTCCATCAACAGAGACTGGGTAGCTAATCCGGTCTCCGTTTGCGTCAAGACGTTGATCGTCTCGACGGAACTGCCCATGCAATCAGACGCACTCGTCTGAATGACTGCTACACGGTGATTACGATTCACCGTGTGCGAATACTCATCATCATGGTGGCCACTGCCTACCATGGAATTTTGGCAATCAGATGTGCTCGTCTGATCGGCCACCTTTTCTGCAACACGGTGGTCTTTATCACCCGTGCGCATGGCTAACGCAACGTGGTGGGCACTAGCCACCACGGAGTTTTGCTCACGATTGCACTCGATCGTGAGTTCACTCTCATCAACACGGAATTCATTCGTCGTGTTGGAACCTTCGGTCGCACAGTGGGTGTTTCCCACCGTGGATATAACTTCATTCTCATGGTGGTCTTTATCACCCGTGGAATGTTCATCTCCAACACGCAACGACTCTTCTGTTGCGTGTGGTAGTCCCTCTGGACTCTCACCAGCGGAGGTACCTTCCGCTGATCGTGTCAGAACAGACCTGGTGGCGCCATCGCTATCCACCAGACTTTCTGACGCTGCGGTTGTATCCTCTGATACAGCCGGATTACACACAGGGTGATCAGATCCTGTGCGTCCGCCGCAGTCGATCGACAGGTTAACCCAATCGATCGAAGGTTTAAACTTGGACATCCATGAGATTCCAAGTATCACATCGAACTTGTCATCTAAATCGAGGACGATGAATTCATCCTCGAATGACAGTTCATTCAACTCGAAGCGTGTTTTAATCACACGCTTTGGAATAGTCACGGTTGCACCTGTTGCTAACCGGACTGACAACATACTTCGTGGGGTTTCTACCTCCACGAAGCTCAACAGCGTTAGACTCTGAGTTCTAACGAAATTGTTTGACGCTCCTGTGTCAAACAAAGCTTGCATGGGGACATCGCTCCCGTGCGACTTAACCTCCAGGGTGATAAGAGGCGTACCATCACCCTGCACCTTTTGAAAGGACATATTCCCGTCTGGGGCTATTCCTCACATGCCCTATGTCGGCATGTGCGATAACATTCCCAGTAGGGCGCCCCGCCCCTATTGGTGTTCTACGTTTTTTGCACGAACAGGGAGATGTCCCTGTTGGTGTCGCCGTGCAGCGGACGGTTCCGTCCGCTGACTGCGTGGCACCGGACGCGGTGCCATACACTCATAGGCAAAATGTCGCATTTTAGTGCATCGATTGAAGCGAATATTCTTCTTAAATTTCGGTTGCTTCGTGTTCGAAGCAACCGCAACTGATAGGTCCATTGGCTCTGGACCTCCACCGCCCATGCTCTGGCGCGGGTGGCTGTTTCTTGATACGAAGTGTGAACTTGGTCTGCCTGACTGCTGATTGTTGACATGCCGTTGCGGCATGTCAAAAGCGAAGGGCTGTTGAGCCCTTCGGCTGTACCCAGCATGCGATGACGCTGATCGCATGCTGAACTCTTCACGGATGCTCATATCAATGGCATCCCTTAGAGTCTATGGCGGGTGCCGGTAGAGACTATTTTTGACGGGACTATCATTGAGTCCCTTCATGAAGCCAGTGACCTGCATAGCAGGGGGCACCGGCTCATACACAATATTTGACAGCAAATATTGCGTCTTCTGAGCGTAAGCTTGAAGGTCAAGCTTACCTTGCCGTAGTTCCATGAACTCCTGCCGACTACTTAGCTCCATTTCTGGAGCTTCAAAGTTGAGCTTTTGCTCAGCTTTAAATTCCTTATAAGTAAGGAACGCAGAGTCATCAGTGGCTCTGCGACTCATCGCCCATGCCCTGGCTCTGCCGCCTAGACATGTTGTGGCGAAGTACGCCTGTTGACGTTCATCAACAATATTTTGCGCAGAGATGGCATCTTCCACCTCTGCGAACCATCTACCAAGGGGCTCGCCCCATTCGCCGGTAAAGGGCGGTACTCGCGCCTTTAGCACTTCAACGATATGCGTTTCAGGTGCAGTTGCGGTCCGCGCTGCCTCTGGCGCGGGCAGTTCTGACTTTTCTAGGTGGTTTAGCCTAAAGCGGTTCACCACCTGTACCACTTCCTCTGGAGACTTACTCTTGAGGAAAGTAATGATGTCGGTCCCCATAGATCGAATCATTTCCGCCGTCGCGTCTTTACTACGCGACGAGAAGTGAGGGAAGTGTTTATTCACCTCTTTCAGCGTTCTTTCTCGCTCGGCAGCCGACATGTCTCGCGACATGATGCCGAGCGGCTCTTAATCTTCGCTCCGCTAGTTAACTAGCAGAACGGAACTGTGGTCGTTAAGACGGACCACAAAGTGCTACCAGGTGTAACAGGACTGATCCTGTTACAGGCTTACACTGTATTTTGCGAGGAAGCGCGCAATACAATAGGGCAGGATTAGTTGATAACAACTAATCCTATACTAAAAGTAAATATATGAATATTCACTTATGTTCTAGAACGCAAAATTAAGAGTGTTTATTTAATGGGTGGTTTAGAGGCTAATAGTATAGTAACTAACTAATTTTAATATAATAATATCAAGTCTTTAACTAACTGTACTATTAGTTAACCTGCAAGATTCGGTATTTATACCGAATCGACTTTTCCTTCGTAGATTATAATAACTTATAATCTCTTATTTAAATTTCAGACAACGCGTCTGAAATTATACTGTGATATTCTAACTTGAATATCAATTATATAATGGCACCCCATTACACAAGGTATGTTTTCTTTATCCCACGCATTGTGTTAACACCAAAAAATATACTCGTTCTTTTTGTTTTAAAGTAAATGCAGATATACTGTAGTTTCAATGTAATTTCAATTAAGTAGTTATAACGACGAGTAACATCCCCTTGTCTATATAATAACAATTCATGTCGTCGTTGATGTGATCCCGCAACTAATAGAATATATCGATTTATGTATATAACAGAATGATGGTCGCGATCCCGTGCCTAATCGATTTCGAACTATAGTTTATGTCGGACCTAATTGAAATTGACTTTATCATTGGTTCTAACAAATATTACAAATAGCGCTTATAGAAATGATCATGTTTAAGTACGGTTCTATAGCGCTTTTAACAATATAGCCAACCCTTCCCCCCCTCAATGCTACTGTAGCCAGAGAGTCCGCGTTCACGGCGAAACCGACTGGCCCGGGAGCTTCGTGCTCAACAACGTATTCTTGAGACGAAAGGACAACCCCCATTGCCACCGCAAGCAGAGAGTCCTCTCTTACGACCAAACCGACTGGCTCGGAGCGCCGTCCTCGGTAACTTGCTCTTGAGACACGAGAAGAACAATAACAACGAATCCAACTCGCTCGGGAGAGGCGTGCTTAAGAGCGTGCCCTTGAGACGCAAGAAGAAAGAATCGGACTCGCTCGGGAGCGCGTGCTTGGGAACGTGCTCTTGAGACACAAGAAGGACAAGAACATCGTGTGGTGATGTGTACCGTAAATTTTGTGGCTAGCTGTGGAAGGCGTACCGTGGATTTTGGGTACAACTGTGGGTAAAACTGTGGTGATATTGGACGGTCCATCGGATTAGAAGCGACGACTGGTACAGATACCTAACGGTAAGAGACGGCCGACTGAGAAATCTGGTTGACTGGTCGATGGAGCACATCGGGATGGGTAGTTCTAATTGGTTTATATTAGGTAATTGGTAGATTTTAGGATTAAAGCAGTAATAAGGTTCTCCTTTTGCGTCCGCTCACAGAGATCACACACAGGGACAGCGTGTTAACTTCACGCCTCCCTTGTTTTGCGAACGCACACTACGTCCCGGCAGGGAGCACCTAGTGCAAATTTTTTTGGCCCAACGGCAGATGTAGAGTTCTTGGGAACTCAACTTCAACTCAGCCCGCTGTGTCAGCGGCTCATCTGTAGAGTTTTTTTGGGAAAGTGATCGAGCAGTGCGCTCTCACCTCTTCCCCCCATTGGTTGGCATCTGTCTCCTAGAAGTTCGGCTGCTCTAAGCGCCCCTTGGGAACTCTAGGTGGATTATTGCAAAGTCCGTCGATCAGTACATAGGAAGTGCTGATCTACCCCCTCCTCCTCTTAGGTCCAATCTAGGAATACATAGTATATTGTGTATTTCCTTAGTGAATTTGGCTTAAGAGGATCGGCGATCAAGTGGTGAAGACTTCCGCCACCTGAACAAGTACCCCCTTCGCTGATCACCACTAGATTGACATCGTCGATCTGCGATCATCGACCTGCGATCTGTGATCTGCGATCAAAGACCCGCTATCTCGCCAATTCATACAAGATCAACAGTGATAAACGATCATCGACCCCTGATCAGCGATGTGCAATTATCGACCTTGATCATCCGAGATCCCGTAGATTCAGCACAAGATTAACTAGTTCGACCCCTGATCATCGATCATCGATCCCCGATCCTGATCATCCCTTGATCATCGATCTGCGATCATCGATCTTGATCACCGACCCGTGATCATCCTGGATTTCGCTGATTGACCGCAAGATCATCGGTCAGCGGTCTTGATCATCGACTTTTTGCACCTGATCGACACCTGTCGATCTACTACGAGTTTATCCCAATCTTGCATCGGAACTGCGCGGATCTACATCCCGGTCACCTGGAGAGCGACCCACGCCCAAACCGTCGGGTACACAAGGTGAGCAAGACATAGGCCTGTCACAGGACAACCGGAGGACCCCCTTCGTTAGTCGGTAGTCCGGGCGCTGTGGGAACGCCTGATCGAACCTCAAAAATTCTGATCACCCGCTCGACCACAAACGAATCCAACTCGCTCGGGAGCGGCGTGCTTAAGCGTGTCCTTGAGACGCAAGAAGAACTAATCGGACTCGCTCGGGAGCGCGTGCTGAAGAACGTGCACTTGAGACACAAGACGAATAAGAACAAAGACGCCAAGTTTAGCGATTAAGCGTGCCTTTAACTCGAAGCAGTGAAATTCTAACTGTGTCGTAGGAATGTATAAATGATAAAGTTTGTCTACATATCCAAAACTCTAAGCTCGTCCGTGCATGCCATGATTCAGCATATTATTTTAAAAAATGTAGCTGATGTCGATACGAATATTTAGATACGCGCTTTGTCTCGAAATCGACCTTCATGTGTAGAAGGATTACTACTCGCGAATGTATACACACAGAGCTCGTTTCCATTTCGAGTTCTTCTCTTAAGGAGAGAGCTTTGTTTGAAATGTGCATCATCTTTGTAACCTACCTTGGCGCCATTCTGTTCTTGATTCGATATTCCGCGACTTACGCATCAATGCATCAAAAGCGGCACCGGTAGGGTCCGTCGTAAAAACATGGAGTTGTCTATCTCTAACTAACTTGCTTTGCTCTTTTTTTAAACCGAATTTAGAGTAGTAGAGCGTCCCGAGCGCGTCTCCGAGAAAACAGATGACCAAAATGCTCCATGGTTGCTGCACATGCTGCCAAGCTACGCTGCGTTTGCCCATGATCGTGCTGCCGATGCCGATGGTCCATTGGGGGTGTTAGCAAGTCATGCAGACAAGCAGCTTCCATTAATTCAACAAAGTGAGCTTCGTCGATGCAAGATGCCAAGGAACCCGCGTCCTGTCATGTCGCTTGAGGCTGCAACCAGCGTACTGAATCCATGACGCTACAACGAAGCGAAGAACGCCGACGATAATAACGTAGAGTCAGTATCAATCGTACCGATAACATTTTTGTCGAAGGTGAGGCTTCCCAAGCATCGCCTGGCGGTGATCGACCGAGTAACTGAGGCAACCCCTCTTGCCGGACGGCGTAACGTCTCCACTCCCGGAAGAGAGACCTTTAAACGAGCGACTGGACCTTACATGTAGTCCAAGGCTCACCACTATTGCTACTAATCCGCACCATCTACGACGTCCACGCGGCGTATACACAAACTCCTCTCACCTGATTCGACAGAAACTATCCAGTCACGTAACATGCGTCGTGCTACCCCTCCGTCTTTACAACATCAGATTGATGTTTCTCGTAGAGTTTGTAAACAGGCTCGTCTTGTTCGTCGCGTCTCAACACGATGGCGCCAAGAGTTATTACCGCGAGATCGCGCTCATACACGCGAGCGAATTATGCGCAGTTGCATAACCATAGCGAAGGTGACTATAGGACTCTAGTACTGCTGCTGTCTTCAATGGAGGAGGAACTATTGTATATAAAGACGACATCTAACCAGTCGTACGCACAACAGGCATGTGAGCTTAGCAACCTCATCAAGCACGCTACACTTGAGCACTAAACTTCGTTTAAGTCAAGTTGGATGCATGTGTAAATGCAATATGCGTGATCCAAAGCGAATGGCCCTGAGAAATGTTGAGAAGTGAACTCCATGTCATTTATATTTGCAAGTAAAAGGGGGAAATCGAGGCGTGTGCGAATAAGCCGTGGAATTCGCAAGTAAGACTGGGAACCAACGCATCCACGTAAGAGTCAAGTAAATGAAAAAAAAACTCGCCAAGAACGTGCAATTCCAAGCCAACATCGTTAGAGATTATCCTTTCGCTGGAAGGCGCCTTTTCGACATAGGGTCGTAAGAGATAGTATTGGGGCTGTGGCGAACATGCAATTACATAACATCAGTGAAATGGGCGAAGCAGTGCTTGAGCTCGGAAATAATGCATGGAAGCACAATATGCACAAGGATTGGCGCTATACCAGAACAGTTTGCAGACTTTGAACCAATTTTTATGCCGAATGATCGAGATGATCTTAATTATAAACTTTACTGCTACTACTACAGCCACAGTGGTCACTTATGCATTTTTAGCTGCTTCAGAATTTTAACTGTATATTTGCTTTTATTAGGAATTTTAGATTAGGCTCTTAAGTACGAATTTGCAGTTAGTATCTATATATAGGGTCAGCCTGCGGTCACACACACCCTTTGCTCCGGTCACACACCCCTCTCTTTTATGTCCAATGGATAAGTTTTGGGCTTCAAAAAAGAACCTTTAAATTAGGGGGCTGATCGGGCCACACCCCTCAAGACATCTGAAATATGTGACGTTAAAAGAAGCATCTTGAAATCAACAAAAAAATGACGCAGCCTTACAACTTTCGCATTCCATGGAATCGTTAGAGACTATAGTTATAGAGGATAACTGTAGTCTCTAACACGCTAGCATAGAACCCGATAATGAAGCTCCTAACGCTAGTCGTCGCACCTGACGCTACCGTTGAAGAAGTAACAAGCTCCGCAATTGATGGATCTATGTGTAGCAGTCTCAACGGACCTTTCTGCGCTGGACTTGGATCCGTATATGCAGGGGAGCCGCTACTGTATCGGGGTTACATTCGGGTTACATTTAGTGTTGGTGTACATGAGTACACTACGGTTGAGGTCAGT
>CM047580.1:3888273-3904760 GCA_026184515.1 Peronosclerospora sorghi
TCTTCCTCTGTGCGCTAGCCGCACCGTGCGTATACGCACCGGCTACAGCTACATGCGAGACAAAACCTCGATATAAATGCAAAAAAAAAGTCAATTCACTAAGGCAACGAAGCACCGTATCCTTTTTGGGCTCTTCAGACTTGTTTACTATGAAAATGATACCCTCCTATTTTTGATATATATACAGCAGATGATAGCTGCCGCGACAGCGAGAAAATTAATGATCGAAAAGGTCTTGATGCAGTACCGGATAAGAAGCGGGTTTGAGTGATACGGAAGCACTGAAAGACGATAACATCCTTGACGTTGATACGGCACTGGACAAGATAACGGCTCTTTTGAATGGATGGGATGGCAACGAGGAGAGTGTCGTAAAGCGTGTTATAATTGGGCCCAATAACGGGCCTTGTTATAGGGCCCTATTATAGGGACCTATTATAGGGCCTTATTGTAGGGCCTAATTATAGGGCCTGATTTAGAGGGGGCGATTACGGTCAGAATCGGTACGTAATCGTATAGGATTGTGGGTACCACGGCGTATACAGTTGCGTGTACAACCGTGGTGCACATAGTCAGGACATATACAGGGCATAGGAAGATGGGAAGATTACGTACAGGTACTCAGCGAACATCGACGAGCGGCGACGGACGACGGACAAATCAGTTCTACTGGTCGACGGAGGACGCTGGAACGGGTAGTTCTGATTGGTGGATACTAGGAAATTGGTAGTTCTTAGGATTTAAGCAATAATAAAGTTCTCCTTTTGCGTTCGATCTAGCAGATCGTTTCCGGGACGGCACCTGTGTGTCTCCCTTATTAGTATACACCTCTACGTCCCGGGCGGGGGCACTTTGTGCATTTTTGGCCCACCGGCAGACGTAGAGTGTTGAGAACTCACTCCGCAACTCCGCCCGCTGTGTCAGCGGTTCTTCAGTAAAGTTTTTTTTTGGTTTTGAGAGTGTGATTGAGCAGCGCTCTCACCTCTCCACGTTTGGTTCGCGTTTGGCCCCTAGAGTTCGGCTGCTGTAAGCGCCCCACGGGAACTCTAGGTGGATTAAGCGAAATTTACCCCCCCCCTCGTAGGTCTAGGCTAGGAATACAGATATTTGGGTGTTCCTTTAGCTGTTTGAAGACTCAGAGGTTCCGTGATCGGGCAGTGAAGACTTCCACTGCCTGATCAAGTACCCCCTTCGCCTATCGACACCTGATCGACACTCTGCTACTCGTGACCCGCGATCAACAACTCGCAGATCGCACCAACTTGTACCTGAGCGACGTTTGGCACCTGATCAGGTCTGATCACCGCTGATCAACTACTTTTGGTGCCTGATCAAGTCTGATCACAGCTGATCAACTACTTTTGGTGCCTGATCAAGCCTGATCAAGTCTGATCACAGCTGATCAACTACTTTTGGTGCCTGATCAAGTTGGGTATCAGCTGTTCAACTACTTTTAGTGCCTGATCAAGCCTGATCAAAATGGATCTCAGCTGTTCAGCTACTTTTAGTGCCTGATCAAGCCTGATAAAGTCTGATCACAGCTGATTAACGACTTTCGGTGCCTTCCCAAGCCTGATAACTGCTGATCAAGCCTGTTCGCACCTGATTCGAGCTCGATTACACCGGATCACGTCTGATCAGCACCTCAACCGACTCATTACAAGTTACCCAATCTTGCATCAAGGAATTGCCGTGTTTACATCCCCTCCACCTGGAGAGCGACCCACGCCTAAGCCGTCGGGTACACAAGGTGAGCAGAAACACAAGCAGTCAAGGACAACCGGAGGACCCCCTTCGTTAGTCGGCAGTCCGGGCGCCGTGGTACTGCCTGATCAAGCGTCAAAACTTTTGATCAGCCGCTCCACCACAATGGTGCGCGTGCCCGGATCTTTGGGCGACGCGGGATATCACCTCGGTTCTACGCAAGATGGCGCTAATGTGGAATTGAAAACGGAAGCGGAAGCAGAAGTGAAGATAAACGTGGAAAAGGAGGAGGAGGTTGTGACGATGGAAGGCAGTTCGCCGTCGTCATGCCTGAAGAAGAAAGAAATGCTGATCATCAGGACCTGGGGAGGAATCTTGATGAAATAAAGGAGGAGAAGCCTCAACCACTTCTCGAGGCTCCTTCGGGAGACCATGCGGATCATAACGCAAGTTATTATCTGCCAAAATATGTGTGTATAATGATCCAGATTGGGATCCGGTGGCGAGTATTACAAGATCGACCAGCCGAAGGTGTTGATGAAGGCGCCTGGATCGGAGAGCGACGAAAGTCGATCAAGTACGCCACCAACGGAAGCCGATCTGGTGAAGACGTTTTACCTAAAGGTTTACAAAGGAAAACTGGAAGATTTCTTATTGACGAACTCGATCATGAGCCTGCTCGGGGTCATAATCAGCGGGAAGCTGAACGGACCGGTCGATCAACCAGTTACGGACGGGAAGAACAAGCTCACGATCGTGCTAAGACTAACACGCCTGATCAAGCAGGAAGGTCTGACTAAAGGCGCCTACGATGCTGAAGAGGTGTTTGATCAGGACCCAGAAGATCTTACAGAAGCTACCCAGAAGTTGTTTTATCTGTTGGTACCTATTGTAGGCCAAACTGCTAATGTGGAACCCTCGCACATTCCGTTGAAGATTGATACGGGTCCGTCTATCAACGCAGCAGATCACACAGGATCATCCCGTTATGAATCTGCTCCTTCCGAAGGTGTTGCTTTTAAAGTGGAGTCCGTGTATTCACTCCGTGATCATAGGTCAATGCCAGGAAGATCGGCGACGGTTAAGGATGTTGATATGGAATCCGTGTATTCGTTCCATGATCAACGATCCCAGCGTGATTATATTGACCTAGACGAGCTGATTACACTGCCTCGACGAGACACAGTTGCGTCCGCGTATACTGGAATTCCTGATCAGCAGCCGATTCCCAGGATCCGGATGTCCGCGATCAGTGATCTGAAGGAATTTTCAGGAAAAGAAGGAGATGAAGATCAAGCGCAGAATTGGATTAGTCGTCTCAAGTCGGCATTTATGCGTGATCAAGCCTCTGAGCATGAGAAGTGTTTGATCATGGGCGATTTACTTAAGGTACCAGCGCGCAATTGGCATCGGCAGCTGAGCAGAACTACTCGGTCAAGCTGGAAAAGTCTCGTGGATGAGTTTGAAACTCAGTACTGTGGAAGTATTCAATCGGCATCTCGCCAATATTACTACATGAAGCAACGATCTGATGAAAATCCTATCGAGTATCTTCACCGGTTGAATGTGGCCGGAATTCGGGCCAAGTTGTTGATCAAAGAAGGCCCACCTATGATCTTACGTGAACATGTGCAACATTTTCTTGACACGTTGACTGATCGCGAATTCGCGGGTCAACTGGCACTTTTGCGTTTGGAGAATGTTACAGATCTGGAAGAGACGCTGCGGTCTTATTCGCGCACTAAGTCGTGCCAGCCAAGGGCGGCGGTAGGCACTAGCCGATTCCGTCAGAAATTTGGTGATGCTCGATCACCTTCCCCGGCGCGGAAGCCTAAAGCAGTACGCGCGATCAAGGTGATGTCTGGGAGTGAGAAATAAAGTGCCGAAGACAGTGAAAGTGATGGCGATCAGCGTCGTTACATGATTGCTTCCATGCGCGATCAAAACGTGACGCACGATCAACTTGATGAGCCCCGATCTGGCAAACGAAGTGATTATAGTGCAGTTGATCAAGGGGCGGTGAAGAAGTGCAGTCATTGTGGATCGATAAGTCATGATAATTTACTGTGTTGGAAGCGCCTGACCTGTCTGAAGTGTGGCAAGAAGGGACACCCGACTGATCACTGTTTGTACGTCTGCCGTGCGTGCGGTGAAATTCATGACGCTGGCAAGTGCCCTATGGAGGAATTCTACAATCGTATTCGCCAGTGGTACAACCCTACAAAGCATGCCGTAATGTTGCCCAAGGAATCTGAAGACATGTTAAACTAGGACGCTCGCCAGGTTGAAATCTGGTACGAGACGATCGTTCTAGTTTGTGTGTTTTTGAATATGTGGATAAGAAGAAGGCTGATCAAGCAGAAGGAAAGGATGATGAAAAATGTGATCAGCCTGATTTACCACGTTTGGCCAATTCCCGTATTGATGAGTTTTCTCGGTCCCCGGTGATCATGGAAGTTGATCTACTTCCGGGTGAATCACGTGGATATTGGAAGTACCACTCGTCTAAAAAATGGTTTAAACAAGCCAAAGAGAGTGGTAAAATCAATAACGAACGTGCCACGCTATTATTTGATTCTGGTGCTGAAGTGTCGATCATCGACTCAACCTTTGCTCGTAAGGTGAGTTGTCAGATCAATACGAGTCAAACGTAAGAATGTGTCGGTATTGGAGAAAGTGCATATCTCATAGAACGGCGCACTAAAATCTAGATTACGTTAGAGGGCTCGTTGGTTTATTATTTCCATGCATGGGTGGGCAGACTTGTTTGTCAAGATGCTATATTGGGTATGGATTTTATGATACCAGCTGATGTTCGATTAGACGTCGCTCATGGTGCACTAAGTTTGCCAGATGAGGTGATCATCCCATTGGAGGGACGCCGACGACTGTACCGATCGAGAGGTAATTATATGAAGCTTAATCAGTCCGAATAGATCCCAGCAGGTCGTTCTGCCGAGGTTCAGATTTGTGACAAGCGATCTGGAAAGCTGTGGATCACTCGTGTAAAAAGTTGGGTCCCCACTATCACTAGGGGCGTGGGTAATGTGCGATACCTGAGGGTTACGAACATCGTTGATCATCCGATCATTGTGCAAGACGATACGATTTTAGGTATCTGGATGAACAAAGATGACGTGCCCCGTCGCCCTGGATTTGTTTCGGTAGGGTCTAATCGCTATAAGGAGTGACAAAATCTCGCGTATTAAGCGTATACGGATTCTGTACATGACGATCAAGAAAATGTCGATCAAGGTCCCCTAGTCGAGAAGAAGGAGTATCCTACTCCTCGAAGTATTTTAGTGCGTCCAACGGACCCGATCGTCACATCTGTGGCATTGGTAACCGGAGATTCGCAAAAGGTGCAAGAGGTGAAAGAGCGATGCAATCAGGAGCCGGGGACGAAAGTTCCGACCTTAGATCACGGAGTTGAACAACCTGTTACAAGAGATACGTCTGGTCAAGATACGCGTGACCACCCTGTCTCAGTCAACCCTAGCGAATTTTGTGTAATCCATATCGATGACCAAGTCTGCTACCATGAATGTGGAGATTTGTATGTGGAAGAACTAGAGAAGCAGCTTGCTACGTTGCCCGAAGTGTATGCAAGTACCGAAGAGGTGACCAAGGATGATCTGCAAGTGGGTGATCCATTGGTCAACACGACAGAAGAAATTGATCAGCTTCGCGATATAATTTGGGCGAAGAAACATCTGTTGATCGGGAAAGGGAACGAGCTACCTCCTGCTGCACGTGGAGTTGTTTTCGATACTGACGTAGGCAATGCGCGCCCGATCGCCCAAAAGTGTCGAAAGGTGGCTTCACAATTCCGCGAAAAGTTATCGGCATTGATCAAGGGGCTATTAGCTACAAAGATCATTCAGCCGTCAACGTCACCCTGGGCATCACCTATAGTGATAATCGTGAAGAAGAATGGGGTTGATATTCGCTTATGTATCGATTATCGCGCGGTGAATCAACTCACGCGTTTGATGGTATACCCAATGCCCCTGATCTCTGATCTACTCGAAGATTTGGATAAAGCGTTGTTGTTTTGCTCTTTGGATATGGAAAGTGGTTTTTGGGTCGTGTCTATGACCGATCGTGCACGTCAGATTTCGGCTTTTGTCACCCCGTTTGGATTGTTTGAGTGGAATCGGATGCCCTTACGGCCTAAATAATGCTCCGCAGATCTATCAGCGGCCGATTGATAATGCATTTTATGGGTATCTCAAGGTTAAGGACGGTGCTGATGAGTCAACTGATGTATTTACTGAGGTAGAGCCCGATCAAGCGCAAGGCCCGTCTGTGTTGCAACGACGTTCATATGTCGATGATATCTTGATCCCTGCACCTACATGGACAACCTTGTGTGATAAAGTGCGAAATCTATTGGAAAAATGCAATCAGTGGAACTTGTCGATCAGCGTGGCTAAATCGTACTGGGAGCGGAGTGAAGTTCCATATCTAGGAAATCATGTCTCTAGACGTGGTTTGGAAATAAATCCGAAGAATTTGGTTTATCTAATCGATTTGCCTTTTCCTGGCACTTTGCGTGCTATGCAATCGTTCTTGGTGAGTCTGAATTACTACCGTCAATTTATTGAAGACTTTGCGATCTATGCCGCTGTTCTATATGAGTTACGAGAGACAGATTATCAAGAATTAAAGAGTCGAGCATCGATCAATGAGAGTCCGGTTCGCGAAGACGATCGATTAACCAGGGCGCAACTGGCATTCAGTATGTTGAAAGCGAAGATTGCTTCAGCCCCAACCCTGCGCCATTTCGAGATCAAGCGAAAACTTCGGTGAGCGTGGTTTATGCTAGCAAGTGGGCACTGTCTGCCGCGTTAGTACAATAACATCATCAAGTGTATTGCCCCGTCGCATTCGCTAGCCGGACACTGAAGAACGGTGAGCTGAATTACAGCCCCGTCGAAAAGGAAATTTTGTCTCTTCTGCGAATTCTGGACGTCTTTTTTACGATGCTGGTCGGAAAGGCGATCACTGTCCTGTCACGTCGATCCACTTTGAACTGGTTATTAACATCCAACGGGTTAGACGGACGATTGGGGAGATGGGCTGCGATCTTGTCACAATGGGACTTGGAGATCAAGAAATGTGTGCATGGAGAAGAGAAGGTACTAGGGGCGTTAGCCGAAAGTATCACCCCTCGCACCGAAATTGATGAAGCCCTTATCGCGATCGCACCGAAAAGACAACCTTGGCAGATGATCGAAGTGCCACCACCCACGGTTGAGAAAGGCGAAGATCTATACGTGATGCAAGTCGACGAAGAGTCCAACTAAAGCATGATCGACGAATCGATTATCGAAATTGTGATTGACGAACCCTCGATTAGTGAAAATTGATCGACGAAATCACGATTAATGGAGAAGTGATGATTGATTTGAAGTGGTTAATTACGATGGATATTGCGAGATTGGGTTATGGAGTAACGGCAGATAGGCTGATGGAATATCGATTACGTATATGCATGAAAATATACAAAGCAAAAATTGGGAATGGTATCATCAATAAGTCTATTAATGGAGCAAGAAGTGATCAACCGAAGCTGTACTCAAACTATAGACGTGAGTACATTTGTACCACATACCGGTATCCTGAGTGCCGCAACATGGGGGCGGCTGCACCGCTGCATCACGTGTTGGGTCTCGAGCTGTACTGCTTCTTCGAAAACCCTCCCAATGAACGTAATCGATCGGGGTAACGGATGGAATGATGTGCGCAAGGTCCGTGAGAAATGCTCGTGACAAACAGGTACACGCATTTCTTCTCGTGTCATCAGGTGAGTCGCAACCGGATCGTCATGGGACTGGACGAAAAACACTCTTCGGCGTTGATTGCCTCGATTCTACCACAACAGAACAGACCGAAACAAAGCAGTCTCGTTCCTCCAACCAAGTCGACGAGTTTTTTCGGCCTAATTGACGATTCAGCGCTTCGACACGATCGTTCCATGCGCACGAGAGCTTCGTGCATAGAAATAAGCGCCGGCCACGATCCAGGAGCCGAGTCAAGCATCCAGGACGCAGTAAACCGGTTTCCAGTAGAACGGGGCGATCAATTGGTTGCGCCGATCCCACAAACACGTGGTCCGTCCCACCTTGTTGAACCCATCGATCTCGGTCAATCATTGCGACACCACACGATCCATGACACTACCACCGTCGGACCCACAACCACGCATGAGCGCGAGCGAATACAATGCATAAAAAAGAGAATACAGCGACGATCTTTGGAAAACAAACACTTGGCGCACATGTTTCTCGCTCTCGCCAAGATACATAGGCAATCGTTCGGGTCCCTTGGAACTTGGGAAACCAAAGGTGCATGCCGTGGTACTAGCTTTCGCTAAGAGAGGGTCTGTCCCGTCCCTGGAGGTCTAGACCACAAAGGACCGGATCGCTGACGCACACCACTGGTAAAGAGTGCTGGATGCTCGATCGGTAGCGGCACAACGTACAAGATATCCTGCTCGACGTCGTCGAGACCGTGTAAGTCCCTTTATTTCGCATGTAGAATCGATGAGTGGCCAATGCTGGTAGATAAGTCTTGAGCTGGACGATTCTCTGCCACATGGGACCAAACCTTGGGATAATAGACTACACTAATGATCATTAAAAGGGATGGCTAAATGGCGGCAACGGCAGGATCGAACCGCGCCCCAACCGCTGTACAGCTGGGACGAGGATCAGGGGCGGCTGTCGTAAAGCGTGTTATAATTGGGCCCAATAACGGGCCTTATTATAGGGCCTAATTTAGGGGGGGGGCGATTACGGTCAAAACCGGTACGTAATCGTATAGGATTGTGGGTACCACGGCGTATACAGTTGCGTTTACAACTGTGGTGCACATAGTCAGGACATAGACAGGGCATAGAAAGATGGGAAGATTACGTACAGGTACTCAGCGAACATCGACGAGCGGCGACGGACGACGGACAAATCAGGTCTACTGGTCGACGGAGGACGCTGGAACGGGTAGTTCTGATTGGTGGATACTAGGAAATTGGTAGTTCTTAGGATTTAAGCAATAATAAAGTTCTCCTTTTGCGTTCGATCTAGCAGATCGTTTCCGGGACGGCACCTGTGTGCCTCCCTTATTAGTATACACCTCTACGTCCCGGGCGGGAGCACTTTGTGTATTTTTGGCCCACCGGCAGACGTAGAGTGTTGAGAACTCACTCCGCAACTCCGCCCGCTGTGTCAGCGGTTCTTCAGTAAATTTTTTTTTTTGGTTTTGAGAGTGTGATTGAGCAGCGCTCTCACCTCTCCACGTTTGGTTCGCGTTTGGCCCCTAGAGTTCGGCTGCTGTAAGCGCCCCACGGGAACTCTAGGTGGATTAAGCAAAATCCCCCCCCCCCCTCGTAGGTCTAGGCTAGGAATACAGATATTTGGGTGTTCCTTTAGCTGTTTGAAGACTCAGAGGTTCCGTGATCGGGCATTGAAGACTTCCGCTGCCTGATCAAGTACCCCTTCGCCGATCGACACCTGATCGACACTCTGCTACTCGTGACCCGCGATCAACAACTCGCAGATCGCACCAACTTGTACCTGAGCGACTTTTGGTACCTGATCAGGTCTGATCACCGCTGATCAACTACTTTTGGTGCCTGATCAAGTCTGATCACAGCTGATCAACTACTTTTGGTGCCTGATAAAGTTGGGTCTCAGCTGTTCAACTACTTTTAGTGCCTGATCAAGCCTGATCAAAATGAATCTCAGCTGTTCAGCTACTTTTAGTGCCTGATCAAGCCTGATAAAGTCTGATCACAGCTGATTAACGACTTTCGGTGCCTTCCCAAGCCTGATAACTGCTGATCAAGCCTGTTCGCACCTGATTCGAGCTCGATTACACCGGATCACGTCTGATCAGCACCTCAACCGACTCATTACAAGTTACCCAATCTTGCATCAAGGAATTGCCGTGTTTACATCCCCTCCACCTGGAGAGCGACCCACGCCTAAGCCGTCGGGTACACAAGGTGAGCAGAAACACAAGCAGTCAAGGACAACCGGAGGACCCCCTTCGTTAGTCGGCAGTCCGGGCGCCGTGGTACTGCCTGATCAAGCGTCAAAAACTTTGATCAGCCGCTCAACCACAAGAGTTTATTGAATGATTCACTCGCTTCCAGCTCTCTTTTTGGCGCTCTGAATCTGCTAGAAACGATGGACGGAGACGAGTTAAAGGTGCTTTTTCCGATGATTGACATTTTGCTGAATTTGCTAATGCACTCACGACTTTTACGAAATACCTGTGATCAGGAGTTTTTCGAGATGGCACTGGCGGAGCTATTGGTCTCGGTCAAATCGGTGGTGAAGAAACTTCACCTGGTGTAATGGAGGGCGTGTGCACAGTTGTTCGACAGCTAGAGGAACTGAAGGATTATTTGAAATATAAATTTCAAAGGCTGGACGAGTCGCAGCTCGCGATCATCCAATCCGATTTTGCTACCCATCGTCTCGTTAAGCTACAGCAAACGTTTGATAAACTCGTGAGCGATGGAGACGCGCAGGACCGGCAGCTGACTTTTGAAACCGCGATTTACTTGTTTCAGCAGGCTCAAGAAGAGAGGGTCGCAGCAAAAGATATCGAAGCGGACTCCACTACAGCCGTCTATGATGCGCTGTGAATTAATTTCGGAAATGCAGCGTCTGATGTAGAATCAGATCTGAGGTCTTAAGATAAAATTAGCGCAAAAAAGTTCTTTTCATTTTACCAAAGGTTCATTTTTGAAGCCCAAACTTATCCATTGGACATAAAAGGGAGGGGTGTGTGACCGGAGCAAAGGGGGGGGGGGTGACCGCAGGCTGACCCTATATATAATAGAATTCGATTCAAAGTGTATTTGGTGAGGCAAAAATATATACAAATTCGAAGTGTGTTGGTGAGGCAAAAATATTTACAAATATGCTCTACTTCTATGATATAAGACCGTCTAATAATCGGACCGAATTTAATTCGACTTTATAAATAGCGCTTTTACAGTGAAGTGAAAAACTGACAAAAAACATAAAATACAAATTTGGCTTCAAAAATCATCGCTCTGTTGAAGACTAATCCGTGGTAGTACTATTGACATGCATATCAGTGTTAACGACTACATAATTGGTTAGAAATAGCGCTTTTACATCTTCCTACTTAAAAGTTTTCCATCCCTGTGACGTTCCCGGTCACGTAGTTGCTTCTACAGTTTAACCTTATATATAAACCCTCCTCCCCGTCGGTACGACGGTGTACTACATTTTACTACCGACATTGATAGTGGTCGCACGCCGTTACTGCAAGCAGTAACGGCGTGAGACCCAAGGGTTGTGACCACATTAGTATAATGTAGAGTATATTTTTTCGCTATCCTAACCCTGGAAATACATGTGGGGCAAGTTTTGTAGACGGACAGACGGTTTTTATGCCCTGCCCCGTCGATACGACGGGTCCCATCCCCTAGTATTTCTATATAATAACAGAATTCATGTCCGCATCGATGATCCCGTACCTAAGCGAATATATTGATCTAAGTATAGAATTCAATTAAGTACGCGATCCCGAACCTAAGCGAAGTCAAACTGTACTATAATTCAAATGGTGAACGGAGGATCAAATGCCTTACGCCTGTGGTTATAATCGGTGGGCAAAGAAGAGCCGCAAGAAAATCTAGAGGAGGTTAGTCATGGTATCGCCATGAAAACTCAGCGAAGCAGCAGGATGCGCATGTTGCTTCTGGCGAGATGAAGTTACCCATAATGAACAGAAAGAATGGGATTAGCTTTATTTCAGCGACATTACAAGCTGGACAACAAACATAGAACATTAGACAACCCAGAGTGCTATCATCACCAATGCAAACACCGGATATGCTGATTGTGAGCAACTTAAGCGTTGGAGGTTTCCGCGTACAATAATATAAAATACTTACAATATTTCGTGAAAATGTTGAATCTACATAAATACCTCCAAGTACCAGTAACTGAAAAGTATGACACGGAACAGAAACTCAAAAAATGTTGCACCTACATAGATACCTCCAAGTACCGGTAACTGAAAAGTATGACACGGAACAGAAACTCGAAAAAATATTTTTTTTTTTTAAGGGTAAATGTAGATATACTGTAGTTTCAGTGAAATTTCAATGACAGTTCGTCTGTACGACGGGTACCATCCCCTAGTTTTACTCTAAAAAAAAATTAACAGAACACTTACCTGCTTCCTGTGCGCACCTACCCTGACCAATTATGGAGCGCTTCTTTGTAATAAATCTACTCCCATACTATAGAGCACTAACGGCCGTATAGCCATTACGGAATATTGGCCTTGCCTCCAGCTCGTGTCAATTTCCTACAGGTTATGAGCCCAAGGGACACGGGGGCACGTAAGTTGTAAATCTAAGTTTTATTTTGTGAAGTGTCACGTTCTGTCGTGTGGTTTACGTGGAGAGGTCTCCTAGAATTGTGTAAAGAAGTTTATTGTTTCGTTGGATTACATAACTATCGCTATGATATCTTTTGAAGGGAGTTCTCTTGGACGGAGAGGAAACCTTCGACCAGGAGGGCGCACTGAAGGCGCTCCTCCTCAAGTGGGAAAGATCAACGAGAGATTGGACCAAATGGAAGAAGAACGATCGCAAGGGTCGGGATGGAGTGTGTCTTCGGTTACGACAAGGGATTCGCCGGTTAGAGATCATGATAGCCTGTTCCATGAAAGTATCAAGAATTTTGCGCCATTTGGACAGCAGATTACATTTTTCTCATCTGGCTTTTGATAAAGGAATTGAGAGGGGTGGTGTACCTCGCATGCGAATACCGCTAGTAACCCTTGGCATGTGTGTTGAAGCATACTATTTTTTTTTGTGGTACCATAGTTGGTACAATAGTCGGTATAATAGTCGTTACGATAGTTGGTACAATAGTCGGTACACCTGTTGGCACAACAGTCGGTACACCTGTTGGCACAACAGTCGGCACAACTGTTGGCACAACTGTTGGTTTAACGGTTGTTACAACGGTGGGGTACATAGACAGGCCATATACGGGGAATCGTGAGAAGGTACTGTGGTGGAGAGGCTGATCAAAGTTTTTGACGCTTTATCAGGCGTCACCGCGGCGCCCGGACTGCCGACTAACGAAGGGGGCCCTCCGATTTTCCCTTGACTGTTTGTGTTTCTGCTCACCTTGTGTACCCGACGGCTTGGGCGTGGGTAACTCTCCAGGTGGCGGGGATTGCACGCTTCAATTCCTTGTTACAAGATTGAGTTGACTTGTGACGAAGCGACGGATGCGATCAGGCGTAATCGAATTTGATCAGGCTTGATCAGGCGCAAATAGTCGATGATAAAGGCCTCTGATCGTTGATCAGGGGGTGATTAGGGGTGATCAGAGTCAATAGTCAAAAGTTAGATCGTGATCGACCTGATAGGTCTGATCGACCTGATCGGCCTGATCGGTTTGATTGGCCTGATCGGTCTGATCGGTCCGATCGATTTAGTAGATCAGGCACTAGTTGGCGCGAGTTGTGAGCAAATGAATGCGGGTCGCAAGTTGCAGAGAGTTGATCAGGTGTTGATCGGCGAAGGGGGTACTTTATCAGGCAGCGGAAGTCTTCACTGCCTTATCGCGGAGCCTCTGGAGTCTTAAACAGTTGAAGGAACACCCAAATATCTGTATTCCTAGCCTAGACCTACGAGGGGGGGGGAAATTGCACTAAACCCACCTAGAGTTCCCGTGGGGCGCTTACAGCAGCCGAACTCTAGGGGCCAAACGTGAACCAAACGGGGAAGAGGTGAGAGCGCACTGCTCAATCACGTTCCCGAGACCAAACACCTTTACAAGAAGAACCGCTGACACAGCGGGAGGAGTTGTGACGAGTTCTCATCACTCCATGTCTGCCAGTGGGACAAAAACGCACAAAGTGATCCCGCCCCCCCCCGGGATGTAGAGGTGTATACTAGAAGAAGGGAGGCCCTAAGTTGCCGTACCTGTAAACGATCTGCCCGATCGTACGCAAAAGGAGAACTTTATTATCGCTTAAATCTCTAGAACTACCAATTACCTAATATCCACCAATCAGAACTACCCATTCCAGCGTCCTCCGTCGACCAGTCGACCTGATTTATCCGTCGTTCTTCGGTGTTCTTTGCTGTTCGTTCATTACCTGTATCTAATCTTCCCATCTTCCAATGCCGTATATGTCCTGTCTATGTGCACCACGGTTGTACACGCAACTGTATACACCGTGGTACACACAATCGTACACGATTACGTAACCAATTTGTGTCCGTAGCCAGACCCCTAATTAGGCCCTAATTAGGCCCTTAATTAGGCCCAATTTATAGCACAATTTACCACCCCGCCCCTGAGCCTCGTCCCAGCCGGACAGCGGTTGGGGAGGGGGTCGATCATACCGTTGGATATCGTAGATCATGCCACCGTTGGTCGTGTTGTCCACACTCATCAATCATGACATTATCGATGATGCGATCAGCACCCATCAATTTGCCCCTTCTCCCGCCGATCAGGTCCCAATCGGTCAGGCCGTTACTGTTAGTGGTATGCCCCTGCGATCCAACGTTTATCCTCCACCAACCGTGGCATCTGCGATCAGGCTCTCTCGATCAGGCATTTCTGCATTTCCATCATGCAAGCGATAACGGACGACACCCCAGCGAACACCACCAACGCTCCTGCCCTGGACCGGGCCGCGGCTGATGAGGCGATCGCCGCCATCAATCAGGCTTACAGCCTACAAGAGGCCCTCCACGCACGCGATGAACAGATCACCGTGTTATCCAAATCGCTCGCGATTAGCGAAGACACTATCGCGATGCTTCGACAGCAGCTCGCTCGTGCCAACCGCGATGTGGCGGACCGAGATTCCGAGATCAATCGGACCGCCCTTAAACAGCTTGTGCCACTGCGTGATTTCGTTGACACTTCAGCCAGCGATCTCAAGTCTAAGTTGAAAACCTCCAAAAACACCATAGCCGATCAAGAGAAAACCATGGTCGACCAACGCGCCCGGATCCGCGATCTGGAGAGCAGTCGTGATCGCGATCGCTATCTGCGGTCGGTGAATGAAGATACTATTGCTGATCAAGCGCAAGATCTGGATCAACTTCAGCAGCACATGTCCAAGTTACAAGAAGAATACAATCAGGCTGCTTCCAAGAATCAGCGCTTGGTCGAGCAGGCGTTCAAACTCACCGCCGAGATTGACAGGCGCAAAGATCAATACAATCGCCTCCGGAAGAAGAGTAAAACCAATCACATGCAGATGGATGACTATACCGCCATCATAGCCCAGACGCAGACGATATGTGAGTGTCTGACCTCCAGGATGAGCTGGATTATCTACACGCCTCATATTCTCAGCTGGAGGAAGAGTTTTCCACCACGCAATGCCGCTTCGATCAAGTTTCTGCAGAACGCGACACGCTGCGCAATCAACTGCAACAGGCTCAAGACGAAGTCATGCAATTGCGCTCGTTTGACTCGGACCTTCAGGCCCAGCTGGCTGGTATGTAGTTGCAGATGCAGATCACACCGGTTGACCGCACCCCTCTTGCAGGTTCAAGTCAGGATGCATCTCCTGCTGGCCTTCCCGCTGGCTGTCCAGACGGTTCGATCAGCCGCGCCGCCCCTTCGTATAAAAGAAGTGTTCAACGTTCCCGATCTTCCTCTCGGTCCAAGCGTCCCCGCCTCCTTTCCTCCATTTCGGAGGCGAAGACTGAGGACGATGATCCTCCAAGTCCTGATTAGGACGATGACGGTGGATTCCCTGACCCGATCGCTTCCATTCCATCTACTCCAACAATTAGCGAGTTCGAGAGCGAGGATTTGCCTGATCAAGGCTCTCCGGGTTCCTTTTCCTCGTACGGGTGATTTTTTTTTCAAGTCGTTGATCAAGGTGCCTGATGATGCCACTGACGCCTACATCCTGACGTGGACTCCAAGTCAACTCAGTGGGTTCGATCTGCGTAGCGTCACGGCTCAAGTGGTCTTTGACTACTTGACCTGCCCCGAAGGATGGTTGTTTCCAGCCACCACGCATGTCCCTCCGGCTGCTCAGGGTTTGGTCATTTGATCACCCAGCCGGAGGTGGAGCGGTTATATTCCCAACGCCCCTGGGCCATTTTCACGACCATGCTGCCGCCCATTTCTTCAGCTGGTTTGCCGACTTTGAAGCGAAGTACCGGTCGTTTCTCAACCATCACGCGCTGGCGATCTGGGAGTCGACGCATTATCTCCCCATCGAGAAAAGCCTTCGCGAAACTGATGACTTCTTCCTGGACTATTATAACGATCGACGTCGGCGCAGAAGTCGAGCCGGGGCGACATGGAAGAGGATTGTGGGGTTTATCCTGCGGCGAATGATCGACGGGAAGTGTGATCTCGACATTTTCCTGGACCCGTCGATCGCCCATTGTGCTCCAAACTTTCCTTTGAAGTTTGCCCCGGCCGACGATGGGTCGTGGTACCCTGGGTTCCTATCGGACCCGCCACCTCTGACCCTATCAGACGCGTTGAGAGAGTTTGATGACTTTGAACCTTGGCGGGTTCAATATCGTATTCCCCCGAAGACCACCCTGACCGTAAAATTCCTTGCATCCGTCGCGAGTTCTATGGGTCTGATCAGTCGGTTGATCACTTTTCCTTTAATCAATAAACACTCTTGATCATGCCATTTCCCACTGCTGCTTCGTTACTTTTCAATGCATAAGGTATTCTGTAGGCTCATCTGCAGTTGCTCCTCCCCATACCTCGCAA
>CM047580.1:3929760-3963584 GCA_026184515.1 Peronosclerospora sorghi
TTGCGAGGTATGGGGAGGAGCAACTGCAGATGAGCCTACAGAATACCGATTTATATTATGCATTGAAAAGTAACGAAGCAGCAGTGGGAAATGGCATGATCAAGAGTGTTTATTGATTAAAGGAAAAGTGATCAACCGACTGATCAGACCCATAGAACTCGCGACGGATGCAAGGAATTTTACGGTCAGGGTGGTCTTCGGGGGAATACGATATTGAACCCGCCAAGGTTCAAAGTCATCAAACTCTCTCAACGCGTCTGATAGGGTCAGAGGTGGCGGGTCCGATAGGAACCCAGGGTACCACGACCCATCGTCGGCCGGGGCAAACTTCAAAGGAAAGTTTGGAGCACAATGGGCGATCGACGGGTCCAGGAAAATGTCGAGATCACACTTCCCGTCGATCATTCGCCGCAGGATAAACCCCACAATCCTCTTCCATGTCGCCCCGGCTCGACTTCTGCGCCGACGTCGATCGTTATAATAGTCCAGGAAGAAGTCATCCGTCTCGCGAAGGCCTTTAGAGATAGGGAGATAATGCGTCGACTCCCAGATCGCCAGCGCGTGATGTTCGAGAAACGACCGGTACTTTGTCTCGAAGTCAGCGAACCAGCCGACTGAGCGAAAAGAAAGGGGTGGCAACATGGTCATGAAAACGCCCCAAGGGAATTGAGAATACAGCAGCTCCACTTCCGGTTGGGTGATCAAATGACCGGACCATGAATCAGCCGGAGGGGCGTGCACTGCAGCTTGGAACAACCACCCTGCCGGACGGGTGAAGTAGTCAAAGACCACTTGGGCCTTGACGTTACGCAGATCAAACCCACCAAGCTGATCCGGAGTCCATGGCAGGATGTCGGCGTCACTGGCGTCATCAGATACCGCGATCAATGTCCGTAAATCACCCGTACGCGGAAACAGAGACCTGGCAGTGACTTGATCAGGTAGACCCTCGCTCCCGAACTCGCTAACTGTAGGAGTGGAAGGAATAGAAGCGATCGCACCAGGAAATCCGCCTTCATCGTCTTGATCGGGACTTGGGGGATCATCATCTCCGTTATCGCCTCCGAAATAGGAGAAAGGAGGCGTGGCCGCTTCAACCGAGAGGAGGATCGAGAACGCCGAGTACGCCTTGTAGGCAAAAGGGCGGCGCGGCTGATCGAGCCGTCAGGAGAGACGGTAAGGCCAGCTGGCGGTGTAACTTGATCAGAACCCGCCGAAGGGGTGCGGATAACTGGTGCGATCTGCATCCGCAACGACATAACGGACAACTGAGACTGAAGGTCCGAGTGGAACGAGCGTAACTGTGTGAATTCGCCCTGAACCTCCTGCACTTGATGGCGCAACGTGTCACGTTCTGCGGAAACTTGATCGAAGCGGCATTGCATGGCTGAATGTTCGTTCTCCAGCTGAGAATATGCGGCGTGCAGATCGTTCAACTCAGTTTGGAGGTCAGACACTCCCTTGACCCGATCAGATAGTTCCTGCGCCTGGGCCATGATGGCAGCATACTCGTCCATCTTCAGGCAATTGGATTTGTTTTTCTTTCGAAGGCGATGATACTGGTGTTTGCGCCTATCAACCTCGGCAGTGAGCCTGAGCACCTGTTCGAACAAGCGCTGAAACCCAGAGGCAGCCCGATCGCGTTCTTCTTGTCTTGGCTAGGCGCTGTTGAAGTTGATCCAACTCCCGTGTTTGATCAGCGATCGTGTCTTCATGCACCGATTACAGATACCTATCACGGGCATGACGGCCTTCCAGATCCCGGATCTGTGCGCGTTGATCGATCATGGGTTTTTCTGGATCGGTCAGCGCTTTCAATGGTCTTCAACTTGGTCTGGAGAGCATTGACGGTGGTGTCGACGAAATCACGCAATAGCTTGAGCTGTTCGAAGGCGTCCCGCTTGATCGCGACATCTCGCTCCACCAAAGCGCGTTTGGCACAAGCGAGCTGCTGCCGAAGCATCGCGACCGTGTCTTCACTCATCGCGAGCGAGTCATATAACGTGGCGATCTGATCATCACGCGCGTGTAGGGCCTCTTGCAAACTGTAAGCCCGATTGATAGCAGCGATCGCCTGATGCCCGATCCAGGGCAGGAGTGTCGGTGGTGTTTGCCGGGGTGCCGTCCGTTATCGCTTGCATGATGGAAATGAAGGAATGCCTGATCGAGACAGCTTGATCGCAGATGACACGGTTGGTGAAGGGTGATCGCTGGATCGCGAGGGGCGTACCACTAACGGCACCAGCCTGATAGAACGGGACCTGATCGGCGGGAGAAAGGACAGGCAGATTGATGGGTGATTATCACCTGGTCGATGACGTCATGGTGGACAAGCCGACCAACGGTAACATGATCCACGATATCAAACGGCATGATCGACCCTCGCCCCAACCGCTGTAAAGCTGGGACGAGGATCAGGGGCGGCTGTCGTAAAGCGTGTTATAATTGGGCCCAATAACGGGCCTTATTATAAGGCCTTATTATAGGGCCTGATTATAGGGCCTGATTTAGGGGGGGCGATTACGGTCAGAATCGGTACGTAATCGTATAGGATTGTGGGTACCACGGCGTATACAGTTGCGTGTACAAACGTGGTGCACATAGTCAGGACATAGACAGGGCATAGGAAGATGGGAAGATTACGTACAGGTACTCCGCGAACATCGACGAGCGGCGACGGACGACGGACAAATCAGGTCGACTGGTCGACGGAGGACTCTGGAACGGGTAGTTCTGATTAGTGGATACTAGGAAATTAGTAGTTCTTAGGATTTAAGCAATAATAAAGTTCTCATTTTGCGTTCGATCTAGCAGATCGTTTCCGGGACGGCACCTGTGCGCCTCCCTTATTAGTATACACCTCTACGTCCCGGGCGGGAGCACTTTGTGCATTTTTGGCCCACCGGCAGACGTAGAGTGTTGAGAGCTCACTCCGCAACTCCACCAATGTGTTAGCGGTTCTTCAGTAAAGGTTTTTGGTTTTGAGAGTGTGATTAAGCAGTATTCTCACCTCTCTACGTTTGGTTCGCGTTTGGCCCCTAGAGTTCGGCTGCTGTAAGCGCCCCACGGGAACTCTAGGTGGATTAAGCAAAATCCCCCCCCCTCATAGGTCTAGGCTAGGAATACATATATTTGAGTATTCCTTTAGCTGTTTGAAGACTCAGAGGCTCCTTGATCGGGCAGTGAAGACTTCCACTGCCTGATAAAGTACCCCCTTCGCCGATCAACACCTGATCGACACTCTGAAACTCGTGACCCGCGATTAACGACTCGCAGATCGCACCAACTTGTACCTGAGCGACGTTTGGCACCTGATCAAGTCTGATCACCGCTGATCAACTACTTTTGGTGCCTGATCAAGCCTGATCGAGTTGAATCTCAGCTGTTCAACTACTTTTAGTGCCTGATTAAGCCTGATCAAGCCTGATCACTGCTGATCAAGCCTGTTCACACCTGATTTGAGCTCGATTACACCGGATCACGTCTGATCAGCACCTCGATCAACTCATTACAAGTTCCCCAATCTTGCATTAAGGAATTGCCGTGTCTACATCCCCGCCACCTGGAGAGCGACCCACTCCTTAGCCGTCGGGTACAAAAGATGAGAAGAAACTCAAGCAGTCAAGGACAACCGGAGGACCCCTTCGTTAGTCGGAAGTCCGGGCGCCGTGGTACCGCCAGATCAAGCGTCAAAAACTTTGATCAGCCGCTCCACCACATCTTCATTTCACCTTGTGTACCCGATGGAATGGGCTGGTAACACACTCGGTGGATCGGTGCTCGGAATTCACTTGTGGTCTAAATGTGGGAGACCGTGCTGGGTGGTGTACCCTGGGCGGAACTCTTCACCCTGGGTACGGGCAGACCAGTTATACTTGGAGTGAGTATACTCCAAAGGGCAGATCGCTCAACCGATCGCAGAGCCCAATCAATATGAGAATAAAACTTCAATATTCCAATAGGGAGATCCAAATGTGAACGTGATATACTCCACGAACGATATCTCCACGTAACAATCCAAAAGACTTAATAACACGTTCCGAACGTGCGTAACTTGAACTTGGGAAGCCTACCAAAGTGTACTCCCGTCGAGGGACTTCCGGCGGGCCAAATGCGTCTGTAACGCGTCCCGGCCGGGTATAATGAGCTGGAGGGGATTACTCGACCCTCCGCTTCCAAACACTCTGCGGCGAGAAGAGGAGACTGATGTACAAGGCGAAAAGACCTCCGGTTGAGTTAAATGTCCAACAATTAAGACGTAAAACCAAAAACGCTATTAGCAGGCGAACCAAAACCAACACTAATACTCCCTACCCCCTATGGTCCCCAATATGTACAAACATGAAAATATGTAGCTACACGCAATCTCATGTGACTTACCAAAATCCGTGTTCTTGACACCTCTTGCACATGATAGGCTTAAAAGCATTCTGGATTTCCACCAATCCGATCGCCGATAAGCCGATCGGTGTGCTGCTGACCGGAAACGACCAAAATTCTTGGGTCCCCTTCGCCACAGCCGCCCCCGAGTCGTGTCGCAGCCGCGCAACGGTAGCGGCCGAATCTCATCATATCCAGATCTTCACAGAAGCGGACTTCACCAATGGACGGATCTCTGAGTCAACCTTCGCCAGGTACTTGCATTGTACACCCGATCGTCTTGTAACCTCTCTTGACCCTATTTGTTACGGGGGTTCGTTCCTCATCGCCCCATCTTGGTTCGCCGACCAGATCGGCCCGATTCTGACAGCCCTCTCGGCACTTCAGGGTGCGACATACCGGACAGGCATCAGATCGAGGTCGATCAGCTCCGGAAAAAAGTCAAGGAGCTCCAGTCCCAGTTAGACATCAGGGATTCTTCACTCCTGCAACTGCGGAAGGAGGTGGATACGTTGATCCCCATGTCCACAAGTTGCGGGAGGTGACCACTGAAAACGCACGTCCCCGGTCCAAGATCGTCCAACAAGCAACTCGAGGTAAGCCGATCGGTCTGTTTTCATCTTGGGTCTGCTCTGACCCTCCTTTGCATATAGATCGGTTGCCCGCCGACATTGACAAAACGTTCGACGCCTTATTCACGGCTGATCGGCAGTCGCATGATCATTGCGATCAGCTCCGGCCGATCTTGGACGGGCTGATCGGCGCAAGGCACGATCTGTCTCGCTTGGAGGACTACCGATTGCACCTCCTGGAACAGCTCGCGGTGGTCAACCGGCAGAGGTTGGAGGACCAGTTCTATCGGACTTTACTCCGCACCCAACATGGTGACCTGGAGAGGCAGATCGGCGAGTTGCAGGTCGTGATCCAGGAGCAGATAGGGAAGGTAGAGTCCTTCCAGACCCGATCGGACGCCTGGACCCAGGCGTCTGATCGTCGCTGGGAGGCCGTAAACCGGTGCTACCAACAGTTGACTGACTTGTTGAACCGGCGTCCGGCTGCATGCTCTAGCGTTGACCGGTCTGCATCGGCCGTTCTGGCTGATCTGCATAAGATCGGACCCGACATCACTCATTGGCCAAAAGTGACCACCCCGAAATTCCGAAAACTACCAAGAAGCGTAAGGACACGTCGAAGGGCTCAAGGGAGCGTGGAATAGCGCGCTACTCCGAACTCAAGGAGAAGCGAGCGGTGCCCCAGAAGAAAGCCAAGACGCTGGCGCATCCCCAAGCCCAAGATCGGATGCAGGTGAAAAGTCTGTCATACCCAAATCTCGTGCGCCCTTGCGCCCCCGCGCCGCTCATACCAAGCGTATAGAGGTCTCCTCCGGAGAGGGCTCGGGGGGGGGGCGGATCGAGCGATTCCGAGTTCTCGATCACTGCGTTATCCAAGTCCCGATCCGACCAACGCCGAGGTTCCGTTCCTGCGAAGCCTGCATCGGGGGATAATAAGGCGATCAGCTCCCAGGGTGATGGTGCTGCATCGACGCGCGAGTCAACCGGATCGGTACCTTCGTTCCAGCCCGGCACATCTGGGCTGCGCAATCACGCCAGATTGAAAGGGTTGTTGACCGGAGATCGACCTCTCCCATCGCTGACTTCGGATGCACTTCGCCTTGGTCATCGTGGCAGATCGATAGCTTATACCAATCATCCCTGACCAAACAGATATTAGCCCGATCTCTATCGCGCCCGGACTCCTGGCTTTTTCCTCCAGCTCTAAAGGATCCTGACGCTTCTGCATGGCGGGCGGACCTGGTCACGGCACCACAAATCGCCCGTCTGTACGCAGATGAGCCATGGAAAGTGTTCGTACGCCCCAAGATGGGGTCCCTTTATGCGTCGACTTCGTGGATCGACTCATTCTTAGGTCGAGTGAAGGATTTCAATGAAACCTACAGCCAAGCGATCTGGGAGTCTACGCACTATCTAGTTCTTCCTCCTGGTCGAGCGCAACATGATCAAGGCCTGATCTCGTTCCAGAAAAACCGAAAGAGGTGCCGGAGTCGGGTGGGAGAGGCCTGGAAGACCGTATGCCGGTTCGTTCTGGGGGGATGCTGGCCCGCGAATGCGACATCGACATCTTCTTATATCCCGTGGTTCTCCATATGGCCAAGCGTCGGGTTGAGAAAGCCGGGGTACTAACTGACGACGGCGTCTGGTATCCCGGTCTTCATTGTGACGAGCCGATCGCAGACCCGAAGGACGCTTTGACCCAGATCGAACGGAAGGAGGCCTGGAGCAATCAGCACCAGAACCAGATCGGAGACCATCCGGCGCTGACTATCGGTCGTCTGTGTGGTGGTTGCGATTCTTGATGCAGCAGTTAACTGACCAGATAGTCCATAATACATGTCATCATTCTTTTCAAATTCCTGTTCATCTGATCCCTTAATCAAATCTCATCACTTTCTCCAAACTTGCACCAACACGTTATCATACACAGTTTCCATCCACATCATGAAAATCATCACCACGTTCGTCATTTCACTACTCCAGTTCATCACAGTTCATTACAAAATTCACAATAATTCAGACCTTACACATATTCACACCGATCGATATACTATTCGGTGCTACTGTGTGTCTTGATCTTCGTCTTCATGAGTCTGCATCACTGCGAAGCGATTCCGACTGACTCGTTCCCGCTAGAGCTCTCGTAGAAGTGCTCCACAATTTAGATCAAGTTCGTCGATCCAAGTTGCTTCGTCATGATCTTCCCAGCGGACCAGATATTCTCGGTGGGTGCGACCGAAACGTGTCTTCCTGACCGATCGGACATCTAGCACCTTTTCCACCTCGAATTCGTCCTCTTCCAATGACCTTTCACAACTGTCCTCCGGAAGCAGAGCCTCATCAAAATCGAACCTCTCCGCTTCGTCCACAAGCCAGGGCATTTTAGGCCGATCGGGGAATTCTCTGACCATCTTCAGCTTGGACACATGCACAATCGAAAAAACTTTGTAATCTGTGCCGATCGTGATCAGAAGGGCAGAGTGCTCACCGATCAGCTCTGCTACACGGAAAGGACCGTGCCACATATGAGCCAGCTTCTTCGCATAGCCTACCTTGACCCGATCGAAGTATAACCATACCCTCGCCCTTGGTTCAATACCATGAGGGCGGACCTGATCGTTATTCCGATCTGCTCGATCTTGTGTGGCCTGACGCAACTTTTCATTGACGACTTCTTTCGCATGCTGGTAATGCTTCTGAACCTGCATGCGCCAAGGACGGGCATCGCGATCGCGGGTCCGAGTGCGTCCGATCGGTATCGCCGCTTCAAGTGTCGATCGAGGGTCCCATCCATACGCCAGATAGAAAGGAGTTTCTCCTCGGACCCGATCGGTTGAAGAGTTGAGTGCGAATACCAGTCTCTCTGCATACTCGTCCCATTCACGTTGGTCCGGATCGGCCACATACATCTTGATAGCCCTTGTGATTATCTGCACCATGCCTTCAGCCGATCCGTTCGCTTGCGGACTATATGCCATCGTCGCGCTCTGCTTCTGGCCTAGCATGTTATTGAAGATCGGAACACCTTAGCCATAAAACACCTGGGTTCCCGATCGTGTCTGATAACTTCGCTGGCGCCGAACCTTCTGAACACGCATTCTTCGTAACTCTGGGCGATCTGCTCCGCAGATCGGGATGCACTAGCTTTTGCGATCACCATAACAGTGAACATGTCGATCCAGATCATCAGCTCAGTGTTGCCTCGTGTCGATCTGGCAGCGACGGTATGTAATTCATTGCTATCACCTGGAAAGGGTAAGTATCCTCGATATTCCAGGCGATCGCTCCTTGATTATCGGTCTGCCCTTTCCGGACTCGCAATCTGTGCAACAGCCCACATATTTCTGCACGCTCCGTAAAAGTCCTCTCCGGTGAAAGTGAGCGCTGATCTTGTGGTATGTCCTGCCTATGCCTTGATGTCCCCCTTCTAGACTCACATGGTAGTGATGAAGGACATCCGGCTGAAGCAACTCAGGGATCACCAATTTCGCTCGTCGATCTCGATCGGCACTGTGTTGATCAACGTCACGGCAGTAATACAGCAATCCATTGTCGTCCACATCGTAATTGTCCGCGATCTTGGTACACTCTTTCGCTTGATCAATCGTTAACTTGGACAGTTCACCGCGCAGATAGGCCTTCAAGTTGAAGATACACTCTTCTTCGTCCTGCGCCTTGAGGATCCGTTCCGCCCTTAGCTGTTGTACAACGCGCTCACTCAGCCTTTCCGTTGGGAACGATCGGCGAGACTTCTCAGTTCGCGATGTAGTCGCCGCCATCACATGTACCTTATCGGGGCTGTCCTTGGGCTTGATCAAATCCGGGAGCCTGTTTATGTCCATAAGTTCAAGTAGAACGTCCTCCTCGGTGATTGCCGCCCCGATCTCGTCTCGCATGGCTTGGGTCGCGAGGTGATCGGCGCTTCTGTTCTAATCCCGGATCACGTGCAATAGCTCGTGGTTGGGATAGTCGTTCAGCGCCTTCATCACCCGATCATTCAACAACTTCAGCCGTGGTTCCTTACAGTCTATCTCCCCGGTAATCTGCGTTATCACTAGGTTGGAGTCACCACATATGATGATCCGACCTTTCTTTTGTGATGACAGCAGGTCGAGACATAGAAGGAACCCCCGATATTCCGCCTCGTTGACCGTTATGTCAGGCGTGAAATCGGCGGCGGCTGCTACTGTAGACCATTGTGGTAACTTCCACAGTATGGCACTATAGGAGCCGACCTCTTCTTCACGCTAGCCGATCCGTCGAAACTCAAGACCAGTAGTTCCTCATCCCGATCGACGATCGGTGGCGGCATCGAGATAGACTGTCGAGGTTGCTTCCTCGAGGCAATCGCCATCAGAGCTTCATCCACTTCAGACCGAGGGGTGATACTGGCAGCCAATGTGCCCAATATCTCTTCCTCTCCCTTGGTGCACTTGACGACCTCGAGGGACCACTGTGACAAGATCGCTGGCCATCTGCCGAGCCGACCGTCCATCCCATTGGCCGATAATAGCCAGGCCAATGTCGACTTTCTCAAAAGGACCTTTACAGGTCGGCCGACCAGCAGGTTATAGCACACATCCAAAATCCGTAGTAAAGCCAGAACTTCCTTTTCAACGATCCCATAGTTGAATTCGTTCGGATTCCAAGTCCGGCTCATAAAAGTGAGCGGGCGGTTCACTCCATCATGTTCTTGCACTAGAGTGGCAGAAATGTCCCACTTACTAGCATACACAATGACGATCGGAATTTTTTCCGGATCGAAGTGCCTGAGAATCGGTGCCGTCGCCATCTTGGCCTTCATCATACCGAAAGCAACCTGTGCACGCTTCATGTGATCCTCTGCCTCCACCTGCGGAAAACCTGCGGGCAGATCAGAGTCGCAGCCCTCCCGTAAAATTGCCCGATCTCCTTCGCGCAACATATGGTAGTCGACTTCCCGGAGCTCGTAAAGCACGGCCGCGTAAATCGCGAAGTCTTCAATGTAGCGGCTGTTGTAATTTAGGCTCCCTAAGAAGGACTGAATCACCTTCAGTGATCTGGGAAACGGGAGGTTGCTCAGTGACTCCAGATCTTTGGGATTGGCCTCCAGACCACTGATTGACACCATGTGACCCAAATAGACGACCTTGGACATGCCCCAAAAACTCTTCACAGCACTGATCGACAGGTTCCAGCGATCGCACGTCTCCAACAACCGTTCAACCTTCTCGCACAGATCGCTCCATGACGAGGCAGGGATCAGTATGTCGTCGATGTACGATCGCTTCCCCAGAACGGATGGTCTCCTTTCCCGATCGGGTTCACCCTCTGTAAATACATCATAGTTTTTGGTGGGGTACCGATCGGTACTGATCTTGAAGTATCCATACAGTGCGTTGTCGATCAGCCTTTGGTAGATCTGGCGCGCGTTCTTCAAACCGAACGGCATACGATTCCACTCGAACAGACCGAACGGCGTTAAAAATGCGGAAATCTCACGGGCTCGATCAGTCATCGAGACCACCCAAAATCCGCTTGCCATGTCTAGCGAACAATACCAAAAGGTCTTTTCTAGGTCTTCCAACAGATCATTAATCAGCGGCATCGGGTACACCATAATCTTGGTCAACCGATTTACCAACCGATAGTCGATACACAACCTGATGTCGACGACGTTCTTCTTGATCACAATCACGATCGGCGAGGCCCACGGCGAGGTTGACGGCTTAATGATCTTGGTGGCCAACAGTCCTTTAATAAGATCAGACATTTTTTCACGGTACTGTGGCGCCACACGTCGGCATCGCTGGGCGATCGGCTTGGCATCACCAACATCGATGTCACAGATCGCTCCGCGAGCAGCAGGGGGTAAGGCATTGCCTTTCCCGATCAGCAGATGTTTCTTCTTCCATATGATCTTCTTAAGCTGATCTATCTGGTCGGGACTGTTGACATCCCGATCACCCACTTGTAGATCGTCCAGGTGACTTCGGTCGGATCGGCAGACACTTCAGGGAGGACTGCCATCTGGCTCTCCAGCTCCTGAATGTACTGATCCCCGACCTCATGTATACAAACTTGATCGTCTTCCGGGGCAATATCACCCAAACCGTCCTGATCGGTAGCACACTGCTGTTCCCGATCGGCGTGCTGCTCTTCAACGACGTCGATCTGCTTAGGCGCGAGATCGTGGTCCGCCCCATTAATCCCATGCTCCCCTTTTTCTATTTCCGGCTCCGATGTCGCCTGTTCTTGTGACGCCACCACGTTGACGAACCTTGGCTCATCTGCTTGATGGTCCACCGTGTCCGGCGACTGCGGTGCCTTTTTTCGAACTAACATCTTATTTGGGGTTAATTAGCTGGGTCGTTCCACCATAGGTGAGGTATCTTCTTCCACCGATCCATCATCGCTGATCAGGTCGGGGTCGCTTGGTATGCCAAGTTCTGCAACTCAACATACCGTCTCGATCCGATCGAGACGAACCCCATCTTTATTGGTACCTTCCTTTCTGCCATCCACATGCCAACAATAGTATTATTGTCGAGCGTAAGCGGCTTGTCACCGATATTAGTGACTCGAAGATAATCGTATCGGCCGGCGCTCTTCACAAAGGTCAGCACCCACCGATCGCCCCTGGTCACCCATAACTTCCTTGATCTAAAACCTTTGTCGACCGTGGTATCAGCGGATTGGCCGACTGGAATAGTGACATCTTGGTCCCACCTGACCAGATCGGTGTGCGATCCGTATAGGGGCCGCCGACCAGCTAACTGGATCTGGACCTCATCCGGGAGTGTAAGCACTCTTTGAGACAGATAAAGGCGAATACCTGCCGGCACCATGAAATCCATGCCTAACAGGGCATCCTGACCGGCCAGCTTGCCGACCCAAGCGCTGAAGAAGTAGACCAACGAACCCGACGGGTGATCTTAACGCGCGTCTTTCCTTCGGTCATGTAAGCGTTTTCACCAATTTTAGCGCATTCTTGTCTCTGGGTATCGTCTATACGAAATCCTACCTTACGAGCAAAGGCGGAGTCGATAATCGAGACTTCGGCCCCAGAGTCGAACAACATCGTTGCCTTCTGGTTGTTTATATTACCGCAGGCTTTCGCCTGCTTAAACCATTTGTCGGGCGCATGATACTTCCAGTATCCGCGAGACTCCCAGGCAGCAGATCCAACTGCATGACCACCTTCAATCGGGAATATTCATCGGTCGTGAGATTGTAGACCGGATGATCCCGATCGACGTAATTGAGAATGGAACATGTATTGTCGGTTTTATTCTCATTGCCGACATATGCATAGATTCCAAACGTACACCTCTCGGCTCGATCCAGATTCCAACCTGGCGAGCGTTCTAGTTTAACATCTTCTTGACGTCAGATGGTAGCATCCCGCGTGCTTACCCGGCACATACCACTTGCGCATCAGATTGAAGAACTCTTCGATCTTGCACTGGCCGGCCTCATGTATCTCTCCACATTACTTGCACACGAAGAGGCATTGATCGGTGGGGTGGCCGCGTCTTTCGCACTTCTTGCATATTAACTTCTTCCAGCATTCCCCACCGTCATGCTTGTCCAACCCGCAGTGAGAACACCTCTGGCGAGGTCGGTCCGGGTCAGACTTGTTCCCACTCCTGCTGTAACGGGGTTACATTCGAGTTACATTTAGTGTTGGTGTACATGAGTACACTACGGTTGAGGTCAGTATTGACCGGTTTGAAAGGTTTTGAACCATTGGTTTTTTTAACCAATCAGGGCAGGGGCCCTTGGTGTGGTGGAGTGTCAGCCATCCACTTGTTAGTACACAGGTGTGTACACTACATTTTATCTAGGGACGAATTAGGAATATTCTACTTAGTATTACATATAGTTTATATTAGTTTAAATTAATTTAGGCTAATAACATATTAAATATATTCAGTTTACATTTCACTCTATCTTGCGGACGTGCAACCTCGACCGGTCGCGCGCGCAGTGAGTGTCGTAGGTAAGAGGGAGCCCTCCCTTTACTTACATCCCGTGAAGGGAACAAAGCCGTTAAGGCTAACTAGTAAACCAACCCGGGAATCTTGGCCCCGAGTAGGAGAACTCTCCTACTAAGCCCTTTACAAGGGCGTATCGGCTAAGTAGCGGTAGCTACCGCTTTAAGGAAGAGTCTTCCTCTGTGCGCTAGCCGCACCGTGCGTATACGCTATGGTAGCACTTGTATTCAATCCAACACCTGCGTTGGTAGACTAGGCATCCTCTGCAAAGGATGAATCGGGACGATTGGGATAGTTTGATCCTCGTCCAGAAGGAAGCTTTAAAAAGGCTGTTACCCTTAACGGGGAAGAAGGCATGAAGCTCCTAGTGGATCAAGGCCTTGAGACCGTAAAGGCAAGGGTAAATGCCCTCATCGCTCATGAGGCGAGTTGTTATGGAGGTCATTCCACGGGGGGGCGCCCTCCATTATCGTTTAAGATAAAGTAGTTCACCGGAGAGAAGGGTGACAACCTTTACGTGTGGTTGCGAGAGGTCGAAACGGCCTTCTCCACAGCGAATGTGATCGCGGATCACTTGCAAGTGGGACTTGCATTGACCCATCTTACGGGGAAAGCCCGTACATGGGCGTTTACGTGTTCGGAGTCAGTCACGGACGTGTTACCAACATGGAAGGTCCTTAAGCAGAAGCTCATGGACATGTACGCAACGCCTGATCTGGTTTTCCAGAATCAACTGGCGTTCCTGAGGTGCCGTCAAGGCACTAAGGACCTGGATATTTATACCAGGAGCTTAAGAACCTGTTGGCAGGAATGTACGCGAAAGCGTATTCGGACGATGTGTCCATCCCCGTCTTCATGGGAGGCCTGAGAGAAGGGCCAGCACGTTCGGAATTGTTCCGATGCCGACCCCAATCCCTGGAGGAGGCGTTTAAGATGGCGTTTAACTCCGAGAGGAATTTCCGTTCCTTTAAGGTGGGTCCCGAACCCATAGACCTGAGTCAGGTCGAAGCGGAGGAGAAACCTCCCGCTAAGAGTCACTATGACTCTTTTTCACAGAGCTTCGAGGCAGAGCTTTTAGCTATGTTGCAGCGGCATGGGCCGCTGAGATGCTTCCTGTGTGGGAGCACGGGTCATCTGAGGAACAGGTGTCCGAAAAATCCCCAGCGAGACACTCGCTACAAGGGACCAAGGGTGGGGAAAAAGCCCTTTTCCAAGCCGTCGGTAAACGACGGCTCCCAGTAGGTGCGGGGCGCCCTACTGGGGGACCCCTCAGTGCTGTTAAGCCCCAGGGTAGGGGACGACAGCACAAAGCCCCGAGGGAGGCGGTTCTTTCTAGCACCGAGTTGGTGTACCAGCCAGGGTTACTGGTCGTCCTTGCGAGCGTGAAAGGCTTTGGTAAGCCTTGGAGAGTCTTGATAGACTCTGGAGCGTCTGACAATGATGTCAGACGAGCTTCTGTGGAGAGGAGTCGGCTGTATGCCGAGGCCCTAGAGGCACGTTCTCGTGACGTTGTCACGGTCCGTCTTCCGACGGGCGTACAGGTTTCTGTACCCAAGGTCTCTATTGACCTTAAGCTGAAGTTTGCAGACTTCGACAGCTTAGAAAGTTGCCTAGTCCTGGATTTGGACTAGAGGTATGACCTCATTCTGGGCATGAAGTGGCTGGAACGCCACGAGCCATGGATAGACTGGAAGGCTAAGTCCATTTGCTCAACGCACCCGCGGTCGGGTGAAGCATTGGCGAGTCATGAAACCACCTTTGCTCGATCGCAAAAGCGATTCTGGCGTGAGATGCCAGAGATTGGGATGTCTGAAATGATCAATGGCGTTAAGGAAGAGTTCCTTAACGAGGGGGATTCGGCGGTTAATCCCCGCGCCGATATAGGCGAGACTGGTGAGTCGCCAGTGATAGAGGTGGATTCCTCTGAGGTTAAGCGCGAGGGGCTTAGAAACTTTTCCGTTACGATTGTCATCCGGCTTATGTCGTCCACCATTGTTACTTGAATCCAATCCATTTAAACCTCTTTTATTTCCACGTGAATCTTCATAGTCGTTACCCTTTTGAGTTTTCTTCTTCTTTCTGCGAGATTTACCTACTAGCGTGTCCTGTTCACACGTTCCTTACTACACTGGAGTCACATCTTCTTTGGTACTACTTTTAGCTTTAGAACACTTGGTTTCCTCGTCGTTTTATCCACACGAGACTTGTCTCGGAGTATCAATTCTTTCTCTACGTCATCTTCTAAATTCTCATGAATCTTGTTGATCGTGTTTTTATAGAGCGTCTCGATGTCCGTCACGTTTCTCGTGACTGTGACCGCCCTGTCGTTTAAGAGAAACACCTTGTAGCCCTTGGTTTCATAACTCTTTCCCGAAATTAACTCTCGCTCTGCGTGTTTCGCCAGAGCTTTCTTCTTGGGATCCCTCCACACCATGCCTGGAGACCCGAAAACAACAATGTCCGTGAGAACTGGTCGCTGATCATTTAGCACTCCAATCAGCGACAGGCGCCCTGTCGGAGTCCTGTTGAGTATGTAAGCACCATACTCGGCCGCCTCCGACAAGAAAACCAACGGAACATTGGAACCAAATATCATGCACCGGACCATATTAAAAATGGTCCGCTTCATCCGCTCCGATCTACAGTTTGAGGCTGGATTTCCTGTAGCCGGTGCGTATACGCACAGTGCGGCTATCGCACAGAGAAAGACTTTTCCTTAAAGCGGCGTTCGCCGCTACTTAGCCAATACGCCCTTATAAAGGGCTTAGTAGGAGAGATATCTCCTACTCGGGGACAAGATTCCCGGGTTTGTTTACTGTAGCCTTCACTACTGCCTTAATCGCAAGGCTCCCTTACTAAGGGTGTAGCTAAGGGGAGGGCTACCCTTACGCTACGGCACTCACTACACGCACGACCGGTCGAGGTCGTGCGTCTGTAAGATGGAGTGAAATTTAAACTGAATATATTTAATATATAATTAGCCTAAATTAATTTAAACTAATGTAAACTATATGTAATACTAAGTAGAACATACCAAATTCGTACCTAGCTAAAATGTAGTGTACACACCTGTGTACGGACACGTGGATGGCTGACACGCCACCCCCCTAGGACTCCTGCCCTGATTGGTTTAAATAACCCATGGCTCAAAACCCTTCGAACCGGTCAATACTGACCCCAACCGTAGTGTACTCACGTACACCACCAACTAAATGTGACTCGAATGTAACCCTGCTACATCCTCCCCCATCAAGACTATTGCTTACGCAATAAGCAAATTTTAGTTGGAGAAGTCCAACTGCCAGTACCTCTGGCTGACCATGAGCACCTTCAGTGGTGCTATGGAAGAAAACTATTCCGATAACTCGGAAGTGGATGCCCTTGGGGAGATCTCCCCTACGGCTAGCCACTCTGAAAGCGCCGTTCGGCGATGTCAGAATAGAGACCCGAAGTTCGTCTCTTCTGCAGGTCGGAACTGATTCCGACCACGCCGTGTCCGGCGAACAAGTTGCAACTCCAGTGGTAGGGGTAGAGAACCCTGTGGTTAAGCGCGAGGCGCTTCCAAGCAAAGAGACCCGTAGTTCGTCTCTTTTGCACGTCGGAAATGATTCCGACCACGCCTTTTTAGGTGAGACCGGAGAGTAACCAGTGGTAGAGGTAAATACCTCTGTGGATAGGCACGTGGCGCTTCCAATGGATGGGGCAATTGACTACCCCCATCTGGGTCCTGGGAGGCCAGTAGTCAGCAGTCCTATCGGATGCCGAATAGTGTGACAGTTGTTGTCACAGAAGGCGTAATCCTGGAACGGTTGCCTGGGGTAGGCGAACTGTTGTCGTTAGAGGAGATGTCCTTCAACGAGTTTGAGACTGCTTTGAAAGCAAATGAAATCGACGAGGTCGTCGTGTTGCGTCCGGAAGAGGAGTTAAACCCCTCATCCACGATGTACGAGTCAGTTTTGGTGCAAACCAAACAGGCATTGAATGCCCGAAGCGGTCCCAAGATCCTCGCGGATCCTGAGGACCACTACCATTTCTTGCTAAAGGAATTTTGAGATGTCATTAGTGAGAACCCACCGATGCGGTTACCACCGGATCGGGGAGTCCGACATGAAATTGATGTGGTTCCTGGAACCAAATACTGCGTCACTAGGCAGTGGCCTCTCCCCAAGGAGCAATGCGACGTCATCGACGCATTCTTCAAGGGGAAAGAAGAGGCAGGGATGGTACGCGAGAGTAAGTCTCCCTATTCATCTCCCACTTTTTTTGTTCGTAAACCGAACGGGAAGTGGCGCATTGTGCATGCGTACAACAAGCTGAATGCATCTACCGCACCCACTCAAACTCCGATTTCTCGGAAGGATGTCCTCCAGAACAATATGGCGGGCTGTACTGTATAAAGTGCCTTAGATCTGGTGGACGGGTATTATCAGGTGCTCATGAGAGCATCCGATATTCCGCTTACAGCGGTCAGCACGCCTAGCGGCATGCTGTGGAAGTGGCTTGTTATGCCACAAGGGCTTTCGAATGCACCAGCGACTTTCAATCGCTTGGGACTCAACTCTTCCGCCCTCATAGAAAGTACGCTCTGACGTACTTCGACGATATATTCGTCCATAGTCGCGCAGAAGGCGACTCGTCTGATGTTCAGACGAACCTTATACACCTTCGAGCGGTGCTCGAATGTATGCGAGAACATAAGTTATATGCAAACGCATCCAAATGTATTTTTGGTGCTGAAGAATTTCCTTTCCTTGGATGCTTCATCGGTAAGGATGGATTGCGGGCGGATCCCGCGAAGGTGAAAGCCATTGTGGAGTGGCCTTCGCCTGTAAATCTTAGAGATTTACGGAAGTGGCTTGGATTAGCCAGTTATCTCCACAAATATAGCGAGAACTACGCTGAAATCGCGAAGCAATTAACCGACCTTCTTAAGAAGGATGTTGATTGGTGTTGGAAAACTGAACACCAAACGATTTTGATGCGGTTAAGGGGAGCTTGTTAAAAGCTCCCTTTCTTGCTCTCCCAGACTCTGGGAAATCATTTAGTGTCGTCTGCGACTCCTCCGATTTCGCAATCGGATGTGCCTTGTTACAAGCAGACGATGCAGGAAGGGAACGCGTAATTGCGTTTGCGTCGAGGTAGCTTAAAGCTGCGGAACGGAATTATCCCGTTCATGACAAGGAGCTACTTGCAATGAAGTATGCTATTGTCAAATTTAGGGTTCACCTACTCGGCTCAAAGCCGTTCGTGGTGTATACTGACCACGCGTCCTTACGGATAGCGACAAAGTCGCCTCATCTATCGCAACGGATGGCCCGTTGGCTCTCCTTCTTTGCGGAGTACAACTTTGAGGTTAAGTATAAACCTGGCAAGCAGAACGTGCTTTCAGACGCGTTATCGCGTTGTCCCGGTTGCGAGCTCGCTCACGCGACATTCGTCACCACATCTGTGGTGGATCTCATACGCTAGGCGTATGAGAAAGACCCACAATGTACGGCGTTTACCAGCGAGTTAGGTGAAAAGGGTCTTGGCTCGTCTGAGCCTACCCTGTCAAGTCGAGCTAAAGCTCGTTTACACCGTTACAGGTACTGTGACGGGGTGCTTTTTTATAGCACGAGCGCGGAGGACACTCCGCGGGTAGTAGTTCCTCATGATGAAGAAATGAAGTATAGAGTCCTCTTTGAGGCACATGACGTCCCTACCGGGGGTCATTTAGGTCGGGATAAGACCTACAGCGCTTTAAGAGCTTTGTATTGGTGGCCCAACATGTATAAATGGGTCGGTGCGAATATTCGCACCTGTGAGACGTGTCAGAAGGTCAAACCCTCTGCAGAGTCAGCTGAGCCTTTGGCGAGCTTATCCGTTCCGTGGAGGGTTGGAAATCCATTAGTATGGATTTAATCTTCGGTTTACGAAGGATAAGGCTGGGAACACCGGCATATTGGTCTTTGTAGACCGATTGAGCAAGATGGCTCACCTGGCGGCGGTGCCAGAGTCCATAGATGGAAAAGGAACAGCGAAAGTGTTCCTAGACCGTGTCTTTCGACAGCATGGTCTACCCTATTTCGTTGTGTCGGACCGGGATCCCCGTTTTACGGGACAATTCTGGGGGGCGTTGTTTAAGGTGCTAGGCACCAAGCTCCTCATGTCCACTGCGGATCACCCGCAGACGGACGGTCAGACGGAACGCGTTAATCGCGTTGTGGAGGATATTCTCCGGAGTTTATGTCCGGATTCTCCAAAGATTTGGAGTGAGATGCTTCCGATGGTTGAATTTGCTATCAACAACTTGGTACATGCATCTACGGGGTTTATCCCGTTTTACGTGAACGGATTGGTGAATCCGAGGGTTCCGTTGACGCCACGTGTGTGTGGCCCAAGGATTGAGGGGGAAGGATTCCCCGATGTCAGCCCTGCATCTGTGCGAAAGCACATCGATATGTTTTTATCGACGCGCCTTAGTGTCTTACGACACTTTTTCGATGCCATGGCGGAAAGCTAAGACAAGCAGAAGGAGCAAGCTGACCGCAAGGGGCGGCGTAACAAAAGGGTATACAAAGTGGGAGAAAGTGTTTTATTAAACGCTAAAAATCCTCCTACACATGCAGTTTCAAATGTGTTGCGTAATAAACTGCGCCCCAGGATTGCGGGACCCTTTAAGGTACTAGCCCGAAAGGGCTTATCGTATACCTTGGACATCCCGAAGGTGATGCGTACGCATCCAACCTTTTATGTTGGTATGCTTAAGCCATACCAGGACCCGGAGGCGGGCCACCTCCTGGAGGGTAGTGGAAAGGCGGATAGCCGTAAGAGCCGTAAGGCACGGCAGGGCGAAGGAAGCCCGAAAGGGCTAAATGCGACCACGAAGCTCCGCAACGGTTGTCTCGAGAGAGGCAAGCCGCCTCTCGAAGCGATCAGTGGCATCCCCCTCACCGCGGAGCGCCTCGTGGAGATTATGGATGCGATGGCTGTTTCGATCACAGCGCTCGCGAATCTCACGTCGGAATTGCGCGACCTCCTCCTCCAATGATTGATGCGGAGGGTACTCCACACTTTCATGTGGAGCGGCTGATGGCGCGGCGCCATCATCGGGGTCAAACCCAGTATCTGGTGAAGTGGAAAGGTTATCCACACTCACAGAGTTCGTGGGAGTTCGAGACTCCCCTACGGCAGGATTGTCGCGACGTCGTTGACGCTTTCGAGCGGGAGAATCCCGCTGTAGGTCAACGACCAGAGGGGCATAAGAAGCCCCTTCACTCCCAGTAAGTGGGAGTTCGCCGGAGGCAGATGTGACGCTCACACTGTCTTCGGACACCATGGTGGAGACAGGGACGCTGGCGTAGCGCGTGCGATACGGAGCACGTAGTTGCTCCATCGCTTTGGCTTTGGCAAATGTCAGGCGCAACACCCTCTCCACCCAAATGTCTCGACGGGAATAGCTGTCATGCAGCTCATCAAAGCTGGGTAGAAGCTTCTCCCCTTCCGCCCAAGCGCGGAACTTCTTCTCTGCATCATCAGCACTTTCTCCCGGAGAAAGAACGAAAGGAACCTCGCGGAGGTTCTCAACAGGGGCACCCTGTGCCTGCCTGTTTAAGCGCTCTCGGTATGAGACGCTAGTGAACTGCTTTTGTGCAAGCAGTTGTTGCCGGAGTTTCTCACGGCGTTCACGTTGATACGGCTGTTCAGCCGCGGGGCCAGGGGTATAGGACGCTAAACTAGTCCTTACCAAACGCCTGGCCCACCTTGGAAGGTCACGATGACCATCAAAATTATAAGCCGTCCTTGACGGGCGTTTGGGGGCGCATAACGCAGCCCTTAGTGCCTGTGCGGCAAGTTGGGTGTCTTGAGCTGCGACCAGCTCATTAGTGTTGATCGCCTTTGGCGATTCGGATGTATCATCCGATATTGGCAATGGTGCCGCACTGGTTAGTGCATTTTCCCAACGTGTGGGGAATGGATTAGGCTGCCGACAACGCCGTTCGGCGCTGTCGGAGAGGCTAACCGTTGGGGAGGTATCCCCAAAGACATCCACATCCGAGTTTTCGGAGTAGTCTACCTCTTCTAGAGGAGACGCCATAGCACCACTGGAGGTGTACATATGGAGGGCCAGAGGAACTGGCGTTGGAGTTCTCCAAAAAGATTTTGATTATTGCGTAAGCAATAGTCTTGATGGGGGAGGATGTAACGGGGTTACATTCGGGTTACATTTAGTGTTGGTGTACATGAGTACACCACGGTTGAGGTCAGTATTGGCCGGTTGGAAAGTTTTTGAATTTTTGGTTATTTTAACCAATCAGGGCAGGGGCCCTTGGTGTGGTGGAGTGTCAGCCATCCACGTGTCCGTACACAGGTGTGTACACTACATTTTAGCTAGGTACGAATTAGGAATATTCTACTTAGTATTACATATAGTTTATATTAGTTTAAATTAATTTAGGCTAATTACATATTAAATATATTCAGTTTACATTTCACTCTATTTTGCGGACGTGCGACCTCGACCGGTCGCGCGCGAAGTAAGTGTCGTAGGTAAGAGGGAGCCCTCCCTTTACTTACATCCCGTAAAGGGAATACAGCCGTTAAGGCTAACTAGTAAACCAACCCGGGAATCTTGGCCCCGAGTAGGAGAACTCTCCTACTAAGCCCTTTACAAGGGCGTATCGGCTAAGTAGCGGTAGCTACCGCTTTAAGGAAGAGTCTTCCTCTGTGCGCTAGCCGCACCGTGCGTATACGCACTGGCTACACCTGCCCTTCCGATCTGCCTGGTTAGGCGTCGATCTGGTTCTTGGGGCAGGTTCCGGGATGAAAACGTGGAGATACTGGTCTTCGTCTGACTCCCGACTGGACAGGCCGCTACTTTCCTTTTCCGATCCAGTGCTGTCTTCAGTCACGATCGACTCAACAGCACGGGCCGATCTGGTTATGGGACTCTTCAAGGGGTCGGTCTGGGTCTTCGATCTGTAGCGACCCGGTCCAACGGCGACCTTCGCCCTCATGCTGCGTGAGTGTTGCAGCATCCGCAACGTCTGCTCCACTTCCCCCACACCTTTTAGGCGCAGCAGAGTGAGCTGATCTGCCATCTCTTGGTCATCCAGGGTAATAATATAGTGGCCCACGTGCTCCATAGCGTCACCGGTCGGCGGGTTGCCTTTCTTGATTACTATTCCGGCGCGAATTGCGGCCACGTTCAGGCGGTGCAAATACTCGATCGGCGTCTCGTCGCCCCGCTTCTGCATATGATGGTATTTGCGGGCGGTAGAAAATCCGGAGTTGCAGTACTGCCCCTCAACTTCTGAACATATCATATCCCAGTCAGATCGGACATCCCGACCCAACTGTTGGATCCAGTTCGCAGCCGGTCCTTTCAGCAGATCCCTGAAGATCAGACACCGTTCCTTTTTTGGTGTCTGATCCCGTAAGAAAGCAGACTTGACCCGACCAAACCACGACCTGGCTTGCTCCCCGTCGGCGTCCTTGCCAGTAAAGTCCTTGAGATCCGTGGTCGCAGTCATGCGAATGCGTGGGATCGCAGTAGATCCGATATCAAAAGCGGTCGTGGAGGCTAGGTTAGCCTTGTGCGTTCTGCCCGCCCCTGCACCGTCTGAACCATAGTGGTCATCCTGATCGCCGATCGACTCCATGTCTAAATCGCTATTCTTGCTTGATCGGCGCTGTTGGGCTGGCTGCGGCTTTCGTCTTCCTCTGCCAGCTGGTTTGCCACCTCGGGTAGCCTTGTCCGTTGATGCCACTGACTCCATATCGACATCCCGGCAAGTATTGACATTTTTCCTGGCAGATCGGTTCTGGGCATGCGGGCGCGGAGGCGATCGGCATCGGTCTTCCATGAAACGCTCCATCATTGCCTCAAACATGGCTTGGACGTTAGCTTGGGTCATGGGCAACATGTTGGTATCCTCCTTTGGGAGTACTGAAGCCTGTGGGGAATCCTGGGGCCCCGACTGGCATGCAGCCCCTTGCTGCCGCACGTCCTTTTTATGCTCCCATGGGGTATGGTCCGCCCCATGGTCATCCGCTCAACAACGACCTCCAACTACGATGAGCTATTAGAGGCAGGTGGAGACTGATACAACAACTTATCGTCGGAGCACACATCATCGTATGCTGCCGTGGCCTCAGCGACCTTTAATGCCACGGTGAGAGTTGGGCGGCGGACCGCCCCCACCAACGGCACCAAATGGTCATGGAGGGTCGACATCGACATTTCCATCTTCCAAGTATCTAGATCGAACAGTTTCTGCACGTTGGCGAGGTTCTGCACTTTTATGCCGACCTCAGCCAACATCACCAGCAGGTTCTTCACCAATAGCAAAGGCCGATCGCTCTGGATCGGCTCGGTGGTGGGTCCGAGAAGGCGATCGGGGATCTGGAGGTTTAAAATCCGCATGAACTGGTCTTCGCGAGTAAATCGTTTTAACTCGTGGATGTAATACATCCTGGTCAGGTCTTCTTCTTGATAACCCCATCCCCGACCTGCTACTTTTCTTCCAAGTCGTTTTCCTCGGACGGCATTCTGAGCTTCTGCTTGGGGACCTTGGGAGGGTGGATTGGATCGTTCCGATCTGCCTCAAAGTCGTTTTCATCTTTCATCTTTTTATCAAAACATTCATTCAAATACATAGGATCAGGAAAAAGTCCTGATCCTTTCCGGAACTATAGCAAGACCTGCTATAGTCCCGATCGGATCCGGTGGGAGCCTTATGGGGAGGAAAAAATATTAATCCCGATCTGGTCCTCCACCCGGCCAGATCGGACATCGCCATCCTTATCCACAACGAGAACATAAGGCGATAGCCGTTCCTTATGTCCTCTCCAGAACGATTCCACATTTAATTCATTGTAATGAATTATTCGCGAGATATCATCGCGGTGATATCCACGATCACCAAGTGATCCGGGCAAGCGCACCATTGTGGTGGAGTCAAGCTCAAAATCGAACACCGTAGTGTCGAGAACCTGACCACCATCGTGCCCGGCCGTCAAACTTACGGGGGGGGGGTACCCCGCGAACCTTCGCCTCCGATCAGATCTGATCGTCCGCTGCTAGCAGACGACCGATCATCAACACAGGACGCCTGGTCCTATTTGTTCTTCATCTCACCTTGTGTACCCGATTGAATGGGCTGGTAACACACTCGGGGGATCGGTGCTGGGAATTGACTTGTGGTCTAAATGTGGGAGACCGTGCTGGGTGGTGTACCCTGGGCGGAACTCTTCACCCTGGGTACGGGCAGACCAGTTATACTTGGAGTGAGTATACTTCAAAGGGTAGAACGCTCAACCGATCGCAGAGCCCTACCAATATGAGAATAAAACTTCAATAATCCAATAGGGAGATCCAAATGTGAACGTGATATAATCCACGAACGATATCTCCACGTAACAATCCAAAAGACTTAATAACACGTTCCGAACGTGCGTAACTTGAACTTGGGAAGCCGACCAAAGTGTACTCCTGTCGAGGGACTTCCGGCGGGACAAGTGTGTCTGTAACGCGTCCCGGCCGGGTATAATGAGCTGGAGGGGATTACTCGACCCTCCGCTCCCAAAAACTCTGCGGCGTGCAGAGGCGACTGATGTACAAGGCGAAACGACTTCCGGTTGAGTTGAAGACCCAACAATTAAGACTTAAAACCAAAAATGCTCTTAGCAGGCGAAACCAAAACCAACACTAAAACTCCCTACCCCCTATGGTCCCCAATATGTACAAACATGAAAATATGTAGGTACACGCAATCTCATGTGACTTACCAAAATACGTGTTCTTTACACCTCTTGCACCTGATAGGCTTAAAAGCCTCCTGGATTTCCACCAATCCGATCGCCGATAAGCCGATCGGTGTGCTGCTGACCGGAAACGACCAAAATTCTTGGGTCCGCTTCGCCACACTGTAGCAGGTGCTTATACGCACGGTGCGGCTAGCGCACAGAGGAATACTTTCCTAAAGCGGCGATATGCCGCTACTTAGCCGATACGCCCTTATAAAAGGGCTTAGTAAGAGAGTGCTCTCTTACTCGGGACCAAGATTTCCCTTGGTTTACAAGTTAGTATGAATTAACGCCTTGATACAAGGCTCCCTTAATAAGGGGGTAGTTAAGGGAAGGTATTCCCTTTCACTACAACACTCACTGCGCGCGCGACCGGTCGAAGTCGGGCGTCTAGCTGGATTAGTGTTTTTTGTAAACTGAATATATTTAATATGTAATTAGCCTAAATTAATTAAACCAATCTAAACTATATGTAATACTAGGTAGAACTTACTCCATTCGTACCTAGCCGAAATGTAATGTACACACCTGTGTACCAACACGTTGCAGGCTGCCACGCCTCCACCAAGGGCCCCTGCCCTGATTGGTTAAAATAACCAATAGGTCCAAAGCTTTCGGACCGGTCAATACTGACCTTAACCGTAGTGCACTTACGTACACAACATAACCAAATGTAACCGAATGTAACCCTGTTACACCCTCCTCCATTAAGATTTACGCCATAATCAATTATAGTTGGAGAACTCCAACTGCCAGAACTTCTGGCTTACCATGAGTACCTTTAGTGGTGCTGAGGATTCTCCTCGAGAAGAGGATGGAAACAATTCCGATAACTCGGAGTGGATGCCCTTGGGGATATCTCCCCAAAGTCCGACCGCTCCGACAACGCCGAACGGCGATGTCGGCAGAACAATCCGTTCCCCACACGAGGGGAAAATGCACTAACTCGTGCACCACCTCTACCAACTGCGGATGATGCATCCGGGTCGCCGAAGGCGACCATCACCGATGAGCCAGACACGTCTCAGGAGTCCCGACGTGCCGTACCGTCACGGAAGGGTCCTCGTGACCCTCAAAAGAAGGCTATAAACGAAGTGAAGAGGGGATTAGCCTCCGATATCCCTGGCCCTGCGGCTGTACTGCCGCGTGAAATCGCGCGCCGGAGACAACTCCGGGCAAAACTGCTAACCCCGAAGCAGTTCGATGTCAACTCGTACCGAGCGCGGCTCGGGAAACAGGCACGGGGTGTCGTCGTTGAGACCCTCCGCGAGGTTCCCTTCGTTCTCCTACGAGGCGAATATGTCGAGGAGGCAGAGTGGACATTCCGCGCTTGGGCGGAAGGGGAGAAGCTTATCCCTGACTTTAGCAAGCTGTATAACAGATATTCCGAACATGACGTTCGGATAGAGAGGGCATTGCGCTTGGCGTTTTCCAGATCCAAAGTGCTGGGGCAATTACCTGCCCTCGGTGTGGTGCCGGAGAGCAATGCAAACTCTGCATATGACTCCGGCAACTCCCAGTTACTGGGGGTGAAGGGGCTTCCTCCGCCCCTTGGTCGTTGATTCGCAGCGGGATTCTCCCGCTCGAAAGCGTCAACGACGTCACGGCAACCCTGCCGCAGGGGAGTCTCGGACTCCCAAGAACTCTGTGAATGTGGATAGCCTTTCTACTTTACCAGATATTGGGTCTCACCCCGATGATGGCGTCGCGCCATCAGGCACTCCACATGGTAATATGGAATACCCTCCGAGTCGAGAAGTAGAGGAGGAGGTCGCAAAATTGCGACGTGAGTTCCACTAGCGCTGTGATCGACATAGCCGTCGCTTCCAGGATGTTCAGGAGGGACTCCGCAACGAGGAGATGCGAATGAACGCATCGAGAATCGGCTTGCTTCTCTCTAGTCCGTCGTTGCGGAGTTACATGTTCGCATTTCGACCCTGTCGGCGCTATTCTGACCTGTTGTGCCTTTCGACTATCCGACTTCCCAACCTCCTCCAAGAAGGGACCCGCCTCCGGGTTCTGGTATGGCTTAAGCATACCCACATAGAAGGTTGGATGCGTACGCATCACCTTCGGGATGTCCAAGGTATACGAAAAGCCCTTTAGGGCTAATACCTTAAAGGGACCCACAAACCTGGGGCGAAGTTTATTGCGCAACACATTTGAAACTGCATGTGTAGGAAGATTTTTAGCGTTTAATAAAACACTTTCTACTACTTTATATATATTTTCGTTACGCCGACCCTTGCGGTCAACTTGCTCCTTCTGCTTGTCTTAGCTTTCCGCCATGGCATCGCAAAAGTGTCGTAAGACACTAAGGCGCGTCGATAAAAACATATCGATGTGCTTTCGCACAGATGCAGGGCTGACATCGGGGAATCCTCCCCCCTCAAGCCCTGGGCCACACAGACGTTGCGTCAACGGAACCCTCGGATTCACTTATCCGTTCACGTAAAACGGGGTGAACCCCGTAGATGCATGGACCGAATTGTTTATAGCAAATTCGGCCATAGGAAGCATCTCACTCCAACTTTTTGGAGAATCCGGACATAAACACTGGAGGATATCCTCTACAACGCGATTAAAGCGTTCCGTTTGACCGTACGTCTGCGGATGATCCGCAGTGGACATGAGGAGCTTGGTGCCTAGTACCTTAAACAACGCTCCCCAGAATTGTCCCGTAAAACGGGGATCCCGATACGACACAACGGAATCGGGTAGACCATGCTGTCGAAAGACATAGTCTAGGAACACTTTCGCTGTTCCTTTTCCATCAATGGACTCTGGCACCGCCGCCAGGCGAGCCATCTTGCTCAAACGGTCTACAAAGACCAAAATGCCGGTGTTGTCGGCCTTATCCTTCGGAAACCGAAGATTAAATCCATACTAATGGATTTCCAACACTCCATCGGAACGGATAAGCTCGCCAAAGGCTCAGCTGATTCTGCAGAGGGTTTGACCCTCTGAGACGTTTCACAGGTGCGAATATACGCACCGACCCACTTATACATGTTGGTCCACCAATACAAAGCGCTTAAAGAGCTGTAGGTCTTATCCCGACCTAAATGACCCCCGGTAGGGACGTCATGTGCCTCAAAGAGGACACTATACTTCAGTTCCTCATCATGAGGAACAACCACCCGCGGAGTGTCCTCCGCACTTGTGCTATAATATAGCAAACCGTTTCAGTACCTGTAACGGTGTAACCGAGCTCTAGCTCGACTTGACAGGGTAGGCTCAGCCGAGCCAAGTCCCTTTCCACCAAACGCGCTGATAAGCGCCGTACATTGTGAGTCTTTCTCATACGCCTGGCGTATGAGATCCACCACAGACGAGGTGATGAATGTCGCGTGAGCGAGCTCGTAATCGGGACGACGCGACAACGCGTTTGCAAGTACATTCTGTTTACCAGGCTTGTACTTTACCTCAAAGTTGTATTCCGCAAAGAAGGAGAGCCAACGGGACATCCGTTGAGAGAGATGAGGAGACTTTGTCGCTGTCCGTAAGGACGCGTGGTCTGTATAAACCACGAACGGCTTTGAGCCGAGTAGGTGAGCCCTAAATTTGACAATAGCATACTTCATTGCAAGTAGCTCCTTGTCATGAACGGTATAATTCCGTTGCAGATTTAAGCTACCTCGACGCAAACGCAATTACGCGTTCCCTTCCTGCATCGTCTGCTTGTAACAAAGCACATCCGATTGCGAAATCGGAGGAGTCGCAGACGACACTAAATGCTTTCCCAGAATATGGGAGAGCAAGAACGGGAGCTTTTAACAAGCTCCCCTTAACCGCTTCAAAAGCGTTTGGTGTTCACTTTTCCAACACCAATCAACATCCTTCTTAAGAAGGTCGGTTAATTGCTTCGCGATTTCAGCGTAGTTCTCGCTATATTTGTGGAGATAATTGGCTAATCCAAGCCACTTCCGTAAATCTCTAAGATTTACAGTCGAAGGCCACTCCACAATGGCTTTCACCTTCGCGGGATCCACCCGCACTCCATCCTTACCGATGAAGCATCCAAGGAAAGGAATTTCCTCAGCAACAAAGATACATTTGGATGCGTTTGCATATAACTTATGTTCTCGCATACATTCGAGCACCGCTCGAAGGTGTATAAGGTTCGTCTGAACATCAGACGAGTCGCCTTCCGCACGACTATGGACAAATATATCGTCGAAGTACGTCTGAGAGTACTTTCTATGAGGGAGGAACAGTTGAGTTACCAAGCGATTGAAAGTCGCTGGCGCATTTGAAAGCCCCTGTGGCATAACAAGCCACTTCCACAGCATGCCGCTAGGCGTGCTGACCGCTGTAAGCGGAATATCGGATGCTCTTATGGGCACCTCATAATACCCGTCCACCAGATCTAAGGTAATCTACACAGTACAGGCCCGCCATATGGTTCTGGAGGACATCCTTCCGAGAAATCGGAGTTTGCGTGGGTGCGGTAGCTGCATTCAGCTTGTTGTACACATGCACAATGCGCCACTTCCCGTTCGGTTTACGAACACAAAAAGTGGGAGATGAGTAGGGAGACTTACTCTCGCGTACCATCCCTGCCTCTTCTTTCCCTTTGAAGAATGCGTCGATGACGTCGCATTGCTCCTTGGGGAGATGCCACTGCCTAGTGACGCTGTATTTGGTTCCAAGAACCAAATCTATTTCATGTCGGACTCCCCGATCCGGTGGTAGCCCCATCGGCGGGTTGTCACTAATGACATCTCAAAATTCCTTTAGCAAGAAATGGTAGTGGTCCTCAGGATCCGCGAGGATCTTGGGACCGCTTCGGGCATTCAGTGCCTGTTTGGTTTGCACCAAAACTGACTCGTACATCGTGGATGAGGAGTTTAACTCCTCTTCCGGACGCAACACGACGACCTCGTCGATTTCATTTGCTTTCAAAGCAGTCTCAAACTCGTTGAAGGACATCTCCTCTAACGACAACAGTTCGCCTACCCCAGGCAACCGTTCCAGGCTTACGCCTTCTGTGACAACACCTGTCACACTATTCGGCATCCGATAGGACTGCTGACTACTGGCCTCCCAGGACCCAGATGGGGGGAGTCAATTGCCCCATCCATTGGAAGCGCCACGCGCCTATCCACAGAGGTCTTTACCTCTACCACTGGTGACTCTCCGGTCTCACCTAAAAAGGAGTGGTCGGAATCATTTCCGACGTGCAAAAGAGACGAACTACGGGTCTCTTTGCTTGGAAGCGCCTCGCGCTTAACCACAGGGTTCTCTACCCCTACCACTGGAGTTACCTCAGAGGAATCCACCTCTGCCACTGGTAACTCACCAGTCTCGCAATTCACGGCGTGGGGATAACCGCCGAATCCTCCTCGTCAAGAAACACTTCCTTGACCTCATTGGGGCTGATCATTTCAGACATCCCAATCTGTGGCATCTCACGCCAAAAATCGCTTTTGTGACCGAGCAAAGGTGGGTTTATGACTCGCCAATGCTTTACCCGATCGTGGGTGCGTTGAGCAAATGGACTTAGCCTTCCAGTCTATCCATGGCTCGTGGCGTTCCAGCCACTTCATGCCCAGAATGAGGTCATACCTCGAGTCCAAATTCAGGACTAGGCAACGTTCTAAGCTGTCGAAGTCTGCAAACTTCAGCTTAAGGTCAATAGAGACCTTGGGTACAGAAACCTGTACGCCCGTCGAAAGACGGACCGTGACAACGTCACGAGAACGTGCCTCTAGGGCCTCGGCATACAGCCGACTCTTCTCCACAGAAGCTCGTCTGACATCATTGTCAGACGCTCCAGAGTCTATCAAGACTTTCCGAGGCTTATCAAAGCCTTTCACGTCCGCAAGGACTACCAGCAAACCTGGATGGTACACCAACTCGGTGCTAGAAAGCACCGCCTGCCTCGGGGCTTTGTGCTGTCGTCCCCTACCCTGGGGCTTAACAGCACTGAGGGGTCCCCCAGTAGGGCGCCCCGCATCTACTGAGAGCCGTCGTTTCCCGACGGCTTGGGCAAGGGCTTTTTCCCCACCCTTGGTCCCTTGTAGCGAGTGTCTCGCTGGGGATTTTTCGGGCATCTGTTCCTCAGATGACCCGTGCTCCCACACAGGAAGAATCTCAGCGGCCCATGCCGCTGCAACATAGCTAAGAGCTCTGCCTCGAAGCTCTGTGAAAAAGAGTCAGAGTGACTCTTAGCTGGAGGTTTCTCCTCCGCTTCGACCTGACTCAGGTCCATGGGTTCGGGACCCACCTTAGAGGAACGGAAATTCCTCTCGGCGTCAAACGCCATCTTAAACGCCTCCTCCAGGGATTGGGGTCAGCATCGGAACAATTCCGAACGTGCTGGCCTTTCTCTCAGGCCTCCCATGAAGACGGGGATGGACACATCGTCCGAATACGCTTTCGCGTACATTCCTGCCAACAGGGTCTTAAGCTCCTGGTATAAATATCCAGGTCCTTAGTGCCTTCACGGCACCTCAGGAGCGCCAGTTGATTCTGGAAAACCAGATCAGGCGTTGCGTACATGTCCATGAGCTTCTGCTTAAGGACCTTCCATGTTGGGAACACGTCCGTGACCGAATCCAAACACGTGAACGCCCATGCACGGGCTTTACCCGTAAGATGGGTCAGTGAAAGTTCCACTTGCAAGTGATCCGCGATCACATTCGCTGTGGAGAAGGCCGTTTCGACCTCTCGAAGCCACACATAAAGTTTATCACCTTTTTCACCGGTGAATTTCTTTATCTTAAAGGACAACGGAGGGCGCACCCCCGTGGACGTGGAATGACTTCCACGAAAATTCGCCTGATAGGCGATGAGGGCGTTGACCCTCGCCTTTACGGCATCAAGGCCCTGCTCCACTAGGAGCTGCATGCCTTCGTCACCCAGTATGGATAACAGCCAATTAAAGGCTTCCTGCTGGACGAGGGTTAGCCTATCCCAATCGTCCTGAATCAACCTCTGCAGAGGATGTTGTCGTCTACCAACACAGGTGTTGGATTGACCACAAGGGCTACCAGATGTAGCAGGTGCGTATACGCACGGTGCGGCTAGCACACAGGGGAAGACTTTCCTAAAGCGGCGATATGCCGCTACTTAGCCGATACGCCCTTATAAAAGGGCTTAGTAAGAGAGTGCTCTCTTACACGGGGCCAAGATTTCCCTTGGTTTACAAGTTAGTATGAATTAACGCCGTGATACAAGGCTCCCTTAATAAGGGGGTAGTTAAGGGAAGGTATTCCCTTTCACTACAACACTCACTGCGCGCGCGACCGGTCGAGGTCGTACGTCTAGCTGGATTAGAGTTAAATGTAAACTGAATATATATTGAATATGTAATTAACCTAAATTAATAAAACTAATGTAAAGTATATGTAATACTAGATAGAACTTACTCCATTCGTACCTAGCCGAAATGTAATGTACACACCTGTGTACCAACACGTGGCAGGCTGCCACGCCTCCACCAAGGGCCCCTGCCCTGATTGGTTAAAATAACCAATAGGTCCAAATCTTTCGGACCGGTCAATACTGACCTCAACCGTAGTGCACTTACGTACACAACATAACCAAATGTAACCGAATGTAACCCTGTTACAGGTACCGTGTGATGGTTGCTCGTTCTGCGCGACCTCTCCCTGCACAGGGACATCGTCCGCCTGAAGCTGAAGACGTTATTCCGCCCTTGCGCGACGACGTGCGTTCGCCAGTTGAATCTGCTCTGGCGTGCGGTTTGCGTAACGCTCCCGCGCAACGCGGTTCCTCCTATCCCGGCTTGATTCCACCACAGGGAGGCCCTCCGATTTCCCAGCAGCCAGGACATCCACCAACTACTTTATAAAAACGCGGAAAGAGAAATTATGGAGTATATGTCTGTTGGGTAAATTGATAGAAGAAAGGAAAGGTTCCACGCTCATTGTGATTGTCGGCTGATTTGTTGGACTAATAATTTGGCTAATCAGAACGCTCCGACTTGAATTCTTTTATATATATAGACAAGTGTAGGTACCCCGATGTCGTACCGATAGGGCAGGGCATAAAAACCGTCTGTCCATCTTCAAAACTTGCCCTCCATGTATTTCCAGGGTAAGGGTAGCGAAAACATATACTCTATATTATACTAATGTGGTCACAATCCTTGGGTCGCACGCCGTTCCTGCAAGCAGCAACGGGGTGCGACCACTATCATCTTTAGCCTCTAAATCTTCCTTCCTAGCCGTCTTGAGCACTCGGTGCACGTGCGCTAGGTCTTCGTACGGCCCCTGTATCTGTTTGTCTGCCCCAAAAAAGCGAGCAAATCCAAGGAACATAAATCAAATAGTATAAGCTCAGTATCGACAACAATCCTTTCACCGCCTGCAGATTGTCGGTATGTAAAGCTGCTATTTCTAACCAATGATAAAGTCGAATACTTTTTTTTACTTAACTGTAAAAGCGCTATTTGTAACTAATTAAAAGAAATCGATAGTACAGTTCGACTTCGCTTAGGTACGGGATCACGACGATACGGTATTCTTATATATATATAGACTATCACAGTGCCCCGTTGTACCAACGGGGCGATAAATTTAATATTTGTAACACTGCAGAATGTAAATTGTGGTTGACCTGAAAAAAAATGCGATGTCACGGCAAATAGATATACACTTTATTCTATATTTTATCTAATTGATCCAGTAAGTAAGTCAGGCTATATGCTATTCTACGTAAGTCACTTTATACCCCGCTCCTTCCTGACCAATGGACGAATGTCAATTTCAGCCAATCAAAATGAGTGAGAGCTGTCAATTTCAGCCAAATAAAATGAGAGCTACGTACACCAAACATATTGTCTTTTGTATACATCGAGCTACGTACACCAAAAGACGGATCGAATTTTATTATATATATAGATATAGATGTAAGTCGGTGTACTTACCTTAAGTTATGTACACCACACCATGATTTCATCGAGAAGTCGCGAAATACCAATTGACGCGACGCGTAGTGCCGCAGGATTTGAGCACCCTTCCAACAAAATATGCATAAAGTTGTTGAAACTAACCGGGGATTCGTGCAAGCACTTCACGAGATGGCGACCTACTTGCTGACAAAGTTTCAGCTCGTAGGGATCAACGTAAGTAGCCCAACT
>CM047580.1:3978584-3993097 GCA_026184515.1 Peronosclerospora sorghi
GATTTGACGAAGGGAGGACCGAACGCACTATCGGTAATATGTGTTCAATTTTTGACTAGATGACGGTAAATTTGATCATTCCTTTGTGGTAGGTTCGACGGGCAATCTTGTGCATCAATCTATAGACCAACAGTAATACAAACTTCGATAAGTTTGGTCATTTAGCGTCATTGCGACTGGGCGAAATTGGTTCAGTACGTCTGCTAAGTTGCCGATCCTTTAAAGCGTTATCTTCATATTGTACACTTTTTTCATGGCAGATCGCTGGGTACCCAATTAAACCATTTGCCGAGAAGTTTGTTGAGCCTTATTTGCAAGTGAGTTCTCCGAGTACTAGAACTTGTACATCATGTCTAACAACCATGAACTTTGCGTGCTTCTGTAGCGATGGATACGGGAGAAGCTGGTAACTGCTGACAAGTGGATGCTTAATGTGCGAGAAGTTATCACCGTGATGATTGGTCTCTACAGGTAGCAAAAGACCTCGCTCTACATACTTGAGTTTCAGTTCTCTAAAAACCAAATTTTGCTTGATGCGAATATTCTTTAGCTTGAAACGAGCCTGCATTGCTCACAGTCTTCATGACAAAGTAATCGAGCTAATGAAAGCACGCAAGTTTACAGTAGTGGACTAGTTTGGATGGCATCCTGCCATCGAAAGTCCCACCGTTCGATGCTCAAGTCTGTGCGCTGTATGCGCGTTTTCTTTACTTGTAAGAGAAGATGTAACCCTAACCCTAGCGGTGTGTGCCCCTAGCTAAAGTGGGGTGTTCCCCTTGTCGGGGCCTTTACTTTATTTTCAACAAGGATTTGTTAAAAATCCCTTAAATCTATAAAGCTGATCCATGGAAATAATTTTTGGGGGTGCGAATAGCCAAAATGGGGGTGGCAAATAGCGCTTTCCTATTTTTTTTGAGCTCAAATCTTCTTAATTCTTATATTCAATATCAGAAGAAATAATCTTCATAATTACTATATTCAATAGGGGGTTTCAAAGTTAGATTCAGAAGATTTCGTAGACGATTTTGCAGAAAATCCAATTGTCCAACTGGAAGCGTTCTGCAAGTGGCTAACTTTGAAGCCCCCAGTCCCCTCTCCTGCCGACCGGAAATAAACAACCAATCAGATAGCGCGTTCTCGTCACTCACCACTGACACAATCACACTCCACCCAGACTCACTTTTCGCAACTAACGACCCGAAACCATGCCAAAGCTTTCTGCACGCGTTACTTTACTGCGCACTTTGGACCGCTACGCGAAGTCACTTATTAGGCTCTCGGTGCTGGATTACGTTTTCTGCAAATTCTTATGCAAGCCCGACGCATTCAGCAAATTCTACTTTCTGCAAATTTTGCAGATCGCTCTGATTGGACGGATTTTACTGCAAAATCATCTGCAAAATCTTCTGAATATAACTTTGAAACCCCCTAATATGAGAACAATAAATATAGGGACCGACTAGGTGCACACACCCCATTTGCTACGTGCATACCCCCCTATTTATTAGTTAATAATTTAGTTAGGAAAGCGCTATTTGCCCCCCCCCTAATTTAAGCTAAAATATAAACTGACTATTCTATTACGATCAAAAGTAAGGATTTTGCACTTCTCGACGAAGCGCTTGTTGGATATTGTGACGCTGATTTTGCTGGATCAAAAGAAGATCGAAAGTCCACAAGCGGTGGCGTAATTTTGTCGAAGGATGCATTGTGCACTGGTTGTGCAAGCGACAGTCTTGCGTCTCGATTTCCACTATGGAAGCGGAAATTTATGCAGCGTCGGTGACATTATGTGAGTTTATTGGGTTCAAGGAGATGTCAAACGAAGTTGGATTGGAAGTGAAACTGCCCATGACGCTGTTTTGTGACAACCAAGCTTCCATTAAGATAATGGACGGTGATGGAAAAACTTCGAAGATCAAGCACATAGACATTCAGGTGAAGTTTTTGGTTTCGATAGCTAAGGATGGTGTGATTAAAGCAAGTTATCGGCCTACGAATACGAATTTAGCTGATTTTTCACCAATCCTTTGAGTCCTGAGAAGTTGAAACGTGCGCAGGATGGTCTTGGGTTAGTGGCGGTGGCGATGGACTAGTTGGCTTTCACGGAAAAGTCGAGAAGGAGTGTTAGATGCACGCGCATTTCATGCGGCGGCTCGCGTCGCGATATTGGACTTAGCGACTTTACAGTGAAAAGGTGATGTAGTGTACATAACTTTAGCTTAATACAGAAATTTGTGTATTTGCATATTATTTGTTAAGGTATAAACTTAACACTAATAAATCACTTCTGAATTTGATTTTTGACTATCACGTTATTTGAGTGGAGGGCAAGTGCGCTGCTGAGTGCAGCTGGATTTGTTACGTTTACGAGCGGAGACTAAGTACACGCCAAGTGGAGTTGGAATTGTTTTCAAGTTCTCGTTTCTCGTTTCACGTGGTTATTGATTTGGGTCGCTGTCTCACGTCAAGTTGCGTTACGACTAAGTCGATAATAAATTTACGTTTGTGACTTTGTTATTTACTGTACTTCCTCTCGCTATCTGTCTGTTTGGAATTTCACGCGCCAGTACGTAGTTACTTTGAAACGCACGTGAAGCAGTACACACGGCGATATGAGCGATTACGACGAACACTAGGTTTGACGTTATCCTCGGTGTTGGAAGTTGTTCGTTTCCATAGTAGCACTTGCAGACGAAAACTTGAGTCGTAGGTGCTCGAAAATAAATTTAATATAGCGAAAAGTCAATTAAATCGATATCTCCACAGTCAATCACACGTTAACAGCGAAAACGTTATCAGTAGACACTTCGTAACGAAAAGAGTAACATCCGAACCAGGGACTCTATCAACGGAATTTATATTATGAAATGTTTAGCTAGCCTAACATGAAAATGTACCAGATGTTGGAGTTATGGTAAACTTCCATTTGTTGTGAGGCATACATTTCTATTCGTAGCAAAAAGTATATGTGTACTCAGAACCGAGTACTAATACACTAATTGTGCTCATTATAAGAACGAAATACAAATTGGTACTTACAAATAGTCCTACTCAGTTTTAACAAAAAACCAGAAATAGACGAACTATTTTAACACTCGGTCAAACGGTTGCGAGATTAGTCTCACACAAGTCATTTTTCGTGATGTCTGAGTCATCATGACGGAAGCAGTTTGTTCCTCATTCACCAAGGTTCCAGCGGTCGCGAATGCCACGTCCATTGACAATCTCCACTCGAAAACTTTATGCAACATACGCTGCTGTGCTTGGCACTGTCTCGGAAGCGGCCAATTGCTCGGACCCAGCAACTGCTGTGTATACTTTTTCTGCTTTCAGTATTGGAGACTGGGGCACAACGATGTTCGAAGCGTCCTGTTGCTTCCGTTCGAGCTCTTACAACAACTATGATGTCGTTGCCGAGGACGTTTTTGTTAAAATGCAGCGCTGTATGAAGACGCCAAGGCATTTAAAGTTGTACATCTTCGCACAAGACCAAAAATAGGCATACTCGATTTTTGTGTATTTGTGTCAGACTATAATTCGGTTATAGTCAAAATATATTACTTTTGCATTTTCTTTCTCTTTGCGACAAGGCGCTTTTTCTTAACGTTGTTTCTTGGCATCACGCATACTCGCTCATACAGTGTGCAAAACTTACCCTATTACCTAATATCACATTAACATACAAGACTATGGTTGTGACGACTGCTACATTTCTTGTGGATATTATCAATTATATTGACTTTATCAAGTGGAAGAAGGATTGACTAAGTGAAAGTTTACGTTTGGAGTGAAAGGACGACTAACTAAGTGGAAGTTTGCGTATCAAGTGGTCAATTACCGTTTATTGGTATGGTAAAACGCATCAGCGAACAACAGTTGTAGCGACGTTGATGGATATTGAGGCTGCCACTGCTACGGTTAAGCCTAGCGTCGTTCCATCGTGTGGTGACAATTTGTACATGACGGGCATCAATAGTCTCAAAGAATGTGACTCGCGGATGACGACGACATTCGAAGATAAGTTTAAGGGCCCCAACATCAAGACGGTTTCGTGGATTAACGTTATGGGCAACCGCGACTACGGTGGCGCAGGTTATGTATGTAACAAGGGAGATGACATTGCTGCATGTCCCAACACAGAGGCATTGCTTCAGGGGCTTGAGAACAAGTTCAAGTGGCAAGTAAAGTACACGAGACCGAACGATAATCGCTGGATCTTGAAAGATCATTTTTACGTCCATCGTAGTGAAGACGCTGCGACTGGAGTGAGCATTGCCATTTTCAATGTGGGTACGAATGACGCCGACATTCATGGTGCTGAGCCATGGTGACAATGCTAATTGCAATAGCGTTGGACGAGGGATAAGTTCTGATGCGGGGGCGACACGGCCATGTTTGATGCCTGCATGGTCAAATACCCGGAATGGGGCGCAAATTCTCGTGCTCAGCTTGCAGAGCAGGTGAAAAAAGCTAATGTTGCTTGAAACATTGTCAATAGCCACTTCAGTCAATACAACCACTACGCTGCCGTCAGCATGAACAAGTGGTTTGACACTTTTCTAGGCTCTGGCTTCCACGTGTGGCTAAACGGCCACAAGCTGAGAAACATGACTACTCGTCCTCTCTGGGCATTCACTTTATAGAAAATGGAGCTGTGGTGGAGTCTAGTTCGAAATCGAACACCGAAGTGTCCGTAACTTGACCACCATCGTGCCCAGCCGACAAACATACGGGGGGGGGGTACCCATAGAACCTTCGCCTGTGTGCCGTTCGGGCGACCGATCAGCACTGCAAGACGCCAGGTCCGATTTATCTTAATTAAATCTTACCTTGTGTACCCATTGGTATGGGTGGTTACACACTCGGTGGACCGTCGCTTAGTGTGGGTCTTTAAGGTACCGATATAGATGGTACCACTCTGGGGTACTTGTACCGAAAACCAACGATAGATAATCCAAATGAAACTGATCTGCACGTTCCAAACGTGTATGACTTGAAGGGTGAGTGAACGAAGTGGATGCATCCGGTCATGAGACTTCCTGTGGAGCTACGTGTCCTGGCCGGGAAAAATGAGCTAGAGGGGACCCTGTTAGCCCTCTTCTACCAATAACCACTGTGGTAGGAGCGGCGACTTATGCCAACCAAGGAAAAATGAACACTATATTTAATACCCAATTAAAATCCAATATGTAAACTACATGCGAAACCTTGTGCCTCACCTTAAATCTGCAAACTAAACACCCCAGACACACGATTGGCCCAAAGCACTTCCCCTTTTCAGCCAACCCGATCTCTCTAACTTGATCACTGGTACACTGGTACATGCTAGTCAAAATTTTTCAATAGCACTTCACCTCAGCCGCCCCTGAGTCTGGTCGCAGCCGCACAACGGTAGTGGCCCGATCTCACAAACAGTCCTTAATTCAATGCATTCATCCGAGTCCATTTCACCAGGTAGTTCCACTTGATCTCCGATCACCACATTTCTTCCTTAACACTTGTCTTCGTAGGAGATCGGTGTTCGCACTCTCCACATATTCCTGTCCCTGGCCTATCTGACCATTCCGACGACTCGGGCGATACTCAGACTGTCAGTGAACAGGATTAGCTCCGAGTCGAGGTTGATCGGCCTCGGAAAATTATTGATGCAGTCCAACAGGAGTTGAAAGTCGAACTCGAGAAGCGGATCATGGTTAACGCCGCGTTTCATAGAATGAGCCGGGATGTAGAGCGTTCTCAAAGCTGATCGACTCCATACAAGCTGGTCTCACACTTTTGACAGCCGAGATTAAGCATCTCAAGGCCTCGGCTCCGCAACAAACCAAACAAGGTATGTCTATCCACCGTTAACTCCACCTCAAGCCAGTTCTCACTTTCTTCTGTATGTAGATCCATTGACAATCGATATCGTCCAAACCGTGAACACACTGCTTGATGTCGACCGACAGATGCACAACTACTTCGATCGGCTCCGACCAGTGTTGGAGGAGCCGATCGGCGCTCGGCACGACATGCGTCACTTCAAGATCTTTAGATCGCATCTCAAAGAGAAGCTCGCGGTGATCACTCGCTAGAGTTCCGAGAATCAGTCCGACCGGTCGGTCTTTTATTCTCAGCAGCGCGATTTGGATCGGCAGATCGCCGAGTTACAACTCACGATAGACGATATCACCGAGAGAATTGATGTCACACAAGATCGGCTCAGCGCTTGTACCCAAGAGTCAAATCGGCTCTTTTTTGGAGCGATCCACCGGTGACGCGATGATATGGCTACGTTTCTGTACAGTTAGCCAGTCGCTAGCTCCATTCCTTACGGAGCAGCCTCGAGGGCCCTCGAGGACCCGCAGTCGCATTTCGCCGGCAGTATTTCCAAACAAAACTCAGGTGGAATTTCTCGCCATTCATTGGATGAAATTTTGCCCCCCCAAAATCGCTCGCACAGCAAGAAACGCAAGGGCGCGGGGAATAGTGGTCGGTCCAAAATTTGAAGGAAAACCAGCGGTGCCGCAAAAGAGATCCAAGACACAGGTGAAGTCTTTAAGTGCAACAGCAGATCCAACAACTCCAGTTCAAGCTACGAAAACGCAAGCACACTTGACCCCACATACTGCTCGGTCCAAGTCAGCCTTATCCTAGCCTGAAGAATATTAGGAGGGTGGATTGATGGCTTCGGATGAGCTTTTTTTTTGCTCTTTCCCAATTGCAATCCACCCAGCGTCAGAAGCCGACCGAGTGGTGCACAAGAAGGGCGACAACGTTGAAGAGACATCATAACTGGCGGTCAAAGCACCTGGACCTCCTCTCCTGCCTGGCACTTCTGGTCTACACCGTCGTACGTCATTGGGAGTATTGAAGGTCGATGTGCCTCTTCCTCCTTCAGGTCTTGCTGTCGCCGAACCTTGGTCGCCGGGACAAATCGATCTCTTGCGGTGGTCTGTTCCGACCAAGCAGCAGCTGGTCCGTGTTTTTTCACGTCCAGATTTATGGCTTTTCCCACCGGCGGTGAGTCAGCCTAATTCAACCGAGTGGTGACCTGATCTTGTCACGGGACCGAAGATCGCCCGTCTGTACGATACCAAGCCGTGGGAAGTTTTGATCCACCCCGACTTGAACACCATGTTTACGCCGACTCCGTGGATCAGCTTGTTCTTGAATCTCCTTGGGAAGTTTTACAATCCCCACAGTCTATCGATTTGGGAGTCCACACACTATCTAGTGCTTCCTGCCGGTCGCGTAATACTGGGCAAGGATCTGGTCGCTTTCCAGAAGCAGCGGAAAAAACGTCGGAGTCGGGCGGGAGAAGTCTGGTTGTCCATCTGCCAGTTCATACTGGAGGGTATGCATGCACGAGAATGTTACATCGACATCTTCTTATGCGCAGTTGTCCTCCATATGGCCAAGCGTCGCGTGTAGAAAGCCGGGGAGTTAACCGAAGACGGAGCTTAGTACCCCGGCTGCCACTGAGACACAGCGGTTGACAACTTGATGGACGCCCTGACTCATCTTGACAACAAAACAGCCTTGGCGCAACCATTTTCACCACAAGATCGTGGATCATCCAGCCATGATTATCCAACGGCTATAGGGAGATCGCGAAATTTGACGTTGTAGGCGCCGATCGGGTAATCATTCACATATTCATTAATAATAAACTTGATTTCCGATTACCCGATTGTCTCATCTTTCGTCGCCTTTATCCACATTAATCATAGTTCACCCTTACCACATCAAATTGTATCCACACCGTGAGAATCGTTACCGTTACCATCGAAAAATATCCACATACTTAAGTCACCTTGTCCATCGATATATCACTCCAATTCATCATAGATCGTTACACACTCGTAGTCGTAATCATAATAAAAATCACAAATATTCACATCAATCGGTGTACATGCCGATAGACGCTATTGTAAGTCTTAATTTTCCACTTCGTGAGTTTGTATCGTTCCATAACAATTCCGGTTGATTCGACTTCGTTCTGACTTCCTTAGAAGAGCGCCACAATTTAGATCTAATTCATCGATCCAAGTTGCTTCTTCGCGATCTTTCCAGCGGATCATGTATTCCCGGTGGGTTCGACCAAAATACGTCTTCTTGACCGGTCTGACACCCAGTATTTTCTCCCCTTCATACTCATCGTACTCCGGTGGTCGTTATGGGATGTCTTCAGGCAATAGGACTTCGTCGGAGTCGAATTCGGCTGATTTGTCTACCAGATTCAGCTTCGAAATATGCGCAATCGGCTTGACATTACTCCTGCCGATATCACCAGTACCCTTCCCGATCAGCAAATATTTCTTCTTCCACATTATTTCCTTGGTATAATCGGTCTGTTCAGGGGTGTCGATGACTTGGTCACATTCTTGCGGATTTCTTAGGGTCACTTCAAGCGGATCGGTTGACAGTTAGGATGGAGCCGCCATCTGACTCCGATCCTTCAACGCACTCTTCTCCGCCCCAGTGTATACACACCTGGTCATCCACTGAGGTGACCTCGCTCAGTCCTCCCCTGTCAAACGGACATGCCATTCCCTATCGACGGGATGTCCTTCTGCGATATCAACTTGGGTGGTAACGCCATTACACTCGTCTTTAGCAATATTGCGACCGACCCCATCAACCATCAGCTCCACTGTCACCCGATCAAGTGACGCAACTGTGTTGACGACTCTCGGCACATCTGCCTGTGAGCCCACTGTATCGGGTAACTGTGCTGACACCTTTGGCACATCTTGGGTGTCACGTAATCCGGTCTTTCCATCAGAGGTGAGGGGTCCTCTTCGGCCGGTTCATCATTGCTAACCAGATCAGTGGTAGCTTTATATGCCAAGATTTGCCACTCACCATATCGTCTCGATCCTATCGAAATAAACACCATCTTCCTTGGAACTTTCCATTCTGCCAACCAGATGCCAACGATCATATTGTTGTCTAACATCAGTGGTTCGTCACTGATGTTATTAACCCTTATGTAATCTTTTCGGCCTTCACTTTTCACAAACATCGATACCCACTGTTCGCCCCGGTCACCCACAACTTCCTCGTTCGATAGCCGTTATCCACTGGTGTATCCGCCGATCTACTCACAAGAATAACGATATCATGTTTTCATCTTACCAGATCAGTGTGTGATCCGTATAAGGGGCGTCGACCAGCCAGTAGGATCTGGACTTCGTCCGGAAGCGTGAGTACTCCATGGGACAAATCGAGACTTATGCCTGCCGGCACCATAAAATCCATGCCAAGGAGCGCATCCTGTCAGGTCAGCTTGCCGACCCAGGCACTAAAGAAATAAACCAATGAACCAGATAGAGTAATCTTCACACGCGTCTTCCCTTCGTTCATGTTGGAATTTTCGCCAATTCCGACGCATTCTTGCCTCTGTGTGTCGTCTATCTGACATCCGACCTTACGAGCAAAGGCGGAGTCAATAATCGAGACTTCTGCTCCAGAGTCAAACAACATCGTCGGCTTTTCATTTTGATCTTCCCACAGGCTTTTGCCTGTTTAAACCATTTTTCAAGAGCGTGATACTTCCAATATTCACGTTATTCACCAGGCAACAGGTCCAACTGCATAATGACCTTCGATCGGGAATATTCAGCAGTCGTAAGACTAAAAATCGGATGACTCCCGTAGCCTGTCCTTTTGCTGTTGATTTTCCGTCCTTTCCGACATATGCATAGATCCTAAACGTAGACCGCTCGGCTCGACCCAGATTCCAACCTGGCAAGCGACCTAGTTTAACATCTTCTCCACATCTGGTGGCAACATTCATGCATGCTTGTCTGGCACATACCACTTGTGTATCTGGTTAAAAAATTATTCCATCTTGCACTGTCCATCTTCTTGAATTTCTCCACACGCATTGCATAAAAATAAACAGTGATCAGTAGGGTAGCCGCGTCCTTCACAATTCTTGCAGGTAATTCTTTTCCAGCATCCCCGATCATCATGTTTGGTCGATCCGCAGTTTGTGCACTTTTTCCGTGGCGAATATGGGTCTGACTTATTGCCGCTTCTTATCTTTCGTTCGGTACGGCTTGACATCGGTCGTTCTCTCAGTGAAGACTGTGCGACCAAAATGTGACGGTATTGCTCCTCGTCTGACTCCAGGCTGGACCAACCACTACTCTCCTCTTCCGATCCGGTTCTAGCATCGGCCACAATTTTCTTAATCGCTCTGGCTGACCTGGTTGCAGGCCTCTTCACTAGATCAGCTTGCGCTTCGATCGAAATCGGTTTGATCCGACAGCAACCTTCGTTCTCATACTGCCGGAGTGGTGCAGCATACGCAATGTCTGCTCCACTTCTCCCACAACTTTAAGACGCAGTAAGGTAAGCCGATCGGCTAGCTCCTGATCGTCGTCGTGCTGATGAAATGACCAACATGTTCCTTGGAAGCACCGGTCGGCGGAATGATCTCCTTGATCGGGATGATCGGGATCCCTGCACGCATCGCGGCCACGTTGAGTCGATGGAGGTACTCTATCGGCGTTTCATCGCCCCTTTTCCTCATGTGTTGGTATTTCCTGGCGTAAAAAGCCAGAGTTGCAATACTGCCCTTAAAATTCCACGCATAATAAGTTCGAACCAGACCGGACATCCCGACTTAATCGTTGAATCCAATTCTCAGCCGGTACCTTCATCAAATATCGAAAGATCAGACACCGTTCTTTCTTCGGCGTCTAATCACGGAGGAAGGCGGACTTCGTTCGGCTGAACCACGATCGTGCTTGCTCTTCATCGGCATCGTTGCCCGTAAAACCCTTCAATTCGGTGGTTGCATCCATACAGATCCTTGGTATCGCCGTCGAATTAAAATCAAAAGTCGTGATCGAGGCTAAGTTTGCCTTGCGCGTCCTGACTATGCCCGTACCACCGTAGCCACCGTCAATTTCGCCAGTCGACTCCATGTCGAGATCGCTGCTACTTGTCGATCGGCGAGGGTGGTCTGGATACGACTTGCGCTTCGCCTTAAAAACACTTCATCACCTTCAAACACCTTATCTTCCGCTGTTGCCGACTCCATATCCACGTCCGTGTAAACTGCGTCGTTTTGCCGAACCGGTCGACTTGGTGCATGAGAGCGTTGAGATGATCGGCCCTGATTTTCGATGAAACTCTTCATCATTGCCTCAAACATTGCCTGCATGCTTACTTCAGTTGCGGGCGAGGTGACTAGATCCTTTTTGGAGGGTGTCGATACCTGTGGGCGCCCCTGGGGCTCCGACTGGCATTCCGCCCCACGCTGCCGCATGTCTTTTTTATGCTCCGTGTGGCTTTTATTGAAGCACAGTCATCCGCTCCACACCGAAGTCCAACTCCGATGACTCCTTAGAGGAGTGTGGCGACCCTTAAAGTGAGCTGTTATCCGAAAGCTAAGATCCTCCATGTGATGCAGCGAGTTTCGGGGCTACCAGCGCAATTGTGGGAGTTGGGCGGCGAACCTCCCCCACCAACGGCACCAAATGGCCATGTAGGGTCAACATCGCTAATTTCAGCTTCCATGTTCCGACCTCGAAAAACTTGCGGACACCATCGACGATCTTAACCTTCATCCCGACCTCAGCCAACATCGCTAGAAAATTCTTCATCAGTTCCAGCGGTCGATCAGAGGCAATCGGTTCAGTAGTAGAGCCATGAAAATGATCGGGAATTGGGGGTTGACGACTTGCATGACCTCATTTTCGCGAATAAATTTCTTTAATTCGTAGACGTAATACATCATGGTAACCTCCTTGTCATCAACAACCCCGTCACCAATCGACGACTTTTCTTCCAAGTCGTCATCATCTGAGAGCATCGCGAGCATCTGCTTATGTTTCTTCATAGATAATTCGGGCGGATCAGTATGCTTCGCCCCTATAGTGTTTTTTACATTATACAGTAAGACGTCAAAATACATAGGATCAGGAACAGAGTCCTGATCCTTCCCGGAGCTATAGCAAGACTTGCTATAGTCCCGATCGGCTCCAGTTGGAGCCTTATGGGGAGGAATAAACTTATTATCTCGATCTGGTACTCCACCTGGACAGATCGAACATCACTTTTCTTTTCCACGAACACGACTCAAGGCGATAATCGCTCCTTGTGTCAATCGGCTCCGCAAAGAGCGGTATGAAGAGTCGTAAATTCATTAATTTCCATCTGGTCCTCCTCATCGCTTTCCTTTTCAAAAACTAGAACAAACGGCGTTAAGCGTTCCTTGTGTCCTCTCCAGATTGAATCCAACCGAAACTTGAAAAATTCATAATTTGCGAGAAATCGCGGCGATATCCCTGGTTCGAATCCGGGCACGCGCACCATTGTGCTGGAGTCGAGCTTGAAATCAAACACCGAAGTGTCCTGAACCCGACCACTATCGAGCCTAGCCGATAAACTTACGGGGGGGTACCCCGCGAACCTTCGCCTGCATGCCGATCGGGTGACCGATCTACATTGCAGGACTCCTGGTCCGATTTATCTTCATAGTTTTCATCTTGTGTACAACATTGTTTTGGGTGGCAATACACTCGGTGGACCGTCGCGCAATATGAATTTCGGTGGGTACCAATATGAAATGTACCACTTCTGGGGAAACTTGTGTCAAGGGAAGAAAGTAACATTCGACACGTCAATGTCCTACGATAGATAACCTGTAACGGGGTTACATTTGAGTTACATTTAGTGTTTTTGTACATGAGTACACTACGGTTGAGGTCAGTATTGACCGGTTTGAAAGGTTTTGAACCATTGGTTATTTTAACCAATCAGGGCAGGAGCCCTTGGTGGAGGCGTGTCAGCCAGCCACGTGTCAGTAAACAGGTGTGTACACTACATTTTAGCTAGGTACGAATTAGGAATATTCTACTTAGTGTTACATATAGTTTATATTAGTTTAAATAATTACATATTAAATATATTCAGTTTCCATTTCACTCTTTCATACAGACACCACCTCGACCGGTCGTGCGTGTAGTGAGTGCCGTAGCGTAAGGGGATCCCTCCCCTTAGCTACACCCTTTGTAAGGGATCCCTGCCGTTAAGGCACTAGCAAAGGCTACAGTAAACAAACCCGGGAATCGTGGCCCCGAGTAGGAGAGCTCTCTCCTACTAAGCCCTTAATAAAGGCGTATCGGCTAAGTAGCGGCGAGCGCCGCTTTAAGGAAAGTCTTCCTCTGTGCGCTAGCCGCACCGTGCGTATACGCACCGACTACATCTGGTAGCACTAGTAGTCAATCCAACACCTGTGTTGGTAGACTAGGCATCCTCTGCAAAGGATGAATCAGGACGATTGGGATAGTTTGACCCTTGTCCAGCAGGAGCCTTTAAAAGGCTGTTACCCTTAATGGGTGACGAAGGAATGAAGCTCCTAGCGGAGCAGGGCCTTGAGGCCTTAAAGGCAAGGGTAAATGCCCTCATAGCTCATGAGGCGAGTTGTAGTGGAGGTCGTTCCACGGGGGTGCGCCCTCCATTACCATTCAAAATAAAGGAGTTCGCCGGTGAGAAGGGTGACAACCTTTACGTGTGGTTGCGAGAGGTCGAAAACCAAAAAAAACGGCCTTTGACACAGCGAGTGTGATCGCTGATCACTTGCAAGTGGGACTTTCATTGACACATCTTACGGGAAAAGCCCGTACATGGGCGTTTACGTGTTCGGAGTCGGTCACGGACGTGTTCCCAACCTGGGAGGTCCTTAAGCAGAAGCTTATGGACATGTACGCAACGCCTGATCTGTTTTTCCAGAATCAACTGGCGTTCCTGAGGTGCCGTCAGGACACTAGGGACCTGGATACATATATCCAGGAACTTAAGACCCTGTTGGCAGGGATGTACGCGAAAGCGTATCCGGACGATGTTTCCATCCCCGTCTTCATGGGAGGCCTGAAAGAAGGGCCAGCACGTTCGGAATTGTTCCGATGCCGACCCCAATCCTTGGGGGAGGCGTCCAAGATGGCGTTCAACGCCGAGAGGAACTTCCGTTCCTCTAAGGTGGGTACCGAACCCATGGACCTTAGTCAGGTCGAAGCGGAGGAAAAACCTCCCGCTAAGATTCACACCGACTATTTTTCGCAGAGCTTCGAGGCGGAGCTCTTAGCTATGCTGCAGCGACATGGGCCGATGAGATGCTTCCTGTGTGGGAGCACGGATCATCTGAGGAACAGATGTCCGTAAAATCCCCAGCGAGACACTCGCTACAAAGGGCCTAGGGTGGGGAAAAGCCCTTGCCCAAGCCGTCGGGAAGCGACGGCTCCCAGTAGGTGCGGGGCGCCCTACTGGAGGACCTCTCAGTGCTGTTAAGCCCCAGGGTAGGGGACGACAGCACAAAGCCCCGAGGGAGGCGGTGCTTTCTAGCACCGAGTTGGTGTACCATCCAGGTTTGCTGGTAGTCCTTGCGGACGTGAAAGGGTTACATCTGGTCGCACTAGTAGTCAATCCAACACCTGTGTTGGTCGACTAAGGCATCCTCTGCAAAGGATGAATCAGGACGATTGGGATAGTTTGACCCTTGTCCAGCAGGAAGC